>CM060421.1:31563248-32143818 GCA_030545235.1 Helianthus tuberosus
TGCCTTGAAAGGGTTAGATGCAAGACTAAAGGAGATTCGTGGATATCTCGATCTTGTCATAGATGGAAAACTTCCATTAAATCATGAAATATTGTACCACTTACAGGTATGCTTTTACAGTTTTATATCTTCATTTCATAGAATTTTATGTCCCATTTCATTAAAGTTCGGCTCTTAAATTGCAGGACGTGTTCAATCTTCTGCCAAATCTCAACGTGGCCGATTTAATAAAGGCATTCGCTGTGAAAACAAATGACCAGATGCTTGTCATCTACCTTTCTTCTCTCATCAGAAGTGTGATTGCTCTTCACAATTTGATCAATAACAAGGTAAAATGCAATTGAAACCTAAAAAAGAATAATAAAGTAGAAATAAGAATCAAATATATGCATGTTTCTGCTATGAGATTATATATATCTTGGTTGTTTTTTTTCTCAGATGCTCAACAAAGAACACGAAAAAGCCGAGGATGCAAAACCTGCTACCGTACCACCAGTTGCTGGGGGTTAAACTAATTGCGAGGTTTTGTATTATTGCTGGATGTTGTGTTTGTGGTACTTTTTTTGTTATCCTGTTTTTATCGACATTTTGTTGAGTTCAGATTAATTTAATTTGAACATGTAGTTTGATTATCTTTGTTGCCAAATTCCTGCTGCATCGCGGGAATTCCACTAGTGTTGCATTTTATGATAGGGTTGTCATGGCATTAAATAGGGCTAAATACATATCATTTACGTAAGTATGATGGAAATATTGGTGAACACCTTGTGATTTTCAAGTGTCATGAACATAATAATACCAAAGTGATGTAGCTTTTAAATCATTAAAAGGGTAAGAACACTCAAACCTCTTTAATCTAAGGGGCTGTTTGGCAACATCTGAATGGTTAAGTGCTGAACCAGTAAGAGGTCTGAACCATTAAGTGCTGAACCAGTAAGAGGTCTGAACCATTAAGAGCCTGTATAATGCCAACCGTTCAGAGGCAAATGTCTGACCAACTCAGATTAGAGGTCTTAGCCATTCAGACTTTGTATAAATCTTAAATATTTAGAGGCAAATGTCTGAATCATTCAGACATCTGCTCGTGAAACAAACAGTCTGAACAATTAAGTGCTGAACCAGTAAGAGGTCTGAACCATTAAGAGCCTCATTAAGAGGTAAACAAACAGCCAACGTCATTTGGCCGGCTGCCATGTCAGTAGAAAGGGCAAGCCCAAAAATGCATGGTATGGAAGGGGTTTGAAAGAGGGTGTTTAAAAATAAAACTAGCCCATCAAACCAACCCCAAAATCCACAACCAACCACCAACCTCCAAGTCACCACAAGCAAAAGCCCCACACTAGTGAAGGAACCCACGTTGGTGCCTGCACGCCACCTCCACGCCATGCCTAAGGGTGGTGTGCCGGCGTTCTTGAAGCCCCATGCCACCCTAACGCCATCGACACCGTATGGTCTAACAATAAACTTGACACAAACACACATATAAAAATCAACAGGTTTGCATGTCGACCTATTTAATTAAACTGGTTGGCTTGTCGACATGTTTAATTAAATAGGTCAGTCGAACATGAACGGCTTAATTAAAACATGTCAAACAAAATACGTTCCTATCATTAGAGCATCCCCCAACAAGGAGTCCACAACTTGGTTTGGCAGAGTGAGCGAGCATGGAAACGGACTTCCTTGTTGCAGGAGGTGGTCTGGTGGGGTAAGTGTTGGTCCGCTTGAGTGGATGAGCTTCGTTTGGAATTGTGGGGGCCACCCACTAACAAACTTTTTTAGTGTAAAAAAGGGGTGTGATGTTGAAGTTTGGAATGATTTATTGTTGGGGAAAAAAGTGGGGTTTGGAAGGAGGTGGTCTGGCGGGTGTTGGTCCGCTTGAGCGGATGAGCTTGGTTTTCAATTGTGGGGGTCACCCACTAACGAACTTTTTTTTAGTGTAAAAAGTGAGGTGTGATGGTGAGGTTTGGAATGATTTATTGTTGTGAGAAAAAGTAGAATTTGAAATGAAGTGACATGATGATTAGAGAGTCAAGATTTTGAACTTGATTTATTGTTGTGCATGCTCTTAAATGAGTTAGGTATTACAACTCAAAAGCTCACAATTTTAGTTTCGTGTCATGAAGTGATACCTCCTAATATACCATTGAAACCGTCACTCTAACTCACATATAAAGATAATCATTTTTTTACCCGCTAATCACACTATCTAGTTTCAAAGCATCTTTGAAATTAATTAATAGTTGATTACTTAAGTCGTACTCAGCTCGTTGTGATATATGGATGAAATGATTATGATTCTTATTTTCCGATTACATAGGAGTTAAATATCCGGATTTAAATAATATGTTTCATGTCAATTGCCACAAAACCAATTGATTAATATTTCAACATTATCTAGTTCTTTCTACATCATTTTGTGTCTGAATAATTGTAATTTGACAAGCACTAGTTTAACCTGATTAGTTTTGGGATTTTTCTAGACGTAGTAGAGAGCACTACACCCATGGAGGAGAGGATTTTTATAAGAGACGATTTTCATGTTCACACAGGTAAGGATATCGATGGCTTTAAGTTAGCACACAGAGATTTTGTGGTGGCACATGACTTGGGTATTATGAACTCGTACTTTAGGAAAAGCGATTCACATTTGATCAACGTTTAGTAGCGGGGGATGTAACACGCAAATTGACTATCTCTAGATGAGGCGAGGAGATCAACGATGGTGAAAAGGGATTGCAAGGTTACTCCAGGGGAGACAATAGTAGCGCAACACCATTTGCCAGTGGCAAATATAGTTCTCAAAGTAAAAATGACTAAGGGGGATAGGAAAACTCGACCTAGGATTCGATGGGGAAATTTGAAGAGGGACAAGATTACAATATTTAAAGATAAGGTCATCTCGACCACCTCTGCTCAACCTGGTGAGGACGCAAACCGGACGTGGGACACTAAGGCAACTACAATCACCCATGTGGCGAGGGAGACTTTAGGGGCCACAACAGGGAAGACATGTGGGCATAAGGAGTCCTGGTGGTGGAGTACAAATGTCATGAGAAGCAAGAAGGTTTTAAGGATTTGTTGAGGTGTACGGATGAGGAAGAGCGACAAAGGTTGAGGAGATATACAAAAAGGTCAAGAGGGACGCGAAGAAGGCAATGACAGAGGCAAATAACATATCCTATAAGCATGAACGGCTAGGAACCAATGAGGGGAAACATGACATGTTCAAGGTTGCCAAAGCTAGGGAACGTAGGATACATGATCTAGGAGAAGTGAAGTTCATAAAGGGAGGTTATGGGCGTGTTTTAGTCAAGGATCAAGACATTAAGTTAAGATGTCAAACCTACTTTCACGATCTTTTCAATGACGGGAGGTCTTACCGACAAGAAAGTGACAACAACACTATTGAAAGCATACAGAGGAATAACTGTTACTGTTAGAGTATCGCACACGGTGAGGCGAGGACAACACTTAGGACTTAGATATTAAGGTTAAGGAGTTGTAAGGGTGGGTATAGAGGTGTCTTAGCTCTGTTATAGGGACTTAGATATTATTATAATTTAGAGTAAACTAGGTTAGAACCCCGTGTATTACACGAGTCAAATAAATGTAATTTTATATACCAAATAATAAAAAAAAATATATCTTTAAAAATCTTTGTTGGTACACTTTATGTGGACGCGACTCGATTCGGTTCAACTTGGTTCGGTTCGACTTGGTTAGGTTCCGCTCAAGCCCGACGTCACGACATTCCTCCGTCGTGCGCCCCAGAGTTCGACACGCGAAGCACGAAAAGCCGTGAGCATTTCCCGCTGACACATCATCATGACATCATCATGATGATGTCACAAGTTTGACTAATCTTACAATCTGAATAGATTTTAGAATTCATATACGTGCATGCATGGGCCACTACAAATGGGCCGAAACCTTAACTTGGGCAAAAACCCATAAGTGTGCATGTATGTCGACGAAACTATTAGAGGTTTCGTCGACTTTGAAGTTTCGCCGGCTCTCACAAGGTTTCGTCGACCCAGGTTTCGTCGATGTGGTGTCCAGCTCCCTATATAAACAGCAAGTTCAGAACATAAGAGAGAGAGAGAGAACCGAGAGTTTAGTGTGTTTCATTGTAATATCTTTCTGTAACGAAACTCGGTCGATATCAATATACAATCGTTAATCGGTATATCTTTGTGTTGTGTTTATCTCTCGCTCGGTTTGTATCGTAACGTAACGTTGATTCCGCACTCGTTACGGTATTCGAAACAAGATCTCGTAGTTGTCCGGCGATCCGCAAACGGACCTACAAGTGGTATCAGAGAGTAAGGCTCGATTTCTTGTTGAAAACCGAGTTACCGGTGTGATTTTCGAGTGGGTTTTGAGTGTGTTTTGTGTAAAATTTTCAAAAACCCAGTTCTAGTTCATAAAGTCTGAATCAAAACTCGAAAATCTTTGTTGTTTTGGTGTCGTATTTGATTAGAACTTGTTTAAAAAAAACATTGGAGATAATCTAAAGTACAAGTTGTGTCGAGTTATAAGCAAATTTGTTGTTCGGAAATTTCGTGAGTGACCGGAAACTTCATACGTTTATCAAAGCTTCATAGAGTTCTTGTGTGTTCTTCATGCCATCCACTTTTTGATCCTGTGAAGTTACTGTTTGAGTTGTTAGTGATTTAAAAATTATATATTGTTTGAAAAATTATGTTCAAAGCATGGTGGTTGTTTGAGTTGGTAAGATATGCATGGTTGAGTTGAAAATGGTGTCTTGTGTCAGGCAATAGGATAAGGCAACTTTGAAAAATCTAACCCAACCTCACCAACTCCCTGATATTATCCTAGACAAAAGTCCTAGCAACGAAATCCCATAAAGATACGTCATTATCAGTGGAGTTTCGTCAAACATTTGATTTCTTCATAGAGTTTTGTCGCAAGTGGTTTAGTCAACATATTGAGTTTCGTCCAAACAGTATCTTGAGTTTATCACTTAAGTTTCGTCAACATCAAAGCATAAAGTCCATCAGGAAGTTTCGTCGACTCAACATTTACTCAAGGGGTTTCGCCAAACATTAATTAAATCAAGGTTTCGTCGCATAAAGTTTAAATCATAAAGGTTTGGTCGATCCCATAGTTTCGTCACATTAATTCATTGAGTTTCGTCAAAGAATGGTTTCGTCACAACAAAGTTTCGTCGAAAATAATTAAAGTTTCGTCGATCAAAAGTTAAAGAAGAGTTTCGTCAGAAACTTGTTAAATTTTTAACAGAAGTGTGGCAAAACTAATTTAACTTTCTGTTTTTAAGTGTTTAACCAGGTTTTCACTTTCATATATCAATCATGAGTTGTACTAGCCCTTCGGATTGGAGTATGGAACCGAGACCAGGTGAAGATCAGACATCCGCAGCCGTTTGGTTAAGGAATGTCATGCCTCAACAATCGATTAGTGCAAAACAATGGGCATTGGTGACGAACCAGAATCAAAGTATTCAAAATCTGTTGATAAGTGAAAGCGAAACGGGTAGCAACAATCATCCGCCAAAGTTGAATCACATGAATGAATATCCGACATGGAAAGGTCGTTTCCACACGTACGTTCTAGGGCAAAATACCGAAGTATGGACGTGCTTCATTTCGCCGTATAATCAAGATCTAGAAGAAGCAGGTTCAAGTGCGGCGACATTGGCGAACATGCTAGAAGATGACAAGAAAGCGTATGATCTAGAGAAGAAGGCGTTTGCTATTCTCACGCAAGCACTCCACAAAAACATCTATCATCAATTCTCTTATTGTACGAGCACGAAAGCACTATGGGATGCCTTGGTAGCAAGAGGTGAAGGAAATGCAGCGACAAGAAAGACACATCATGATCTGTTGAAGAAGGAATTCGAATCATTTCATTTCTTGGAGAATGAAACCCTAAATGATATGACTACTCATTTTTATCATTTGATTAGTGAAATGTATTCTTATAATGTTCGTGCAACTCAATAGGAAATGGTTGCAAGGTTTGTTGATGCTCTACCTCCAAAGTAGAACCCATTCATTGAGCTTCTAAAGCATACGGGCGTTCTAGATGCTGTCAATATCTATGAATTCATTCAGAAGTTGGAACACAAGAATGATGAAGAAATCCGGAAAGCTAAACGAATTCCTGTTCCTCAAAATACCGAAATGTACCTTGCAGGTTTTAACTCTTTAGCTAGTTCCAGTTCTAGTTCAGTTCAGCAACCGAAGCTACAGACGGCGTTTATGTCGAATACAAGCTCTTTTCCGTTTCCACAATCAGGTCCACCTGAGGTTTTCGATCCAAGTGCTTATCATCCGCCAGCGCATATGATTGCTCAAGCTCAAGCTTTCTCAAAACCTCAATTAGATGCAAGTGCGTGGCTACCTAAACCCCAACCTCCACCACAAGTTCCTCCCACTCAACCTCAATTTGATCCAAATGCATATATTCCAACACCATCACAAGCCCAACCACAACCTCAATCCAAACAGCCACAAGCAAACTTATCCAAAGTCAATGTGGAGACTGCAAAGGAAACTATGGAACTTCTTAACACCATGGTCAATGCCTACTGCGGACTAGTCGCAAGTCAAATTGGCAACATTAATTTGACAAACGAAGACTATCAGCAGATAGACAGGGATGAAATGGAGTTAATGGATATCAAGTGGGCGTTTGCGAGAGCGGTTAGACGAGCCAAGGATTATATGAGGAGAACCGGGAAGACTAGCTTGGAAAGCAAGCGGGATACGAAGTACGGATTTGATAAGGATGCCTTGACGTGCTTCAATTGCGGTGAGAAGGGTCACTTCAAACGTGAATGCACGCGACCGAGAAAACAAGGCAACCAAAATCCCTTCCAAAATCAAACAAGTACTTCAAATCAAGCTAACAATGAAAGAGGGATAGTAGCTGATAACAACCAAACAAACCAGTCAGGGCCATCTAATATTAATCGAGCATTAGTGGTACAAGCTGATGAGGGATGTGATTGGTCCGTACAGTTTGGAGGAGGAACTGCATGTTATGCGAAGATCATCAGTCACATCAAGCATGTGCACAAAGAAGAATTTTCTGAATCAGATGATAGTTCGGGATACAGTGGCAGTTTGGATGAAGAATCAGATGTGAATGAGAGAACTGATTCTGAAGGTGATAGTTTGATTGATGCTGAGGAGGTAAAGTGTCAGAAATATGTCTTGGTCAAGAAAACTGATGCTACATCAGAAGAAATGGAGAAGATTCTCACTGAAGATGGATCTTTCTCTTCTCAGACTGCCTTTATGGCTAATGTCACAGCTTCTACAAGTCAGGTAAATTCTGAAACTCCTAGCATATGTAGTGATTGTGCTGATATGAAACATGAATGTGCTGAATTGAAACATGAATCTGAAATGGTTCATAGTCACAATCAAGTTTGGTTATTGAACTGTCAAAATGCAAATAGGCAAATATGGCTTTAGCTAGAAACGAAAAGGATTTTAAATCTGTAATTGAAACCTTAAAGAAAAGTGTTTCCGAATTGACCAAAACTGTTTTCAATAAGCAAATTGGTATTAACAATTACATTAATATCATCGAGGAAACCAAAAAGGAGCTAGCCATTGCAAAATGCGAGCATGATGCAATCAAACTCAAATTGGAGAGTTATTCTAACTCCCGATATGTGCTTGATCACATTATAGACGTTCAAAAGCTGAAAGGGAACGTGAAAGGCATTGGGTATAAGTCTTGTCCGCCCCCTTTGAGACATAACTATACCAGAATGCCCGATGAGGAGGAAATGCCACGTTTTGAACCTAGTGTGCCTCTTGATTATGAGGAAGTCACTACAGGATTAGGGTTCAAACCGGACAATTCCTCGGAGGGCTCATCTGATAGGAAAGAAAAGCCATCTGTTACGGAACAAAGTCCTCCAACAATTGAGGACTATGATTCATCAGATGATGAATCAGATGTGAATGATGAGGATAAATCACTTGATAAGACGAAAGGAGTAGAAATTCCAATTGAGAATCATATTCTGTGTGATCCTCCTACTCCTGCTGTGCAACCTGTTGCCAAACAAGTGATTAATCCTGTCAAGGAAGTGAAGGAATCTGTGTCTGCCGTTAAGAGCAGTAATGTGTTGTATACTTTGGTCGGTGATGCTAAAATATATTCAGACAAAGATTTTCCAATTAAAAACTTCAATCCATCTTTGATTGATAAAGTTTTTGAAGATAACACAAGTAAGTTTTTGGGAAAGACGATCCCAGGAGTTGTTGTAACTCAATGTGATCCTATTCCAAAATCTGAGATTAGAAAACAGTTTGGAAATAAAAAACAACCGACAAAGCAACAACCTATCGCTTTTAAAGGTAAACAAAAGGAACAACGAGCTCAAAAGCCCAAAATTTCACAATCGAGGGTGGAAACAAAGGGAGCTCGTTACAAGAAAAAGGTTCAGAAGATCAACTTCGTGAAATCAAAAGGGACTGATAAAATTGAAACTTTCAAAAACAAATCCAACACGGATTTTGTTAAACAAGTTAAAATTTTGAGAAGAAACAGTCAAAACAACTACACACAACACACAAACGGTTGTGATCTAGGACCAAGTACCTTAAGATCACGAAGTTCATCATCAAGCTACTACAGTTATGATACTCCGAGGTTTGTTGAGCGGAGATCATGTTTTGAATGTGGTGAGTATGGGCACATTGTCAGAAATTGTCCATATCTCACAAAAGGAAAGGCAAAAGTTGATGCCCCCGTGATAACAGTTACCATAAAAGATCTGTTTCACCAAAACAGGACCCTCGTCTTGTTAAACAACGAGAAGTGAAACAAAAAAAGAAACAACGAAAAGAAGTTGAAAACGCGTTAAAACCGGAGGTTGTCCAAACAAAATCTGTTAAATCAGATGTTAAACATGAAAAACAGAAACAAATTTGGAAATAAAAAACGGTAACTGTTTCAGGGGAAGCTCAATCTATTCCGAATCATCAGGAAATCGAAGTCACAATCCTCGATGATGTCGGACGACCCAAGTCTGTGAAGGCTTGGGTCCCCCTCTCCAAATAATCTTTGAGTGAGTGTGCAGGATGTTCCAGGAGGAACTATTGATAGTCTTAGGATTGTTGATAGTGGAATGTCCATGCACAAGATAGGCGACTCAAAGCTCCAAGATATTGTTACTTCTAGGAGTGGTTGCCTTTGATGGAGAGAAGAAAAAGAAAAGAAGTGAAAGAATGTCTGATGAAAGAGATTGAAAGCTTCGACAAAATGAAAATCATTCCAAAGTTTGATTGTTAAAGGCTTTAATCGGGTCCCCAGGATAGATTCAATCAAAATGTACGCACCTGCAGCATGTCTGAAGATTCAAAATCAACAAAATGACCGTGCAGTGTACATTTCTTCGCGGTGTGATTGAAGAAAATGTGTTTGTTGAACAAACCAACCGGGTGTGCGGATGCCTTGGCGTGGTTTAAACAACCGCACACTACTTCTCAAAGAGAAAGTCAAAGACCTTCGCTGGTGCAATGTGGAAGACCAGCCGGACCCAGAGGTTTCTGATCTTGTTGCTGTGAAGAGTTTTCTCGGATTAACTGAAGTAGCTACAAAATCGACCTTGAAATCCACACCGGGTGGATATCCAGTTTGGGAGAGCACTCAGATTCCTGGCAATGCACGAAGCAGTTGCAGGATACGGTTTTGAATTTCTAATCTCTCCTATACTTGTCGATATTTAAGCTGCTTTATGAATTATTATCATCTCGTACAGCACTCTTTGACCTGACACGTTGAACTCGAATATCACCTCACACGTGATTGTTTCACTATGAAACTCGTCAATGTTGTCATGGTCCGCACCGATTACCAATGTGCCAACTGATTTTTCCAAAATTCGATAAATCAATTCTGATTAAAATTAATTTTGGTAAACGGCATTGAGGTAAAACATGAGTTAACCAACATCGGAAAATCGTTTTTGTAAATACCTTTGTGTTTTAAAATTTGTCAGAGTTTGTTGATTTTAGGAGGAGTAAATCCAAAATTTGAAAATTCAAAAACATCGAAAAAATTTCTAAACGCAAAAACAATAGAAAAGCAAAAATGAGTTTCCTGGCGAGAAAAAGAGAAAATGATAGTAAATCAGTGGTCTGTCGAAACCTCTTTGAACTGAACCTAAAATGAAAAGCGATAAGCAGCTCTATATAAGATGTACCGGTAGGCTCACAATCAGATTAAAGTGTGCAGGGTGATATAAATCCTAAATCGACTGAAGACCAGGTTGGAACCACACATTGGCATATGGTCTTAGTACCGAAATTTTGTTTGAGAGATTGCCGAGGTTCTGAGATATTCGGTCTTTATGCTGTCTTATCATCTGGGTATCATGGTTGTATCTTTTATCGAAAGATAACGGAGACGAAGTCTAGATCTTCCATGATACTATACATACGTGTACATATTGCATTTGACCTCAATAAGTGATCAACAATCACATGTCCAAACAAAATAAGTGATAAAATATCACATTTATCCAGGAGTCAAGTTCGTCTCTTTGCTGTACGTTGTACTGACCTGTTCACGGACTTGCTCCTGTGCCCTCATGCATCGAAAATCAAGTTCCTCATCAATAAGTGATTCTATCACATAGGGCTTGTTTTCAATCAAAATAAGTGAGTTTCTCACATTCTTTTATACGATCAAACAATTGATAAACGGTATACTCACCAGTAAGATGAATCCTCGTGCATACCTTGATACGGGAATGTGTCATGTGTGGATGAACACCGGTCGGTAAGTATAAATCATACCTTAACGTATCCCCTCGCCATGATTACATCTGATAAGTTGAGTTTACGTGGACAACAATACCGATAATCGCTATAGGATGTTTATCTAAATGTTAATAAAATGAACAAACAAGAGTTGTTTTGGCATGACCGTACACTGATATGATTCTCTTACCCTCGAAACTCGCAAAAAGAATGTCTGTAAATATTTGTTTACTGCTTTCGTTTCTGCATCTTTGTATATATTTATTTATTGCTTTCCGTCTTTACATTTGAAAAATGAAAAATTCCAAAAAGATTTTAGGTGTGTTTTAATATAAACTTTATAAAAGCCAAAAAGATTTTGTTTCTAGTTTATTTTTGATTGACCGATGTTGGAACTCGAGTCTATCCTACCCAAAATCCTGATTTTAAGCCGGAAAACAATTGCATCTTCATAAACTGTCGAAGTTAACAAGTTTTGAAAGTTAAAAGGTTAAAATTGATCAATTTTTAAACTTTCAAACTGTTGTCAGTCGGTATTTAAATGAGATTTGATCTCATATGTGTCATTCGTTTAATTTGTCTAAATTCCAAGTGGTTGTTCTCATTACGTGTTTAGCTTTCTTGTATGTGCAGATAGGACATCAGAACCAGCTAAAGACGAAGAGAATGTGTCAGATGACAAGCCGTAAAGTGAAGACACGACGTTGATGCAATCAGAAGATCAAGTTGATCGGGTTGCAGTTGATCACTCATCAACACCACAAGGATCTAAAGTTTTGAAGATCAAAAGATTCACGAGCATCATTCAAGGGGGAGTTTGTTGATACACTCCCTGATTGTGTCACGTGAAGACTTTGAAGATCCTCCGACATGGAAGACATGGAAGACGAACCATCACGAGTAGCGTCCAAGGGGGAGTTTGTTGGTACACTTTATGTGGACGCGACTCGATTCGGTTCAACTTGGTTCGGTTCGGCTCAAGCCCGACGTCACGACATTCCTCCGTCGTGCGCCCCAGAGTTCGACACGCGAAGCACGAAGAGCCGTGAGCATTTCCCGCTGACACATCATCATGACATCATCATGATGATGTCACAAGTTTGACAAATCTTACAATCTGAATAGATTTTAGAATTCATATACGTGCATGCATGTGCCACTACAAATGGGCCGAAACCTTAACTTGGGCAAAAACCCATAAGTGTGCATGTATGTCGACGAAACTCTTAGAGGTTTCGTCGACTTTGAAGTTTCGCCGGCTCTCACAAGGTTTCGTCGACCCAGGTTTCGTCGATGTGGTGTCCAGCTCCCTATATAAACAGCAAGTTCAGAACACAAGAGAGAGAGAGAGAGAACCGAGAGTTTAGTGTGTTTCATTGTAATATCTTTCTATAACGAAACTCGGTCGATATCAATATACAATCGTTAATCGGTATATCTTTGTGTTGTGTTTATCTCTCGCTCGGTTTGTATCGTAACGTAGATTCCGCACTCGTTACGGTATTCGAAACAAGATCTCGTAGTTGTCCGGCGATCCCCAAACGGACCTACAATCTTATTTATTACACGAGTTGAATAAATGTAATTTTATATACCAAATAATAAACAATATATATTTAGATATCTCGTTTATTACCTGGGTTGAATAAATATAATTTTATATATTAAGTAATAAAAAAAAGGGTAACTTTGTAGAATAGTAACCAAGTTTTAAAAGTGTTCCAATTAGGTCACTCAAGTTTCAAAAGTGTTCCAATCAGGTCACTCAACATTCATTCTTCATTAAAATTAAGTTTTTTTCATCCATTTCATAGGTAACCGTGGTGATGTGGATTTTTGTTTCTTTTTTCTCTTTTATTTGATACTAACGTCGAGTGACGATGTGGAGTGTAACTTGTTTTTAAAATTTTTAATGTAATTAAATGGTTTTTATTTTTAATAAATATAATTTCATATATTAAAATAATTCGACCCCAGCATCTTATGCTCCATTTTTTTCTTGACACATGGAAAAAAGAACATGGCTCGATTTGAATGTTAAGTTATCTAATTGGGACAAAAACAACACCAGTGACCTAATTAGAATACTTTTAAAACTTGGTTACTATTCTGTGAAACTTTCCCTAAAAGATTATATCTTTAAGAACCACATGTATTGTACGGGTTGAGTAAATTTGATTTTATATATTAAATAATGAAAAATGTTACATTTTTAAGAACCTCATGTTTATATGGATTGAGCACATATAATTTTATATACCAAATAATAAAAAGTTGTATCTTTATAAACTCTATTTATTATATGGATTGAATAAATCTAATTTTATATATTACATAATAAAAAAGTTATATTTTTAAAAACCTCGTGTAGTACACGAGTTGCATAAATGTAATTTTGTATAGCAAAAAATAGAAATGTTATATCTTTAAAAAACCTTGTTTATTACACGGGGAATGAATCTAATAAAAAATTATATCTTAAAAAAAAAACTAACAGATATACCAGATATACAATGGATGTGGTGATTGCGGTGATGGTTCTTATAAATGTCACGTAAACATAATGATTACCGTATTTGAGTTGAACACGAAAATAAAAGTATATAACCAATAAACATTGATTAATATTTTTGTTTACCCCTTATAAACATTTTTTATATATGTTCTACTCTTAACTACTTTAGTTTAATAAAATAAATAAATCATTTACATTATATTAATTTATATTTAGCGTACATCTTTTGTTAATTTCTGGATAAATAATTTTGAAATCTGATAAATATTTTAAAATATTTTATTATCTCCTATACGAATTGTTTAAATTTATAATAAATTTAGTTTTATAATTATCTTTTAATTGATATTTATTATCTATAAAAAATAGATGGCTTCAATGAATGACATGTGTCATTCCATTGATTTCTTTTATTAAATCTGATAAATATTTTAAAATATTATATTATCTCCTATACGAATTGTTTAAGTTTATATTAAATTTAATTTTATAATTATCTTTTAATTGATATTAATTATCTATAAAAAATAGATGGCTTCAATGAATGACATGTGTCATTCCATTGGTTTCTTTTATTATATAGTACTAGCGGTAAGACCCGTGTGCAAACACGGGTCGTTTCTTAGAAAACCATGCATAATACATTAAACAACGAATCACTATATATTTTTTAGAAGGTAATTACTTTCCTGAATGTTCATATCTTTTGGAAATGTGCTTATGAAACTTAGATACAGAAGTTGTAAAACATCAAATGAATATACTAACAAACTTAAAATCTTTACTTTGAAAAAAAAAATCAATACATGCAATACAACTTGACTTTCAACAAACATTAACTACAATCAAAGAGCCTAATAAACTTCTAACATCTGTTATTACCCTAAGCACTGTTACATTGTTAACCTTTGTTTCAAAAACAGAGATTACAAAAGGAAAAACAAACATCGGATTGACCAAAAGTGAACATACATTTAACTTTTGTTTTCAAAAACCATTTGTTTAATAAACATATTTTAGGTTTCAAAAGAGTATACCATTTGTTTGAGGTATCTAAAACTCTGTTCGACTAAAGTCAACCACTGTATGTAAAGGGTAATCTCTGTTTTGCCAAATCACTGTTTCTCAAGACTCTGTTTGTAACCAAACAGAGGTTTCAAACCACTTTTTGAAATCCTAACCTCTGTTTCAAAAACATAGATTACAAAAGGAAAAACAAACATCTGATTGACCAAAAGTGAACAAACATTTAACCTTTGACTTCAAAAACGAAACCTCTGACTCATAAACAGATTTTAGGTTTCAAAAGAGTGTATCATTTGTTTGAGGTATCTAAAACTCTGTTTGACTAAAGTCAACCACTGTTTGTAAATGGTAATCTCTGTTTCGCCAAATCACTATTTCTCAAGACTTTGTTTGTAACCAAACAGAGGTTTCAAACATATGTTTCTCATACCACTGTTTGAAATCATAACCTCTGTTTCAAAAACAGAGATTACAAAAGGAAAAACAAACATCTGATTGACCAAAAGTGAACAGACATTTAACCTTTGTTTTCAAAAACCAAACCTCTGATTAATAAACAGATTTTAGGTTTCAAAAGAGTGTATCATTTGTTTGAGGTATGTAAAACTCTGTTTGCTAAAGTCAACCACTGTTGGTAAAGGGTAATCTCTGTTTCGCCAAATCACTGTTTCTCAAGACTCTGTTTGTAACCAAACAGAGGTTTCAAACATATGTTTCTCATACCACTGTTTGAAATCCTAACCTCTGTTTGTAACCTCTATTTTAAAAACCAAAGCTCTGTTTGTAACCTCTGTTTTTAAAAACCAAAGCTCTGTTTGTAATCTCTGTTTTAAAAACCAAAGCTCTGTTTCCTAACCTCTGTTTGTAACCTCTGTTTAAAAACAAACATCCAAAGCTGGTGGCATTGATAATCTCTTCAAGACTCTGTTTGTAACCAAACAGAGGTTTCACTTATATATGAAAGTATAATAAAAATTTAAGATTAACATCCATCCATCCAAATTAACATTAACATCAACCAAGTATAATAAAAAATTTAAAATTAAACACTACAATATCCCTTATAGCAAACAAAACAATCATTAACTAACCACATAACAATAACTTAAAGGTCTTCGAATCTTTAAAAGATACCGCTTAAAGGTCTTGCATGCTCAAACCTGCATTAAACACAGTATGAAGAAAAAATGTCAAATAGAGGTAAAATACAGGGTTTTTGCGTAGCAGTCCTGACTTTTTATTACAGATTCGAGTCATTTCTGTAGTCTAGAGGAAGAGATTGCTTCAACTTATCAGAATTCTCTGTCATGAACGCATAGGATGTAGTCGATGTCTTGAGCATTCGGTCACAGGTCGTTCGCAGTCGATGTCTTCTGGTCTCATCCAACAACTATGGTCATTAGGATCACTTTCCCCTCCTGATGTATCAGCTTTCCTATGGTGGTTGCCAACTTGCGATAGAGCAACATCTTTGGTGTGTATACAGGTTGTCGAGTTGGTCCACATGATATGGCACATTAATATTTTGAAATAAAATAGTATTTACTTGGATTGTTACCTCTTTCTGGAATGGTTTTTAATAGCACATCACTCTCACCAAGCACACGAACTGCAAACGAACACTTAAGAGTTACATGCCTCAAGAGCTGTAATACAGACTAACCAATCGAGTTTGGCGAAGACCGTTCTTTTTCAAAAGAACTCAGACTAACCAAAATGAAAACACAGAGTCACAAGTCGCAATGTGACTACCTTCTCATCATGCCTCTCAAAACTAATTCTCGAGTGATCCAAAGGTCGTTGTTGTCGTCGTCCCAACTACTTAACAACGATTTGTACCGGTGATGCGCGTGGGGCCTGTAAGAGAACTTTTAACATATCTGACTCGTCATCCTTTCCAACCAAACTATGTATGATCACCTTCTTCAGCCTTGGTGACCTTGCCATGATAAACTTCACAAACTCCATCTCACGCTTCAAGTTGCTGAAAGATTGAATCTCCAATTCCTTCATATGCACCAACCCGGTTTGTCTGAATATTTTTCCAATATACCAGAGCATGTCTCATTTTCATAACAATAATTATGCCCTATATCAATCTACAGAAAGGGTCGTCATTACTTTTGTCAGCGGATTTTGTCAAGAATTAACGCTAATAAACAATTCAAGTGAGAACATACCAAAATGAAGCTCTTAAGTGACTGACAATTTGATAAAAGTTGAAGAAGAGCTTCTGTAGAGATCTTTACATTTATCAAGCATAAGGATCTTTACATTTATCAAGCATGTGTTTAATAGCACATCACTTTCACAATCGAGTTTGGCAAAGACCGTTCTTTTTCAACATTAGTTTCTGCTACAGTATGAACATTAGTTCCTGCTACAGCAATGACATCAGAATCCTTTTTACCGTTCTTAGAAACTGTTCCAGACTTCCCAATCTTCTAAATGGCCACATTCTCCACTGCCACTGTAGTTAAAAAAAGACATAAAAGTAAATTCCTATATCTGCAACTTTAGAGCAAAAAGAAAACATCAAGTGTGCGACTCTGCACCAAAAGAAAGATTAAATTCCTATATCTTTTTCAACAGGTCACCAGACATACCTCGATTTGTCGGAACCTACCTCAACCATTCATATGCAGCACTCTGCACCAAAAGAAAGATTAAATTAGAGATTTTTCCATAGAAAGGTACAACATCAAGAAAGGTATCACCATAAAGATCGATACTGAGTTAAAAATCATTATGCATTTATTGTACCAGCTTCAATATCGATCTCAAATTAGTATATGCTACCTCTATATAATTTGGTTCTTCTGTTATCTATATCACTTTTGGCCTCAAGAATGATGTTGATTGTGAAATTACTTATCAACCTGCTTCTATGCTTGATATACTCCTTTATTTTGTCATAAGCTGGAGACGTGTGCACGATCAATGACATTCTCTTCTCGACTGTTTAAATCATTCAATATTCAACAATTTAATTGTTTATTAGCGTTAATTTCACATGAAAGCTTAGAAATTATCTCGATTACATCAAGAACCCATCGTTTTGTTCAACATTTAAAGAGTTTGTATACACGGAGAGAATAAAAAGCACAGAGGAAGATTTATTAAGCATCCATTTTAAAGAAAAGAATACGTACCTGTGTATCGTTTACTTCATCAGCATCCCTGAAATCCCCTTCCTTTTTAACATTTAATGAATATGGATCCTCAAGAAGCTGAATCTTTGCCAACTGAAAATCCCCAACACCTGATACATGAACCTGATTAAAACAGCCGAATGTGTGGTAAATACTGAAATATATAAATACCAGCTGATTTACATATTAACGTAAGGTTGGCACCGAACCAGTTATTAAAACTGCCCGAAGATAAATAAAATAGGCAGACCTCATTGTTGTTCTACTTTGGCATGATTTTGTTTCTCTCGGATACGGTCATCCAACATCTTACCAATTAAAAAACAGTCTCGTTATTAAGATTGTCAATATCGAACTCGATCTCATCCTTTGTAAATCACATATACTGGAGAGGTTATAGATTTAATACAGGTACGCCAATAGTTATATAAGCTGATAATAGTATATCATTTTTTTATATTTATAAATTCTAATCTTTTAGTACCTCCTGTCATTAACATGTCGATGTTCAATTTTGCTCATATATAACAAAGTTATTTTGCCATCAAAAGAAGTAATTAACACGTGGTGATAATGGGTAAATAGGTAATTTTAACATGATATGGACCTTCTCAGCCGAATGAACCTGTTCAGACACTGTTTTGGCCTAATGGAGATCATATTCTAACGGATGGACTATTATATTTTACGGATGAAGTTAAACTCGACCGGATTGAACAGGAAACTTACTTCTTTCAACATAGATGATAACCTGATCATCTTGTCCTCTAAATCTTGTTTCTTAGCTGCTGGGAATCTTTCATGGATTCTTGTTTAATATCATACAACAGTGAATGCGAAATCATCCTCTGAAACCGAAGGATGCTATGTCGTTCCTCTTCGTCTCCGACGAGCCATCAAAAAGTATATCAGAGGTCACTTTATTCATCTCTTTCATCTACACAACTAAAATCGTTACCAAATCGATAAATAAGATACAAATTTGATTAAAACTGAACCTAATTTAGAGAAATGAAGGAAGGAATCTTAGCCTGAATTCATTTTTAAGCATGATCTTGATCCGAAAAGGTCCACGACCGTTTAGAGATATGCCGGTGCATGCTTTTGAAGTCGCCGGAAGGATAGTTCAATAAACAACTTCTGCCATACCTTCTGGTAAATATATGCTCCCTAAATCCAAACAATAATGTAATTTACTGAACTAAAAACAATTTGTACTTTTTTGCAAAACCATATTTTACTTCAGTTTTCTCTAAAATGAATTTTGCATAGATAGGTAATATGTCTTAACTATAGAACGGCTAGGTGACCACGGCTAAGAGACGTATGATGGCAATCGATAGAGAAACAAACAAACGAAGACGCCATCAAACATTCCAACATTCTAGCTAAACATTTATCTGTTGTATAATACTATGTATGGCTTCCAGTTGTCCATTGCTTCACGGATAGCCATATGACATCAGATAATCCATAAATTTCGCATCAATTCTATAATTCTCCTATCAAATATTATAGAAAACATGTATGTACAGCAGGAAACAAACGAAGATGTTTCTTATTTTACACAACTAACTACTTGAATCAACAATGCCTTAACAATTAAAAAAGCTCACCTGAACAGAATCTCCAAAAATCAAACAACCAGAAGCACTTAAACTTTCAGTTTCAAGAGCCAATGTCCATCAGTCCCATTACTCAAACGGGTCAAATAATTCTTAAATTTTTTGCTAAAATTGGAATGGGTTTAAAACTATTAAGTTTAGTGGAGATTCTTTTAAGATGCAAACCTGGGCAAAACTTTAAGAGACATTTAGAACCAAGCCTATACATCAACTGCTAACACCTCGATAATCAAATGGAAGAAACATTACCTGAAGTTAAACTCTCTGATGCCGACACTCGATCTGGTTTTCCGATCAATCTTTCAGCCACAAAACACAAACTAAAACGTCTCTATATCTCTCCACCTGTATCTACAGCCATGAAATCTGGAGCCATAAAATTAAAAATACATGAAGATTTAACACAATACAGGTAGGGTATTGTTAAGATTGCCTATGATTACTCGTTGAAGCAAGCATATTATGAATTTGAGCAAAAGAAAAGACGGGTAACATACCTTGTGATAACAGGAGAGAGATCGAAATCAGAAAAATCGACGGTTGTAGTAGGTTTGAACCGGGGAGAATCGAAATAAAACCATATTCATCATCATCATCACGATTTAACCCTAATTTTTCCAATAAAAAACAAAACAACTCAAATCATTGCATCAATTTACCGAGTTGATACTGAAGAAAAGAATTAATAGATTGATGAGATGAGATTAGATTGAACAAAACTACATACATTCGTAGTAAAATTTGCCCTAATAAGAACAATCTCTTGCTACAGAAACTACATACACACACGTACACAAACCTGTTGAGTAAATCAGAGATATGTGGAGATGAAGACATCACTGACTTTGAAGGACGAGGCTTTGATTCAACAACAGGTGCAAGAATAGTGTGAAGATTCGTAATCTTCGAATCATCATATGGCAGCTTCGGATGCTTTGTATTCTTCATCGAAGAGAGAGAGTAGAGAGAGATATTGGAATGGGTTTTTGAAATTATGACCAGGTTCGGATTTGGGTTTGAACTGATATTTGAGAGAGTAGAATTGAATCTCTATTAAATGCAAATTACATATCCCTATACGTTTTTAAATTTCAAATTACTCTCTCATTTGAATGAAACATCAGCGGTTTGAGACTCTTGAATGAACATCAGTGGTTGAATGAACAATCAGTGGCTTCATAATTGAGAGTGGGGCAGTGGTTTGATGCCATAAGTGGGCCAACTTTGAATTTTAAAGTCTTTAAATATTAGGCATTATGATGTAATCTATTATATATAATAAATGAAAGTTATTTGGGCCACGTGTCAACACCAGAGAGCCCCTAAATGCCCTTTTTCCCGCCCAACAGTGCCATCCCCTTTTCCTTATATAACCTCTCTTCTCACTTCTGATCTTTCTTTACAAACGCCTAGGGTTCTTTCTCTCTGTATATTCAGGCGATTCAAATTCAAATTTCACAAACCTTAATCTTCTTCCAGACGCCACCATAAAATCATCTTTTGTTCATCGATTACTTCATCAAAAGGTTTGTTCTTCTTTTTTTTAGTTGAAATAGTTTCATGATTTCCTGTTATTTATACTAATCCTTTGTGTTTTGTGTCTTTTCATGTAACCATTGTTAGGGTTTCGTTCGAGAGTTAGATCAAGAGATGTGTCGCCGGCTAATGGTTCTCCATAATCATGGTATGTGTTTTTGTTTTTGATTTTTACTTAAGTTTTGTTATCTGAGTTGTTACTAAATGATTATTTTCAATGATCTGTTGCAGATGATAATGATGATGATTGTTCTACTGTCCTTTCCAGTATCATTGTTCCAACATCGTTTAAAGTATGTGTTTTTTGCTACTCCGATTTCCAAATTTTGAGTTTTTAATTATCAAGTGATATACTCTAATTGTCGCTTTATATTTCAGTCTAATCACATTTGTTTGAAATTCATACAATATGTTGCGTGTTATTATAGGTTTGTAATAAAAGAAGTTTAAAGTTTAATTAAACACAAAGAAAGATTATTAAATTTACAGTTAAAATAATATTTTCTTATGAGTAAATGATGATTATAATTGACTTGTGCAGCAGATGATGATGACTTGTCCAAGAAAGGATCTGCTACTATTGTAGTATACTAGAGCAATGGTCTTTTCTGCCTTTTTTGTATTAAAAGAAGCATAAAATTTGGTTTAAACCACAGTTCTTTATAAACAAAGTTAAGGATTAAGTATATGAGGACAGGGCTCTTCTTCACCAGCTGAAGAAATGTTTTCATGTACTGCATCTTGGTCTGTTCACTAGAGATCAGCTTTCTATAAATCCTGATGTTAATGCATTGAGTCCTTCCATGGAGTTCATGTCGATTGTTGGAGATATACAATGATTGAGTTTATGTACCTAGAGTTTGATTAACCAAAGGAAAACGACTGTTTAGTATCAGCAGTGGTTCGGCATCTACAACGGATTTAAATTTAGTATTTAATTATCAGTGGTTCTTATGTAACTTTAGTATTTAATTATCAGTGTTTCTTATGAGGTGTTTATATGTAACAGTATTTATCACAACTCGTTATTTGTTTGATCTGTATTATAAATACAACAGTTGTTTGATTTTTATACTATTAAATAAAAATGTAGTACACTTGGATGTTAAATAAGTTCCTCATTATGATTATTTGGATATAATGTTTTTGAAATTCGTCTTTTTTTTTTTTACAAAGAGATGTTTATGGGCAAACCTCTATTTATCGTCAAACATTTGTTTAACAGGAAATATGTTTTTATGTTCAAACATCTGTTTAAGGATGTTTATGGGCAAACCTCTATTTATCGTCAAACATTTGTTTAACAGGAAATATGTTTTTATGTTCAAACATCTGTTTAAGGTCGTTTATGGGCAAACCTCTATTTATCGTCAAACATTTGTTTAACAGGAAATATGTTTTTATGTTCAAACATCTGTTTAAGGTCGTTTATGGGCAAACCTCTATTTATCGTCAAACATTTGTTTAACAGGAAATATGTTTTTATGTTCAAACATCTGTTTAAGGTCAAATATCTGTTTATCTCCAAACAACTGATATTGAAGGTGAAATATTTGTTTAAGGTCAAAGATATTTAAAATAGTAAAAAATGATAGTTTTCATTAATCCTTAAAAGTCTGTTGGAACCACTGTTTTGGTTCAAACATCTGATTGTTAAAGTCTGTTGGAACCACTGTTTTGATTCAAACTTCTGATTGTTAAATGTTATCCACTGCTGAGAGACAACCTCCGTTTCTTTATGCTGAGAGACAACCTCCGTTTCCACTGATCGGAAGTTATAGCCACTGGTCACTTTTACATTTTTTACATCCACTGATATGGACCATCAGCGGTTTCCCTAAAAAATAGTAACTGCTCACATTTTTATTATTGATGTTGTTAATTAGTAATAGATTGAAATTATTAAATGAAAACTAGAATTGCAATCAAATTACCATTTTACCTGATCTTTACATTCCAATAACATAAGAGTTCCACCAAAATTATTTTCATGATAAAATTTAAAGTTAAATTAAAAAATAAAAAATAATCTTGATGACTATTTGTTCCAAATCAAATCAGTAATTAATGCTGATTTCTTGAGCTTTGGACATTTGATTAAGCAAAATTTGAATTTCAAATTGACGGTTATTATATCTTGATTAAAGTTTAAATAAAATTTAAAAAAGTCATGATGACATTTGTTTTCAAATCAAGTCAGTAGTTATTGATAATATCAGTAATTTTGAAATTCAAAATATTCAAAATGGTAATTTAAAATTTTCGTTCTCTCTTTTTTTTTCTTCCTATTTTGCATATCATTTCTCATCATCATCATCATCATCATCATCATCATCATCATCATCATCATCATCATCATCATACTCAGTAAATCCCACCAATAGCAAAGCTAAGGTAGGGTCTGAGGAGGGTAGATGTAGACAGCCTTACCTCTACCCCGTAGGAATAGAGAGGCTGCTTCCAGTGAGACCCCCGGCTCGATTGTAGTTTTTTATCAAGCCTTGGACCTAAGACACATAACACCCAAACAATCGGAACAGAGACTGATTGGTGCATGTACCCCCCGTGTCTTTTAGCTATCAACGTCACCACATGATGCATGATTAACCATCCGTCGCTTTTAACGTTATTTTCACGAAATTAGTAAAATAACGTAAAATTAGTACCATTTCACTTTTGCCCCCCGAGCGCCCACACATATATACATTATATGTGCACACCGCAAGCGGGGCATTTTTGCATATCATTTCTAATATTTAATTACTTTAATAAAGCAGCATATAAGAATATACACTACTTACGTTTGAAATTAAATCTGAAATTTATGACGTACAACAGTGGATAACTACAACAGTGGTTCAGCATCAACTTTAGTTTTTCTATTGTTTATTTGTTTATGTTAGCAATGTTTATATGTAACAGTGTTTTCCGCATCAATGTTGTAAAGACTGATAGGTTGTTAGATGTCATCACCTCAGTGTTTTATATGTGACCATTTTTATGGCATCAGTGTTTATATTTAATTTATATTTAACAGTGTTTAGGACTGTTGTTTATACGTAACTCTATTTATCACATCAATTCAGTGGTTTGATCTGTACTATTAATTGAACAGTTGTTTCATCTTTATACTAATAAAATTCATATACACTTTGATTAATAGCAAGCTCCTCATCTTGATTGTTTGGGTATAGTATTACAATCAAATTATGAAATGAAAACTAGAATTACAATCAACTTACCATTGTACCTAATCTTTACATTCCAATTACCTACAAGAGTTTCACCAACATTATTTTCATGATAAAATTTAAATTTAAAATAAAAAATAAAAAAAATTCTTGATGACTATTTGTTTCAAATCAAATCAGTAATTAATGCTGATTTCTTGAGCTTTGGACATTTGATTAAGCAAATTTTGAATTTCAAATTGACGGTTATTATATCTTGATTAAAGTTAAAATAGAATTTAAAAAACTCATTATGGCATTTGCTTTCAAATCAAGTCAGTAGTTACTGATAATGTCAGTAATTTTGAAATTTAAAATTTGCAAAATGGTAATTTAAAATTTTGGTTCTCTCTCTCTTTTTTTTTTCTACTTTGCATGTCCTTTCTAATATTTAATTACTTTGCATACCTTTGAAATTAAATCTGAAATTTATGACGTCCAACAACAGTGTCAAACTACAATAGTGGTTCAGCATCAACGTTTGTTTATTTGTTTATGTTAACAGTGTTTATATGCTACAGGAGTTCCGCATCAATTTTTTATAGACTGTTAGCTTGTTAGATGTCATCACCTCAGTATTTTATATGTAACCATTTTTATGGCATCAGTGTTTATATGTAACAGTGTTTCGGAACAGTCCTCACTCCAGTGGTTTGATCTGTACTATTAATTGAACAGTTGTTTCATGTTTATACTAATAACATTCCTATACACTTTGATGTAACAGTATTTATCACATCATTTCAAATTGATGGTTATTATTTCTTAATTAAATTTAAAATAAAATATAGAAAAGTCATTATGACAATTGCTTTGAAATCAAGTCAGTAATTTTGAAATTTTGAAATGATAAATATACAAAATGGTAATTTAAAATTGACGTTCTTTCTGGTTTTTTTTTTCTATTTTGCATATCATTTCTAATATTTTATTATTTTAATAAAGCAGCATATAGGGATATACACTCCCTACCTTTGAAATTACATTTGCCACTGCATTCAGTTAAAAATTTTATTGGATAATCGGTAACCTTGAATTCCAACCTTGATATTTTTTTTAAGAACATCCATGCTTATTGTATTATTAGCATATTACGTTTAGCAATACTTATTATTTACAAGATTCTTTTTTTTTTATGTACAGTCTTCAAATGGAGGTTGCAAAGGTTACCATGCTTAACGATCTTAATACATTCTCAAACAGCTATTCGATTAGAGTTAAGATTGTTAGCATTTCGAAGAAGATGATGAATGATAACAAAAATGAAATATATCGTCTTGATATGATCTTCATGGATGAGATGGTACCGTATATAGTTGTCTTATCATTTTTTTGGACATATGAATATCCAAATTAGTATAACACCTTTTTTTATTTAATCGGATGTTTCATATTCTTAGGGAACTATGATACAAGCCAGCTGTTTGCATAAAATGCTTGGAAAATTCAAAGACTTCCTTCAGTTGGATGAATGTCTTCTTATCACCAAACCTTCTCTTGCTACTAATAAGTCATCTGCTAAGTATACCAAGAGAAATGACAAAATATCACTTTATTTCTATACTTCTGTTGAGAAATGCTTTGACTGGTCTGGACCGAAATGCCGTTTTAATTTCGTTAACCTCAAGGATGTTGTTAAAAATAAAATTGAAGTAAATACAGTTATTGGTATGTAAATCACTACATGATATATATCTATTGTTTTGTCTTATTGTTTTTTTTTTATTGTTATCACTTCTTAATGTTGTTTTCTTTTAACAATATATTTTTGTTTATAGATTGGATTGGTTATGTGGATGTATGTTTCAATCTAGAGGATACGTCAAAGAAGGATGAGAGCAAGGGCAAGAGACTTAATCTTAGACTTGAAGATCTTGAGTGCGTTCTTTTTATTAAGTTGTTGCATTTTGACGTTTAAACCATTATAAGGTTGCTTGATGTTATTATGTTTTATGTTAATATTTTTAGAGGCCAAAAGTGTCCGGTTACTTTGTGGGATGGTTTTGCTATTGACATGTTTGCTTACATGAATGATAAGAAAAGAGAGAAATATGTTGTTATCCTTTGTCATTTTGGTATGGTCAACCTTTACAAATGTACAATTTAAACTTAATTAGTTTAATTTTTTTTTATCTTTAGTAATTTAAACGTTGTATTTATTTATACATTTTAAATTTGACAGTATTTATATTGATCTACTAAAGTTTTTATTTTTAAATTCAGGCAAGCGTGGAGTTACAAATGGGTTTGAGCTGAGCAGACTTTTTATTGACACTGACATTGAAGAGATTTCCTCTTTTAGGAAGAGGTATAGTTAGTAATATGCATATAAACATTGAATATTATTATTTTATACTTACATTTAATTTTTACGTTTTAATTTGATCGCATGAATCTGTTTAGGTATGTAGAGAAAATTTCAACTTCATCTTCATCAAATGAGCATGTTGGTTCAAATGTTATCTCAAGTGTTGAAGATGAGTTTCTTAGTAACCCTGATTTCATGCTTATTGGTTTCCTTGGAACGATATCAACGGTGCGTATTTTCTTACAAGTACTCTACATGCTGAGTTTTTTTATACTCTTTTCTAAGTGTTATTATTTTTTTTTGATATTGATAGACAAAGAAGGTTTTGATTCTTGCCACAATCACAGCTATATGCACTGATAAACTTTGGTATTACAATGGTTGTAACCACTGTAAGTCAGGTGTGGAGGAAAGATTTGTAACGAAAGAAAATGCGGATGGTTCATTTGATGTTGATCATGCAAAATCGTTGGTTTGTACAAATGATAAATGTGGAGGAGTCGACATCTATTCTATTCTGCGGTTTGAGATTACAGTTTTTTATTTCCTTATACTAAATACTAATATGAACGGTTCATATTAGTAATACTAATGTTTTCATTTGTTTTTAACTTTGATAGGTTCAAGATACCTATTAGGGTGCAAGACTCTTCCGGTACTGTGTCTTTGACACTGTTTGATTTCGAAGCTTACAAGATTCTTAACAAATCTGCAAAAGAGTTACTTACAATCCAAGATCAGGTAACAAATACATGCATTCAGTTGTTTGGCCATGTAGTTAATATAACTTAAAATTAATTTTTATAAAATTCTATGTTCTCAATTATGGAATCATTCTGCTTATTGTAATTTATATTAATTTTGATAAAATCATAGGTTGTTAATTCTGGAGACATACCGAACCCATATCCTGAGATCTTTGACACATTGATTGGAAAGAGGTATGCTTTCATCATAAGTGTTAAAGACTATAACATTGAGCATCAGGTTGAAAACTATGGTATTTCAATGGCCACTAACGATGATGAGATCCTTGCTGCGCTTTCCGCCAAATTCACTCTTAACCAGGTTTAAATCTTCATTATGTGAATCTTTTAATTTTATAGTTATATCTTTTTGAAATAGATTTATACCATTGTGTGTATTTTATGTTATTGTGTATTATGTACTTAAAGCATGAGCAGTCCGAATCGTTGGATGTTCCAGATTCCTGCAGTTTGTCTACTCCTGTTGACCTTATGAAGGTAATATGAGAATTTGTTTATTTGTACTAAATTTTTTGAAACGTTAGTACTTACTGTCTTTTTATATCAGGATGAGATGTCATGCTGTGGTGACAATGTTACCCCTTTATCCCAACCACTGGTAGGCACTAAGAATCCCTCTTCAGATGAAACAAAACGTAAAATTCTTGAAGTGTTCGATGTCGATGATGCATTAGGTTGCTCCTCGACAAAGCGCCGCATCAGTGATGAACTGTGTCAGGATGAAGATGTTGGTGTTTCGACGCTTTTGATTCCAAAGATTGAAAAATAGTTTTTTCAGTATTTTCAGATACATTTACGTGTTGATTTCATATGCTGTTGCCATGTTGAACTTATGGTTTTCGTTTTGTTGCTTTTGGGTGTTTGGTGGGTTATGTTTTGGACTCATTGTGTGGTTTTGAATTCCTGAAAACTTATCTGCTTATTATACTGTTATGTTCTAATATTATAATGACTATGATCTTTCTTTGCATATTATTATCCATATTGTTAAATAAATATTGAGATTTCAAAGAATTCACGTTCATCTTCTACGGCAGCTAATTCATCTTAACGAAATTTACATAGTAAGTGAAATTATAACTTCTTAACTCATGTATCAGTTGTTAAGTAGCATCACTTAATCCTTAACTCATGTATCAGTTGTTAAGTAGCATCACTTAATCCTTAATCACGATTCTCTATCCACTGACTACTACATCAGCAGTTGTTAACCATTAGTAGTTCACTATCAGTTGTTAAGTACCCTTAGTGTTTTAATCACTAGCAGTGCTTACAAGTTTTTCATCAGCTGTTTCACTTAACAGATGTTTCGCATAACAGTAGTTTCGCTTAACAGTAGTTTCACTTAACAGTATTTTGCTTTATTCATTTTAAATTCATGTTAAATTCATTATTACAATTAAAGCCAACATAAATGCACACTTGCATTATGTTAAACATACATAACGGACACAAAACGTCATACCTAGAAACATAGAAGGATATCCAACTTGGTAGACTTGACAGAACTTACAGACTCGAAAACAAAAGATTGTAACATACAACGAGTTTTCAAATTTCTTTATAATGAAAACTCAAGGAGTGAATGGTGCACTTCGGAATGTAGCTGATAACCCCCTTTTTGGTGTAGCTCTTCGATTTTCCTTGAAATTCCCAAGCTTGGTATTTTCATATCTGCCACTGGGGTTATATTCATTCATATGCACCAAACAGCTTATGTTTTAGCAATTGATCGTTCTATTCAATCACTTCCTTATGTGCATCGCACTAACTTCTAGGAGGTTGTCAAGTATTCTCGCCAATGTTTTCGTAGTTGGTGTTTTGTGTATCTTTACATCCGCAGCCATTCTGTACAATAAAAATATCCATAGTAAGACGGCTGATACAGTACTTTCATAATGCATATAAGTATACATATATGATGAACCCAAGATGAGGAACCCAAAATTCAGTTGATCTGAAATGAAGAAAACACATTCAAATGACCAATACGATGAACCCAAAACATATAGTCTTTAACCAACTTTATATGAGAATCAAAACAACAACCATACCCAAATTTCAACATGAACAGCAGAGACTTAAGAAACTCAGATTTCAACATTAACAGCAGATACTTAAGAAACCTGTCCCTGTTTTAATCGATTGTATATTTTAAACATTTCAAACAAACTATAACACAAAAACAATCTTAGATTAACGCCAAAAACCAAAAAAGCAGTATTAATAAACAGATAAAACCAAAAACATCACAAACAAACCTTTATAATAACCAAAACCCAAACCTCTGTTTTGATACCCGAGCCAAA
The DNA here is from genome assembly GCA_030545235.1 of Helianthus tuberosus. Taxonomy (NCBI): domain Eukaryota; kingdom Viridiplantae; phylum Streptophyta; class Magnoliopsida; order Asterales; family Asteraceae; genus Helianthus; species Helianthus tuberosus. Next base: position 31,592,492 of record CM060421.1, read on the forward strand.
AACCCACAATAATCAAACAATATTTCCCACAATAATCAAACAATATTTTCACACAAAAGCTGTTACTTTCATACAGTGGTGAAAATGAGATATCATCAAACATCAACTTACATAGGGTTACACAAGCATCTAACAAGAACATAGGGTAAACCATAGTGTCGATCATGTTTTAGGTATGTGATTTTACCTTGGATTGTTATAACAACAAATGGTTGGTGAGGAGATTCAATGAAGATGAAGATGATGATTGGTGTTCGGAGTAGAGATTTTCAGATATTTTTGAGAAGTGTGATCGGTCTTTAGGGTAATTAAAGGATATTTCACAATTGTCAAACAGTTAACATAGGGAAGTGTGAGGGAGGGACTCAAATTGTTATGAATTTATAAGATCAAGGGCTGAAAAAACCAAAAAATGAATTTAGGGGATCAAGTTGATGTTTCACACATATCACAGGGACGCAAATTGCATTTTTCTCTAAACATAAATATTACTTTTTTTCAACATATTTTATAAGTTTTGGGGTGTTATCAGCAGATGTTAACCACTGCTCTTCCTTAACACTTAATCCTTAATCCCTGCTTCTGTATCTACTGTTTACTGCAGCAGTAGTTGTTAAAAATCTGTAGTTCACTATTATTGGTTAAGTACCATCAGTGTTTTAATCACTAGCAGTGCTTAAAAGTTTTCCATCAGCTGTTTGACTTAACTGTAGTTTGCATTATTAATTCTAAATTCATGGCTTCAAATTACTTTTCTTGGTAAACGAGTTATAGAAGCTCAAGTTATATCTGGTAGGAACTTTGGCACGAGAGTTTTTATTCTAAGGATTAATATGATCCCGTTTGACAAAAAAATACCTTTTCAATTTCAACAAAGACAATTTCCTTTATCAGTTTGTTTTGCTATGACAATTAACAAGTATCAAGGACAAACGTTATCAAAGGTTGGTCTTTATTTGAAAGATCCTGTCTTCACTCATGGTCAGTTGTATGTTGCATTATCAAGGGTCAAGACCAGAGAAGGTGTTAAAATACTAATATTCGACGCTGTTGGAAAACCAACAAATAAGTAATGTTGTTTACAAAGAAGTTTTTACTAGGTTGTAATCATTGTGAGCAATGTTAAAACCCTGTTTCACCGAAGTCAAGCTACTTATGTTAAAAGCTAATTATAATAGATAAAACACTGTTTGAGGAATGTTAAAACGCTGTTTGACCAAAGTCTGTTTGACCAAAGTCAAACTACTTTTGTTAAAAGCACAACCGTCAGTATTTCTTCATCATCATTACACATCAAACATCTATCATATCTTTTTTCAAAAATCACTTCTCCCCAGTCATTTTCTAGGGTTTCAATTTTCTTTTCCTCCATCTTCTACACTTCAATCACCTGAGGTTTTATTATTTTTTCTTCAGCAACTGGTATGTACATTCCTATTGATGAACTTTATATTGTTTAATCTATGTTAATTTAAATCCTATCTTGCTACTAATACGATTTTAAATGTTTATTGCTATACATTCAATAAGGGTTTACTTATGTGTTTGAATTATCAGTTGAGAACATGTTAAAATAATTATTATTTGCAGAAATTTTTTAACTCATACTCTGTTTCTATTAGAAAACTCATCATGACAATTTCTTTCAAATCAGATCAGCAAACTACTGCCCATAGCCAAGAAAGTATAACTTAGCAGATATTTCCTTTGGCAAACATATACCATAGCAGTGGTTTTGAAATTGCCGGTAATTTCAAATTCAAAATGCCTTGGGATATATACTTTGCAATTAATGCACGTTAAGCAATCACTTCTCTCTTATGCTAAAGGCGTCTTATAGGTAAATGAATAGGTTAATTGTAATTATAATAACGTGTTTAATTTTATATTTTTCCCGTGTAAATGCATTAAAAGCCTAATAAGTGTCGCATGATATTCTTTCGTCTGACGATGTATTTAGTCATAGCCTTCTTCATTGGGTATATAAAATAGATTTGGCAGAGGTTTTGATCATTACCATTTTCATCTATCTACTCAATCATCTTCAAAAATTTTGTTGACGAGATTTTCACAAGGCTCTTTGCAGGATGGAAAAATTTGGGTTTCAAGTGATTGTTGACGAGATTTTCACAAGGCTTTCTGCAGAAGATATTTGCCGTTTCAAGTGTCTTTCCAAGAATTTTTATAGGGAATTGTCAAGTCATGCATTTCAGATGATGCATGCTCTCCGAAGTGGAGATTCAGTACAAAAGAAACTATTATCCTTTAAAGACACGTCAATTGTCATTGACAACGTAGTTGGTGGTAAGTTGGATGTTGTTAGTAGTAAAACCTTAAGTTTTCCTAACAATGTCCACTCTAGCTTCTTACGTATTCTATCTTCATTTAATGGGTTGTTGTTAGTTTCGAATGAAGGGATTTGCTGTCAGTTGATTCTTTGGAATCCAACTATCAGGCAGTATAAGGTTTTGTGTGATGACTACTTTAATTATAATCATCATCGAAACTCTGATACCGGTGGAATTTATTTTGATCAGTTCAATGATCTCAAAGTGCTGAACATCAGATGTTACCGTAATGTAACTGCTGCTCGTGTTTACTCACGACGTCGTGAGTCATGGACAACAATAAATTTCAGTATCGTAAACAATTATAGTTCAAGTCGTTATTCATGGTCTACAGGAGTTTATGCTGATAAAACCATATATTTTATGGTTTCAAATTATTGGTATCCACTAGGTGAGAGGAACATCGTTTGTTTTGATGTTGTTAGTGAGACTTTCAGAATGCTTCACTTTCCTGAGAGTATTGTAGTCAATCCTTGCCAAGGGCATTTTTTGACCATTGCAAAGAGATTGCATTTGATTGTCATTGGAAAGTCTGCTGAGCTAACTGCTGATTTGCTCAGATATGAAGAAGAAGGCTGGAAGAAGATGTTTGTTTTCAATAATCCTCGTGTAGTTGGTTACGTAGATGCACGCCGAAGTACTAATATAATTGAAGACAACAAGTGGTTGATAACAAGCATCTGGGGGGATATGATTGAAGTTGATCTCACCAACGAACTTCTGAAATACCTCCAACATGTTGACAACTACAATGGTCCGAAAGGAGCTTTACTTATCGAAACTACTGTTTCACCAATAGATTAGGAATTAGAATCCTGTATTTTATTCAATGCTATTATCTGTTTTGACAATTGTATCTTTTATATAATTAGTTGTGTTAAAATTATTAATAATGTTTGTTATTAAAATTAAGTAAATGAATATCGATGTTTGAGAGTGTAAATTCTTGTAATATTGGCAAAGGTCGGTTTAAATGATCAAAGCTTTGTTATTGAGAACATGTGTTTCAAAATTAAACAGTGGTTGATACATCTGTTGAATTGGGTCAACAGATGGATGAACTTTGTATGCTGTTTAACACTTGTACTTTTTATAAATATTTAGGTTTGAGAGTGTAAAAGCTTGTAATATTGGCAAATGTATGTTTAAATGATCAAAGCTCTGTTATTGGGAACATATGTTTGAAAATAAAATAGTGGTTGATAAATCTGTTGACTTTGGTCAACAGATTGATGTCCACAGATGTTTGGAACTACTGTTCAGAAAACTGTGGTCGAAACCGCTGTTTGGTTAAAATGGTGGTTTAAAACCACTGTTGGGTTAAAACTGTTTGGTCTTTTAAGGCTTAAACTGTTTTGCCTTAAACAGATGTTAACAAGTTAAACATCTGTTAAGGCTTAAACAGACGTTTGGCCTTTTGTATCAGATGTTTCGACTTAAACAGTTGTTTGATCTTAAACACATGTTTGACCTTGAACAGATGTTTTGCCTTAAACAGATGTTCTTATTCTATATCAGATATTTGGACTTAAACAGATGTTTGACCTTAAACAGATGTTTGGCCATAAATAGATGTTTGGCCTTAAACCAAACATCTGTTTAAGCAACATCTGTTTGACTATTTGTCAATATCTTATTGACTTTTGGTTAACATCTGTTTCAAATTTGGTCAACATCTTATTTTGTAAAAGAGGTACAAAAACAAAGATTTTTTTGAAAATCCCAAATCACCCTATCATGTAAGTGCATTGATGTAAAAGTGGAAATTATATTATTCATATGGTCCTGTTGTGGTTTTGTTTGTCCTCTAATATGAGTTCATGATCTAATCCGGTGATTTGAAGTCGTTGTTGAATTGAATGAGATGGTTGATGTAATGTGGTCGTATTACAAACAAATAGTAATTAATTAATCTAAATAACTTTCCCGAGCCCGGGAAGCAATCCCGGGTAAAAACCTAGTAATGACATAAGAAAAGCCTTGTTGGACATGCTCTCTAGCTGACACATCAGCTTTTCTTATGTCACTTGGATTTCTCCTTTTATAGAAAGTATAGATAGATTACAAGTTTTGTCATTTATGTTTGTACCAAATTGCAGGCGGTGTCATTTACCTTCAAAACTGACTGGTTTTGTACTTAATATTTCAAAATCTTACATGTTCTGTCCTTTAGGCCAAACCCAGTTAGATTTTTTTGGTTAAATCTGCTCACCAAAGGGTATTTTTGTCCTTTTACCTATATATTTAATATTATTATTTAAAAAAATAAAACAAAATATTAAAAAAAGACTATTATTACTATTATTTATATGTATAAAATTCTGTATCTACAGCTCTCTCTCTCTCTTGCACCATCAACCACCACCTCAAGCACCATCCACCACCCACAACCTTCACCAACACCACCCACCCCACCCCACCTCACCCTTCACCGCCACCACCCTCCACTTACCGACCACTACCAATTCCACCACACCACCCCCACCTATTGACCACCGTAACCCCACTTCACCCACCATCACCACCGCACCAGAACCACTTTCACTCTCTCTCTACCAGACTACCACCACCATCAACCCGCCACCGTCTCCGACATCACCACCCCCACTGGAACCTTAACCCCAGCCTTGCAAACAACCCAAATCAACAACCACCATCACAACCCGCCATCGTTGCCACTATCACTACCCCCACCGGAACCCTAACCCAACCTTAAAAACAACCACCGCTGACACCGTCACCAACCAACACCACCGCTGCCGACTTGAAGGAAAGTTAGGGGAAACAGAGCCGTGGTCGCTGTACACTATACTAGCGGTGACAGTGGTGTTTTTCTACGCCACCGGCAGTGACGATGGAGGCGTTGGAGTGTCTTGCCGGAATAGAGAAAGAGAGAGTGAGCAATCTGGATTCAAACAACAGGATATGCGATCTGGATTCAAAAAAAGCTTGAGAGATTGTTGTTGTTGTTGTTATCGGTTGATGAAGTGCAATTAGGATGCAGAAACAGAATATGGAGATGAAATCTGCAGAGAGAGAGAGAGAGGAATAGAAAGAGGATAAAATGATATAAGTTGTTACACAATAGTCCTTACATATAAATTATTAACACAAATAGTCCCTGAAGAGATGAAATGGCAAAAATGCCCTCATGTGCGAAGCACATGACCATAATTAATTAAAAAAATTAACTAGGTTGGGCTAAAAGACGTAATGTAACACCACACGAAAACGCTCAACTGCACTAGCTTCCTCAGCGACTGTTTGCAAATTTCGGGACGAAATTTCTTTCAACTTGGGAGTGATGTGACAACCCGTAACTTCGAGGTAAAAATCGTTCGTTTCGCTTATGCAAGATAATTATATACTTATCTTATTCGATGAATTAAGTTTATACTTATTTAATTTATAGTGTGCAAACGTGTAGTCGAAACCAAATCGATATTGTGTTGAACCGACCCGAGCTGTTCGAACCAAAGCTTATGTCTTGCGTGTCGATTCAATCCACTCACGTAGCTCGGAACGTACGAGATCTGAACCGTAGCATGAATAGTATACAATTATAATAGTTGATTATTATTAGCTGTTTTAAAAAAATAAAACAAAATAATAAACTAAAGTTTTACAACAACAATCGATGAGGCCAATGTTTCCACTTTGTTTTTTCATTTACGGCCCAACAAACCCTCACCCTACCTCCTTTTTCTTTATAATCGACCCAACCCAAATATTATCCCCAAACCGCCCACATCCTAATTTCTATTATATGCTATTGTGTCCATGAGTTTAATTCACACACCAACTCCCTAAGAGCAACCCTAAACCTACAACTATTCCTCCTCTCTTCTCTGTGAACGAAATCAAGCCCAAGAATCCAAGGGGAAAAGTCGAAGATTTTTCAATACCGAGAACCTCGATCAGAGAGTAAAAAAGGCGTAAGGTTCACAATGGTATAAAACTAAAATGGGATATACTGGGCCAGGATTCGAGTTACAGGAACAAGGGCCAAACCAACCACCCAAGAATGGAATCGTCGAGCGAAAACACTTGACAACCTCCTGGAAGCAGCTTTTGTTGCCACCAGACCTTTCTCCATCAATTAGGAATCTGATGCCGTCACTAAACACATTCCTTAAATTGTAGCCATTTTTTGAGGGTTTATTTTTTGGTGTCTAATCCGCATATATATTACCATTGCTCTCGATTTTCTTGACTGTATATCTCTTAAATGTCAACATATACACGTGTGATTTAGTTTATGAAGATTTTTCAATGCCGAGAACCTCGATCAGAGAGTAAAAAAGGCGTAAGGTTCAAAATGGTCTAAAACTAAAATGGGATATACCGGGCTTGGGTTCGAGTTACAGGAACAAGGGCCAAACCAACCAGCCAAGAACGGAATCGTCGAGCGAAAACACTTGACAACCTCCTGGAAGCAGCTTTTCTTGCCACCTGACCTTTCTCCATCAATTAGGAATCCACTGCCATCACTAAAAACATTCCTTAAATTGTAGCCATTTTTTGAGTGTTTATTTTTTGGTGTCTAATCTGCATATATATCACCATTGCTCTTGATTTTCTTGACTGTATATCACTTAAATGTCAACATATACATGTGTGATTTAGTTTACGAAGATTTTTCAATGCCGAGAACATCGATCAGAGAGTAAAAAAGGCGTAAGGTTCACAATGGTGTAAAACTAAAATGGGATATACCGGGTTAGGATTCGAGTTACAGGAACAAGGGCCAAACCAACCATCCAAGAATGGAATCGTCGAGCGAAAACACTTGACAACCTCCTGGAAGCAGCTTTTCTTGCCATCAGACCTTTCTTCATCAATTAGGAATCTGATGCCGTCACTAAACACATTCCTTAAATTATAGCCATTTTTTGAGTGTTTATTTTTTGTTGTCTAATCCGCATATATTGTCACGACCCTTGGCCCCAGTTTAACCCGGTCCAGAGTCGCGAGGCAGGAAATCCGATGGTATCTAATTTAGTGACAGCGGAAGTCTTTTTAAACAGGACCGATTAATATTAAAACTGCTCGTTTATATATATAATATAAGGATAAATCCCTTAATTTACAATAAAGTGATTTTACTGGGAAATCTTTATTTCTCAAAACATGTTTCTTTATTTATTTACATTGAGCCACTTTTCTAAGCTTGTAGTGCTCAACAGCACTTTTCCTGTGCTCACAACAGATCACCTGAAACATGTTTAAAAAAGGTTTTGTCAGCAGGGAAATACTGAGTGGATCATTCATTTTTTTACTAAAACGACTCGTTTGTTATAATTCACAGTATTAAGAGAGATTACAATGTTTCTGATATCAAACCAACTACCCACAGTATTTGTCACTCGACTCATTTCGGTGACTGTGGTCATATCACCATTGGCTGCCCCAATGAATGACGAATATCACTAATTTAGGTTCGCCCACCTAAAGTGACAACAACAGTAGTAATGTGCACAATACCCCACATACCGGCTGTAATTTGGTGATTACATAAACTTAATCACTGTAATTATAACCTTTGAAAATATACATGATTTTGTAAACAAATTTGATAAAAAGAGAATGACTCACATTGTAAATTTAACGAGCAGAGTATAAGCCTACTGATTAGCCTTGATTATCCTAATTTAAATAACAATGCACACACAAACAGGTTAGTAACTAATACAGCATTTACGACAATTCACGAGATTAAACCCTCACAACGATTTATAAGTGCAATACTTAACAATTCAGCGGATTCACAACGAATGACAGAGTATAGTCCGATTTCGAACAGCACTCAAACATTCAAGTCGAAATCACGATGAATAACAAAGTATAAACTCAATTTGAGCGGCACTTAAACAATCGTTGGATAGTTATAATCGATCGGACGTTGAATCGTAATAGCGATCGAGTTATTACCCTGATTGCGGCAGCACTTCGTGATTAGTGTGTGTTAATTGTGGTAAAAAGAATGTAATTCGGTGTCTGAAACGAATTTCTTCGTCGAACATATGCCAAATTTCAAGTACCAATGTCTGCTATTTATACCCAAATTTTGCCCCCCCCTTACGGACCGTAACAATTAACCCTTACGGTCCGTAAGGGTTACCTATATTTTATAGAGTAGCCACGGTTGGGACTAGCTTGGCTGACTTGACAGATTCTAAATTCCAAATTTTGACAACGAGAAATTTAGATAATCGTTAACTAGGGTATACCCCCTTGAGTTTTAGGGGCCCTGATCCTGATTCCGATTTTTCTGAAAATTTTAGGGTTTGTTCAGAATCACTTGGGTTTCTCAATTAGGGTTTCCTATTGGCCAAATTAAATAATATTTAGGACTTTTGATGAGAGTTGTTACATTCTCCCTACCTTAATAAAAATCTCGTCCTCGAGATTTACTGGAATAAATGAGGATACTTTCTCTTCATTTCTGATTCCAGCTCCCAAGTGTATTCAGCTCCTCTCTTTGAATCCCATCTGACTTTGACTAAAACTAGTCGTTTATGTTTGAGAAACTTGATCTTTCGATCCTCAATTTGAAGAGGTTTCTCAACAAATTTCAGTTTTTCGTTTACCTCTATATCTTGAAGAGGTACTACCAGTGATTCATCTGATAAGCATTTCTTAAGGTTGGATACATGAAATACATCATGTACTCCAGCTAACTTTTCTGGTAGTTGTAAACGATAAGCAACTGGTCCTATACGTTGGATCACAGAAAATGGTCCTACGTACCTTGGACTTAGTTTTCCTTTCTTTCCGAATCGAACAACTCCTTTCCAAGGAGAAACTTTCAAGAGTACTTTATCTCCGACTTGAAATTCTAACGGCTTGCGGCGATTATCTGCATAACTCTTCTGACGATCTCGAGCTGTTTTTAGTCTTTCCTTGATCTGAGTTATCTTGTCAGTAGTTTCTTGCACAATTTCTGGACCTGATAATTGACTTTCTCCTATTTTTGCCCAACAAACTGGAGTTCTGCACTTACGTCCATATAGTGCTTCAAATGGAGCAGTTTCAATGCTTGAATGATAACTATTGTTATAGGAGAATTCAATTAATGGTAAATGATCGTCCCAATTTCCGCCAAAATCTATTACACATGCTCTAAGCATGTCTTCTAGAGTTTGGATCGTTTTTTCACTTTGTCCATCTATTTGTGGATGATATGCCGTACTCAGATTTAGTCGAGTTCCCATAGCTTGCTGGAAACTTTTCCAAAAATGAGAAGTGAAACGACTATCTCTATCTGATACAATGGCGAGTGGGACTCCATGTAAAGATACCACTTCGTCTACGTACAACTTGGCTAGCCTTTCCATGCTAAAGGTTTCCTTCATTGGTAGGAAATGAACTGATTTGGTTAATCGATCCACAATTACCCAAATTGCATCATTACCTTTTCTTGTTTTAGGTAACTTAGTAACAAAATCCATTGTTATAAGTTCCCATTTCCATACAGGCATTTCCAATTGTTGTAGTAGTCCTGAAGGTTTCTGATGTTCAGCCTTTACTTGTGAACAAGTAAGACACTTAGAAACATATCTTGCTATATCTTTCTTCATTCCTATCCACCAGAAGTTTTTTCTTAAATCTTGGTACATCTTATTGTTTCCAAGGTGCATAGTATACCTAGATTTATGGGCTTCTTCTAAAATCTTATTTCTTAATTCTCCTTGCTTAGGTACCCAAATTCGTTTCTTGTGGAATCTCCAAATTCCATCATTTCCTTGCTCTAGTTCCTTTATATAACCTTTCATTCCTTCAGCATCGTCCTTGATTGCTGTTTCCTGAACTTTCTTTAATTGTTCCATTAAATCTACTTGTAGATTTAATCTAAGAGCACGAACTCGTTTTTGTTTTTCATGATACTTACGACTTAAGGCATCTGCAACTACGTTTGCCTTTCCTTCGTGATATTGGATATCACAGTCGTAATCGCTTAGAACTTCCATCCATCTTCTTTGCCTCATATTTAACTCTTTCTGCCCAAATATATACCTTAAACTTTTATGATCTGTATAAACAGTAAACTTACTTCCATACAGATAATGTCTCCAAATTTTAAGGGCAAAAATTATGGCTCCTAATTCTAAGTCATGAGTCGTATAATTCTCCTCGTGCTTTTTCAACTGCCGGGAGGCATACGCAATTACCTTCTTGCGTTGCATCAACACACATCCGAATCCTAATTTTGAAGCATCACAATATACTTCAAAATTTTCTGTTCCTTCGGGTAATGCTAAAATTGGAGCATTCGTCAATCGGTGCTTTAAAATCTTAAAAGCTTCTTCTTGCCTATGTCCCCATTCAAACTTAGTGGCTTTACAGGTTAACTTAGTCAAAGGTACACCTATCTTAGAGAAATCCTTAATAAATCGTCTGTAGTATCCAGCTAATCCTAGAAAACTTCTAATTTCCATAGCTGTTTGTGGGACCTTCCATTTAGTGATTGCTTCTATTTTAGCAGGATCTACGTGAATACCTTCGTGATTCACCATGTGTCCTAAGAATTGTACTTCTTGTAACCAAAATTCACACTTTGAGAATTTGGCGTACAACTTTTCTTTTCTTAACAAAGTTAAGAGTGCATGCAAGTGTTCGCAATGTTCCTCCTGACTTTTGGAATAATTAAGTATATCGTCGATGAATACGATTACAAATTTATCCAAGTATGGTTTACAGATCCGATTCATCATGTCCATAAATGCTGATGGGGCATTTGTTAGTCCAAAGGGCATGATTGTAAACTCATAATGACCATACCTAGTTCTGAAAGCAGTTTTAGGTATGTCTTCTTCTTGTACTTTTAACTGGTGATATCCGGATCTTAAGTCTATCTTAGAAAAATACCTAGCGCCTTGAAGTTGATCAAAAAGATCGTCAATCCTAGGTAATGGGTATCGATTCTTAATTGTAACTTTATTTAGTTCTCTATAATCGATACACATTCTCATCGATCCATCTTTCTTTTTCACAAACAACACTGGTGCTCCCCAAGGGGATGAACTAGGTTGTATAAATCCTTTACTTAGTAATTCATCTAACTGCTTTTTCAATTCTAGCATTTCGGTGGGTGCTAATCGATAAGGTGCCTTAGCTATTGGTGTAGTTCCTGGAATTAGATGAATCCTAAATTCTACTTCCCTATCTGGAGGTAATCCCGGTAAATCTTCTGGAAATACATCCAGATACTCTGAAACTACAGGAATTTCCTTAAGTTCTTTACCCTTAGTACTAATGATTACTGAAATCATATATACTATTCCTTGTTTTCGTTCATAATTAGCAACTTTCATTACTGATATGAACTTCATGGGCTTACGTGGTTTATCTCCTGTAATTAAAATTACCTCTCCTGTGGAAGTACTGATTTCTACGGAATTCTTATCACAAAGGATTCGAGCATGATTGGCTATCAACCAATCCATTCCTAACACTACATCGAATCCGGCTAACTTCATAGGTAACAGGTTTGCAGAAAACTTATGGCCTAACAGTTCTATCTTTCCTTCTTGCAAAACCTTATTTATGTTAACAGAATTTCCATCTGCCGTTTCGACTGTAAAAATTTGCCTAAGGGTGGTTAAGGGTAAGTTAAGGGCTTGGCAAAATGAAGTATTGATAAAACTTTGGTTTGCACCAGAGTCAAATAATACTTTTGCATAAACATTGTGGACCAAGAACGTACCAGCTATGACGTCAGGAATTAGTTCGGCTTCCTGAGTGGTTAGCTGGAATGCTCGGGCATTCTTCTTTGTTGTTCCATCAGCTGGTTTGCCTTTATTGTCTGCGGTTTTAATCAATTTAGGACATTCTGTTTTGTAATGTCCTGTTTCTCCACAGTTATAGCAGACTATGGTTTTCTTTTTGCAATTTTCTTCACGATGTCCTGCCATTTTGCAGAAGTTGCAGATTACATTGCATTTTCCAAAATGATTCTTTTTGCAATTTTTACAAAAAGGCGGTTGTGCAGATTGTCTCCTTCCTCTTTTCTTGAATCTATTATTATCATTACCCATACGAAATCCTTGGGTAATCTTTTGAGCCAATTCCTTCTTTCGATCTTCTTCTCTTGTGCGCTTTAGTTCATCAGTTAGGGTATTAGCTAGTTCCACAGCATCGTCAATAGTGCGAGGTATCGCAGCTTTAACGATGTTACGGATTTCACTAATCAGTCCCCAAATGTAGCGAGAAATGAGTACCGGTTCTGGCGAAGCCAGTGTTGGTACCACTCTAGCATATTCAAAGAATGTCGAAGTATAACCGCGACACTCTACCCCTACCATACGATGGTTTAGGAACTTATTTGCCAATTGTTCCTTTTCATATTCAGGACAATATTTTCTTTCTACAAGAATTTTAAATTCTTCCCAGTTTATGGCATAAGCTATCCTTCTTCCTTTTGCTTGTAATACGGTGTTCCACCATTCTAGTGCCCCTTCTTTGAATAAATTTGACGCATACATAACCTGATCTTCTTCGGAACACTTACTTATTGCAATTACTGCTTCGGTTTTCTCTAACCAACGCAGTACTGCAGTTGCTCCTTCGTTACCTGCAAATTCAGCAGGTTTACAAGCAAGAAATTCTTTGAAAGTGCAACCAGGTGTTGCGGCTTTCATTTTCTTAGGAGGTGGAGCCTGTCGTGGATTATTATCATCATGATTGCCGCCTCCATTTACACTATGACTAAAATTGTCTTCCTGAGTACGTTTACTAGGAATGATTTGTTGTGGTTCAACAGGTTTCTGAGCAGCAGCCATGATTGCTGGAATAGCATTAGCTATCCCTTGTGTGATAATGTTTTCAATATCTTGTCTAGTCATATACTGGTTTTCCTGATTTTGTTCAGATTCATTTCCTTCATTAACTGGTTCATTATTAGCGTTTTCCATCTGATAATTATTATAAATACAACTATTAGTATCAATTGATTGTAAATAAAACAATTACACAGAAGCACATAAGATCTTACAACACAGATATATATCCAAAATTGTCGATGTTTCGACTTCTATTTTGCTTTATATATTATATAGGCATCCATACACACTGTTTATCTTACAATGTTTTATTTCCCATTTTACAAAATTATATTTTACTATTATTATTATTATTATTATACAGACATTCTTCCCAACCCCACTATTCTTTGGTCAACTAGCAGTTTAGTAGTGACACTCCCTTTCGTCGTACTTCCAGGAAATTTGTTCCCCCATTTCCCGGATCCTATTCCCTGTACCTATCAGCTCTTCACCAAACTGACGGAGTTCGGCTAAGTTTTCGTTACTCATTGGAGGATTGGGGATAGGTTCTGGATCAAACTGTGGAAGGAAGGAATAAGGACTGTTGATGATATTTTCGAATTGCCAATCATTTGTCCACCATTCTTCCATTTGACCTAAAGGTCGAGTGTGGATTAGTGGGTCTGGAATAGCTGGTTCCAGGTTTACAGGAAGTTGGGTTTCTATGTAAGGATATAGATTATTATGGATAAGGCTAATGACATCACAATTTGCTAGTAGACGGTCTATTTCGTCTTGGAATGTGATTTCTTCAGTTTGTCTAGAACTCTCTCCAATTTCTATTCCTTTTTGTTTAAAATCTTTCCGAATTTCTATCTCTGCTGGATTAGAATTTTCTCCGATTTCGATTCCTTTTCCTTTTTCTATAGGGTTTTCTATTTTGGGGAGTTTCCTAGTAACTGGCTTTCTCCTGCGCACTTTCCTCCATCCTACATATCTTCTTTTCTTTTTAAGTTTTGCTTTTTCCAGCGGTGGAGCTTGGAATTCCAGAGGTTCCTCTATGTCAGCAATATAACCAGTAAAGTCGTGGGAGACTTTAATTGGTACTGGGTAGAGGTTGAGATTCTGAAATGCTTCCGATATCTCACTCATGCTGGATAGTATATATGCAAAATGCACAAAAATGCTAAGTTAAAACTTTGGAACAAAGTTTTACAAATAAACATTAAAGTTTATTGCATACTGATTTGTACAAAAGACTATAGGAAAGTGAACACACTATAATTTATTTATTTACTGGGTATTAATTTTCTACTAAACCAGACTTATTGATAGTTTAGAGGTTTGCATTCTCTGCTACGGTAGCTAGCATATAAAGATTTGCCCATTTTTCATCTAATGTGTCTTCCCAAGGTGACCTATTGCCTAATTCCTGGATTTCTGAATTAAACCTCACTTTCTTAACTTGGGGTTTCTTTATTTTCTCCTGTCCCTTTCTAAGAATCAAATTTCTTTTATCTTGGGTGAGAGGATTTTCATAATTTGCTTTGTCACACCCCCAAAATCCACCATGCGGAGTATCACCGCTTGGAGGCGTGACATGACCAGGATCGAGCCACCAACCATATTGAACATCGTAATTAAGTAAATAAGACCAACCACAATACGATTGGTGACCAAAGCTAGTTAACCATGTTTAGTTTAAACAGCGGAAGCATAAAAGTAAATCCAAAAGCATAAGTCCATAGTTTATAAGTTAAAGTTCAAAACGCAAGTTTAATAAGTTCATAAGGTTTTAAATATTAGGCACTGGACCTAACCGTCCGTACACCACAACGACTTCTTCCTCGTGCAAGCTCCAAGCATTTAGCGACCTGTAAGGCATGTAACAACTAGTCAACAACAAAGTTGAGTGAGTTCACGTTTGGTTGTTTAGTTTTAAGTTGTTTCTGAAAAACGTGGTTTGACTTTCGTTGGCTTATTTGTCGTGGGGGTTACCCCGTAGTTGAAAGTATGTTTAACCATTTCCTTTTTCTTTACCCAATCCATAACCATGATCAGTGGGGGTTTTCCCCGTTTGAACTACTAGACGGTATGATATCGACTGCTACGCAAATAAGTTGTGCCCTATATCAGTGTCTATCATCACTGACAATCTGCCATAGTCCATTAGTACACGCCCGTCCTACCGGCACGGTGTGAGGTTTGTTAAACCTAATAGCGCTATTAACTAATGACCCGCTCGCCATTGGCCTCGGCGATTAAGTCGATATAAATTGAGGGACTTCATGATAGAGTTTTGTCTAGCTAGTTTTAAGGTTGTTGTCCTGCACCAGGAGGACCACAACGTACGTATTCTGCACTAGGAGAATTCGTAGGATTAATAATGGCATCCAATCTATGGAGGATGGCCGTACATATCCTACCCAAGGAGGATATGTAGATTTAGTTTTAATTCTTTAACCCATTCCCAAACCACCGGGAATCCCATGCCTTAGAAAGTGTGTGAACTCACCTCGGTTTGCTCGGTTAGATTCTCAATATAGCTAACAGTCAAGGTCGGTCAATCACGTCCTAGTATGATTTACCAGTTAGTCATTTAGTGGCTTTCAAATAGAACACAAAGTTCCTACACGTATCTAGCACATAACATGCATTACTTTAACTGTTTATGCCCATGTATGTTTCCCATCCATTCCCCACTCATAATCAAACATACGATAATACACATAACATATATATCATATTAGATCATTTACAGATAGCATACTCGACATTTAGACACGCAAGTCACAACTTATGTCAATTCAGCATTAATACTCAAAACCGGCTGTTTTCGAACATTTAAATAAAATAGTTAGATTATTCCAAAAATTCCCAAATTTTTATAGGATGTCATAAACATTCCATATTTTATTGTGTAAAAATATCGGGGTCCGGTTCATTACCAATATTTTATAAAAATTTCATATTCGGGACTGAACTCAGATTTATGTATTTCTGACCACAGCCCACGAAACAATTTATTAAAAATTCATCGTAAGTCCGATTTGCGAAATTCCAGTGGGGTAATTACAAATACTTCAGTTTTCATCTACAGTAAAATTTTCATGGTCCGATTCATCACAAAACTCAGGTTATGACTGAAAGTACGACACCCATTTATTGCTGTCAATATTCAGCTTAAGTTGCTGTTACAAATTAACACTTTAAAAATAGTAAACGAAGTCCAAAAATTACGATTCCGGTGCCATTAGAACCGTATTTCATAATAACATGTTTTAGATTCAAAATATCGGTTTTTGTTGAGCTTAAGACCTTTTTACAGCCAACTGAAGTTGGCTGTAAAACCAGGACAGATTCTGATTTTCAATGTTTATCCTTCTAAATCGTGTTCGAATGATTCCGTTAACAAGTTTAGTGACCGCAACAACATCACATATTAATATTAATCAGCAAATCATCAAATAATCAACCAATAATCATAATAACACAAGATCTACATGATTTACACACATAACTTCTCTTTATCCACACCTTAACACATTATGTTCAAGACTTGTTCATGAGCTTTAAAGTTTCTTAACTTTTTATCATTCTAACATCTATTAACCACTAAAATAACATAAAGAATGAATGGATCTAAGTTCTTACCACTAGCTCAAGGCTAGGGAAGTTCGAGTGAAGAAATGTGGTGGTTAATAGCGAATGGAGGAGGTCCTTCCACTTCCGAGAGCACCGAGCTTCGTTGTTGGACCTCTTACACCTTTGTATGTATGAGGAATGATTGAAAAAGAGCTTGATGATGGTGGTAGTATGGTGGAAGGTAGCTGCCGAACAAGGGAAAGGAGAGGGAGAGAAGAGAGAGCTTGGTGGAATGGTGGTATTTATAAGATCTTCCATATAGCATATTACTAGCATATTCCTAGCATATTCCTAGCATATTCCTAGCATATTCCTTAGCATATTCCTAGCATATTCCTAGCATATTCCTTAGCATATTCCTTAGCATATTCCTTAGCATATTCCTTAGCATATTAACAAATACGTGTAAGCATAACACAGATATCAGAAAGCAGTTAAGTAATTCCACACAGTCGTCAGACACTTTAATTATCATTAATAATTTGTACGGAATACATGGGATTTTGAGGGTTGTCACATTCTCCCCCTGTTAAGAGAATTTCGTCCCGAAATTTAGCGCGTGGTTACTGAGGAGGCTAGTTAAGTTGCGTTGTTTTCCAGATTTTCCTGGGGTGTCACATCATCCCCCCGTTGATTTGGAATTTCGTCCCGAAATTCTGCAGTAGCTTCAGCCTCAGTAGTGGTTGCGTTTTTCTTAAACAGTTGGGGATACTTGAGTTTCATTTGGTCTTCTCGTTCCCATGTATACTCTGGGCCACGACGAGCATTCCAACGAACTCGGACCAGAGGTATCCTGGTATGCTTGAGGATCTTAACATCTCGATCCGTAATCTCTACTGGTTCCTCGACGAATCGCACCTGGTCGTCGATTGTGAGTTCCTTGAGGGGAACTATGAGGGTCTCATCTGACAGGCACTTTTTCAGATTCGACACATGGAAAACATTGTGAACTCCGCTGAGTTCTTCAGGTAGATTCAACCTGTAGGCGACTTTGCCAATTTTCTCAATGACTTTGAATGGTCCGACATAACGCGGATTGAGTTTGCCTCGTTTGCCAAAGCGGACTACACCTTTCCAAGGTGAGACTTTGAGTAGCACTCGATCCCCAACCTGGAGTTCGAGTGGTTTTCTTCCCTTATCAGCATAGCTTTTCTGACGGTCACGAGCTGCCGCCATTCGCTGTCGTATCTGAGCAATTTTCTCGGTGGTATCTACCACATGTTCTGGGCCAGTGATTTGGCTGTCACCAACTTCTGCCCAACAGAGAGGTGATCGGCATTTGCGTCCGTATAATGCCTCAAATGGAGCGGCTTGGATGCTGGTGTGGTAGCTGTTGTTATATGAAAATTCCACTAACGGGAGGTGCTTTTCCCAGCCGTTGCCGAAGTCGATTACGAATTCCCTAAGCATGTCTTCCAAGGTTTGGATGGTGCGTTCCGATTGCCCATCCGTCTGTGGGTGATAAGCGGTGCTCATATCTAAACGTGAGCCAAAGGACTTGTGCATTGCTTGCCACAGTTCAGAAGTAAAACGTGCGTCACGATCAGATATAATAGAGATTGGCACTCCGTGCCTTGATACCACTTCCTTTAGGTAAATGTCTGCAAGAGTAGAAAACTTATCCGTTTCTTTGATGGCCAGAAAATGTGCAGACTTGGTCAGTCGATCTACGATCACCCAAATGGTATCATTTCCGCGTTGAGATCTAGGCAGGCCGGTAACGAAATCCATGGAAATTTGCTCCCATTTCCATTTCGGGATCTCCGGTTGTTGAAGTAGGCCTGATGGTTTCTGATATTCAGACTTGACTCTCGCACAAGTCAAGCACTTGCTGACGTAGTTTGCTACGTGGGCTTTCATGCCAGGCCACCAATACGTAGTCTTGAGGTCGTGGTACATTTTATCCGAACCAGGATGTACCGAATAACGAGACTTGTGCGCTTCGTCCATCACAAGCTCGCGTAAGTTTCCATAAAATGGAACCCAGATGCGTCCGTTTACATAGTAAGCGCCGTCTTCCTTTTGTTCTAGCCGCTGCCTCGATCCTCGTAGGGATTCAGCCCTGATGTTTTCTACCTTCAATGCTTCGACCTGAGCCTCACGAATCTGAGAGGGAAGGTTAGATTGGATGGTAAGCTGTAGAGCACGTACACGCCTAGGTATAGTATCCTTTCGACTGAGGGCGTCGGCCACAACATTGGCTTTGCCCGGATGATACTTGATAGCGCATTCGTAATCATTCAAGAGTTCGACCCATCGGCGTTGTCGCATGTTTAACTCCTTTTGCTTAAAGATATGCTCGAGACTCTTGTGATCGGTGTAAATGGTGCACTTGGTACCGTACAGGTAATGTCTCCATATCTTAAGCGCGAATACAACTGCTCCCAGCTCCAGATCGTGAGTAGTGTAGTTTCTTTCGTGAACTTTAAGTTGGCGCGATGCGTAGGCAATGACCTTGTCACGTTGCATCAATACGCAACCAAGTCCTTGGATGGAAGCGTCACAATAAACCACGAAATCATCGGTGCCTTCTGGCAATGAGAGGATAGGCGCGCTACAAAGTCTATCTTTTAGATGTTGAAATGCGGACTCTTGTGCATCACCCCAACGATAGATGACACCCTTCTGAGTCAGTGAAGTGAGAGGTTGCGCAATCTTGGAGAAGTCTTTGATAAATCTTCTGTAATATCCTGCCAAACCCAAGAATTGGCGGATTTCTTTTGGTGTACGGGGTGCAGGCCAGTTCTTGATTGAGTCAACCTTGGATGGATCAACATGAATCCCATCCTTGTTTACCACATGGCCTAGAAAGTGGACTTCGCGGAGCCAGAAGTCACATTTCAAAAACTTGGCATACAACTGCTCTTTTCGAAGAAGTTCCAGCATAAGTCGTAGATGCTGCTCGTGTTCCTCCTGACTCTTAGAATATATCAGGATATCGTCGATGAACACAATAACGAACTTATCCAGGTAAGGCTTGCACACTCGGTTCATGAGATCCATGAAGACCGCTGGTGCATTCGTCAGCCCGAATGGCATAACCAGAAACTCGTAATGGCCGTAACGAGTTCTGAATGCTGTTTTGGAGACGTCCTCATCTCGGACTCTCAGCTGATGGTATCCCGATCTTAAATCAATCTTGGAGCAATAGCTCGACCCTTGCAGCTGGTCGAATAGGTCGTCAATACGTGGAAGAGGATAACGATTCTTCACAGTCACCTTGTTGAGCTCGCGATAGTCAATACACATCCTGAAAGTACCATCTTTCTTCTTTACGAATAGTACTGGAGCTCCCCAGGGCGAAGAGCTAGGACGTATAAAACCCTTTTTCAAGAGTTCTTGTAGTTGTGTGGACAGTTCTTCGAGTTCTGATGGAGCTAGACGATATGTTGCTCGAGCTACTGGCGCTGCTCCAGGAGCTAGCTCGATTTGAAACTCAACTTGGCGATGAGGCGGAAGACCAGGTAATTCCTCAGGAAATACCTCGGGAAAATCACGCACAATAGGGATGTCTTCGATCCTCTTCTCTTCCGTTGATGTGTCAGTAACGAGTGCTAAAATGGCAGTGTGGCCCTTTCGCAAACACTTCTGGGCCTTAAGGAAAGAGATGATGCCTTCGACAGCACCACTCTTGTCGCCACGTATCATGAGAGGTTCTTCACCGGAACGAGGAATGCGGACGATTTTCTCCTTGCAGACAATCTTCGCTTAATGATGAGATAGCCAGTCCATCCCAATAACAACGTCGAAACTACCAAGCGTGATAGGAATAAGGTCGATAGGGAAAGTCTGACCAGCTAAGACGAGGTTACAACCTTTAACTACGTGTGTGGCTTCAAGACTTTTACCATTTGCTAGCTCTACCGCGTGTTTGGTGTTCAGAAGTGTTGGGGTGCGCTTAAGCATTTGGCTAACTTTTAAGGACACATAACTAGTATCGGCACCCGAATCGAATAAAACAGTAACAAAGAAGTCATCCAGAAGAAACTTACCCATCACAACGTTGGGATCGTTCCTTGCATCACCCTGACCAATCACGAAAGCACGACCTCTTGCCCCATTGCCATTGTTGTTTCCCCCATTGCCGCCTCCATTGTTGCCTCCATTGTTATTCCCATTGTGGTTCCCATTTCCTTGGTTATTGTTCTGGTTTTGGTTCAGCTGGGGGCAGTTCCTCTTAAAGTGGCCTTCAGCGCCACACTGGAAGCATCCTTTATTTCCCTGCTGATGCTGCTGCTGGTGGTTCTGTGGAGCTTGTTGCTGTTGGCGATTCTGATTTGCAGGACGCGGGCTCCTGCAATCCTTAGCTTCATGACCCAGCTTTTGACATCTCTGACAGCGACCTTTGTTGCACTGCCCGCTGTGATGTTTGTTGCACCGGTTGCACTTGGGGTGGTTCCCTCGGTATCCACCCTGTCCTTGGTTACCAGAGGATTGCTGACCAGGACTCTGGTAGTCGTCAGTCTTTCGCTGCTGAGACTGAACTGAAGTAGAACCCTTTCCAGAGTTCCCATCCCATTTTCGCTTGTTATCGGTAGGTGCATCAGAAGTAGCTGTGGCACTGATACGTTTGGGTAGCTTGTTTTGCTCCACCGCCTGGTCGGCGAGACGATGAGCCAACTTGATAACTTGCTGTATGGTACCCAGGTTGGCTGAAGTCACGTGACTTTGAATCTCTGGTACAAGGCCCTTGAGGTACAACTCAATACGTTTGATGGGAGGGTCCACCATAGTTGGACACAGGATGGCCAGCTCGTTTGACCTCTTAGTATACGCCTCAATCTCAGACCCCGTCATCTTCAGATGGTAAAATTCCACTTCTAGCTTGTGGATGTCATCCCGACTACAGTACTCCTCCTTGATCAGCTCTTTGAAACCATTCCAGGGTGTGGCATTAGCAACTGCCAGTCCTAGTAGTTGGACTTGTGCCTTCCACCAGGTTAACGCAGCTCCTTCAAGTGTTCCGGTAGCATACTTCACCCTACGGTCTTCGGGGCATTCGCACATCTCGAAAACCGTCTCAAGCTTTTCAAACCAGTGAAGAAGGCCCACTGCTCCTTCGGCGCCACTGAAAGTGGTAGGTCGGCAGTCCATGAACGTCTTGAACGTGCACACCGGAGGTTGAGCATGTTGACCTGTAGTGCGAGAATAATAGGCATGGTTAAGCACGTGGGTTGGTTTGTGAAGGTAGGATCTAAACGTCCTAAGGTGAGTTGGTATCGCAGGTTATACCTCCTGCTGGGTTAGCTGCGAGTGCCTCAGCAACTCGTTCGTTGATCAAAGCCGTCAGCTGGGCTTGAGTGAGGTTGATGTGTCCTCCGCGTCCGCTCATGATCTTCATAATGAAGCAACGTAAGTGAGGAAAGTGTCGCGAAAGTGCGTAAGTGTGGGACGATAGTAGAGAGTAAGCACACGAGGTTCAATTAGCAATTATCACATTATCTACTGCACAGTGAGAACTATCTAACCGACAATATAACATAAATCATACCACTTATGGTGTCGAGTCTTACACGTGGAGCGAAGTGTCGTTGTGGATCGTTGAGCACTGTACTGGTTATAGTCTGGTTTTTATCAAAAACTTTTCCCTTTTTTTAAAAAAAAACCAAGTTCACTATAACCAATGGCTCTGATACCAATCTGTCACACCCCCAAAATCCACCATGCAGAGTATCACCGCTTGGAGGCGTGACATGACCAGGATCGAGCCACCAACCATATTGAACATCGTAATTAAGTAAATAAGACCAACCACAATACGATTGGTGACCAAAGCTAGTTAACCATGTTTAGTTTAAACAGCGGAAGCATAAAAATAAATCCAAAAGCATAAGTCCATAGTTTATAAGTTAAAGTTCAAAACGCAAGTTTAATAAGTTCATAAGGTTTTAAATATTAGGCACTGGACCTAACCGTCCGTACACCACAACGACTTCTTCCTCGTGCAAGCTCCAAGCATTTAGCGACCTGTAAGGCATGTAACAACTAGTCAACAACAAAGTTGAGTGAGTTCACGTTTGGTTGTTTAGTTTTAAGTTGTTTCTGAAAAACGTGGTTTGACTTTCGTTGGCTTATTTGCCGTGGGGGTTACCCCGTAGTTGAAAGTATGTTTAACCATTTCCTTTTTCTTTATCCAATCCATAACCATGATCAGTGGGGGTTTTCCCCGTTTGAACTACTAGACGGTATGATATCGACTGCTACGCAAATAAGTTGTGCCCTATATCAGTGTCTATCATCACTGACAATCTGCCATAGTCCATTAGTACACGCCCGTCCTACCGGCACGGTGTGAGGTTTGTTAAACCTAATAGCGCTATTAACTAATGACCCGCTCGCCATTGGCCTCGGCGATTAAGTCGATATAAATTGAGGGACTTCATGATAGAGTTTTGTCTAGCTAGTTTTAAGGTTGTTGTCCTGCACCAGGAGGACCACAACGTACGTATTCTGCACTAGGAGAATTCGTAGGATTAATAATGGCATCCAATCTATGGAGGATGGCCGTACATATCCTACCCAAGGAGGATATGTAGATTTAGTTTTAATTCTTTAACCCATTCCCAAACCACCGGGAATCCCATGCCTTAGAAAGTGTGTGAACTCACCTCGGTTTGCTCGGTTAGATTCTCAATATAGCTAACAGTCAAGGTCGGTCAATCACGTCCTAGTATGATTTACCAGTTAGTCATTTAGTGGCTTTCAAATAGAACACAAAGTTCCTACACGTATCTAGCACATAACATGCATTACTTTAACTGTTTATGCCCATGTATGTTTCCCATCCATTCCCCACTCATAATCAAACATACGATAATACACATAACATATATATCATATTAGATCATTTACAGATAGCATACTCGACATTTAGACACGCAAGTCACAACTTATGTCAATTCAGCATTAATACTCAAAACCGGCTGTTTTCGGACATTTAAATAAAATAGTTAGATTATTCCAAAAATTCCCAAATTTTTATAGGATGTCATAAACATTCCATATTTTATTGTGTAAAAATATCGGGGTCCGGTTCATTACCAATATTTTATAAAAATTTCATATTCGGGACTGAACTCAGATTTATGTATTTCTGACCACAGCCCACGAAACAATTTATTAAAAATTCATCGTAAGTCCGATTTGCGAAATTCCAGTGGGGTAATTACAAATACTTCATTTTTCATCTACAGTAAAATTTTCATGGTCCGATTCATCACAAAACTCAGGTTATGACTGAAAGTACGACACCCATTTATTGCTGTCAAAATTCAGCTTAAGTTGCTGTTACAAATTAACACTTTAAAAATAGTAAACGAAGTCCAAAAATTACGATTCCAGTGCCATTAGAACCGTATTTCATAATAACATATTTTAGATTCAAAATATCGGTTTTTCGTTGAGCTTAAGACCTTTTTACAGCCAACTGAAGTTGGCTGTAAAACCAGGACAGATTCTGATTTTCAATGTTTATCCTTCTAAATCGTGTTCGAATGATTCCGTTAACAAGTTTAGTGACCGCAACAACATCACATATTAATATTAATCAGCAAATCATCAAATAATCAACCAATAATCATAATAACACAAGATCTACATGATTTACACACATAACTTCTCTTTATCCACACCTTAACACATTATGTTCAAGACTTGTTCATGAGCTTTAAAGTTTCTTAACTTTTTATCATTCTAACATCTATTAACCACTAAAATAACATAAAGAATGAATGGATCTAAGTTCTTACCACTAGCTCAAGGCTAGGGAAGTTCGAGTGAAGAAATGTGGTGGTTAATAGCGAATGGAGGAGGTCCTTCCACTTCCGAGAGCACCGAGCTTCGTTGTTGGACCTCTTACACCTTTGTATGTATGAGGAATGATTGAAAAAGAGCTTGATGATGGTGGTAGTATGGTGGAAGGTAGCTGCTGAACAAGGGAAATGTGAGGGAGAGAAGAGAGAGCTTGGTGGAATGGTGGTATTTATAAGATCTTCCATATAGCATATTACTAGCATATTCCTAGCATATTCCTAGCATATTCCTTAGCATATTCCTAGCATATTCCTAGCATATTCCTTAGCATATTCCTTAGCATATTCCTTAGCATATTCCTTAGCATATTCCTTAGCATATTAACAAATACGTGTAAGCATAACACAGATATCAGAAAGCAGTTAAGTAATTCCACACAGTCGTCAGACACTTTAATTATCATTAATAATTTGTACGGAATACATGGGATTTTGAGGGTTGTCACATGCTTTACGGACAAAAATCCCTTCTTCCAGATCTGCTGCGTGTTTGGAGGAAGAGGTTCCTTTTTCTGTGGGTGCAGTATCTAATTTGTGGTAGATAGCAGAAATCTTTTGTTTACCCATACTGTAACTCAACAATTAATCAGTTAATAAAACATATTTTCACAGAATGGCAATTAAATTTCATAAGTATCTCTTAATAAATTTAATAGGCTAAAATCAATAGTAAGCTTAAATCAGTGGCTCTGATACCACCTTTTCCTGTCACGGCCCTTGGCCCCGGTTTAACCCGGTCCAGAGTCGCGAGGCAGGAAATCCGATGGTATCTTATTTAGTGACAGCGGAAGTCTTTTTAAACAGGATCGATTAATATTAAAACTGCTCGTTTATATATATAATATATTGATAAATCCCATAATTTACAATAAAGTGATTTTACTGGGAAATCTTTATTTCTCAAAACATGTTTCTTTATTTATTTACATTGAGCCACTTTTCTAAGCTTGTAGTGCTCCACGGCACTTTTCCTGTGCTCACAACAGATCACCTGAAACATGTTTAAAAAAGGTTTTGTCATCAGGGAAATACTGAGTGAATCATTCATTTTTTTACTAAAACGACTCGTTTGTTATAATTCACAGTATTAAGAGAGATTACAATGTTTCTGATATCAAACCAACTACCCACAGTATTTGTCACTCGACTTATTTCGGTGACTGTGGTCATATCACCATTGGCTGCCCCAATGAATGACGAATATCACTTATTTAGGTTCGCCCACCTAAAGTGACAACAACAGTAGTAATGTGCACAATACCCCACATACCGGCTGTAATTTGGTGATTACATAAACTTAATCACTGTAATTATAACCTTTGAAAATATACATGATTTTGTAAACAAATTTGATAAAAAGAGAATGACTCACATTGTAAATTTAACGAGCAGAGTATAAGCCTACTGATTAGCCTTGATTATCCTAATTTAAATAACAATGCACACACAAACAGGTTAGTAACTAATACAGCATTTACGACAATTCACGAGATTAAACCCTCACAACGATTTATAAGTGCAATACTTAACAATTCAGCGGATTCACAACGAATGACAGAGTATAGTCCGATTTCGAACAGCACTCAAACATTCAAGTCGAAATCACGATGAATAACAAAGTATAAACTCAATTTGAGCGGCACTTAAACAATCGTTGGATAGTTATAATCGATCGGACGTTGAATCGTAATAGCGATCGAGTTATTACCCTGATTGCGGCAGCACTTCGTGATTAGTGTGTGTTAATTGTGGTAAAAAGAATGTAATTCGGTGTCTGAAACGAATTTCTTCGTCGAACATATGCCAAATTTCAAGTACCAATGTCTGCTATTTATACCCAAATTTTGCCCCCCCCCCTTACGGACCGTAACAATTAACCCTTACGGTCCGTAAGGGTTACCTATATTTTATAGAGTAGCCACGGTTGGGACTAGCTTGGCTGACTTGACAGATTCTAAATTCCAAATTTTGACAACGAGAAATTTAGATAATCGTTAACTAGGGTATACCCCCTTGAGTTTTAGGGGCCCTGATCCTGATTCCGATTTTTCTGAAAATTTTAGGGTTTGTTCAGAATCACTTGGGTTTCTCAATTAGGGTTTCCTATTGGCCAAATTAAATAATATTTAGGACTTTTGATGAGAGTTGTTACATTCTCCCTACCTTAATAAAAATCTCGTCCTCGAGATTTACTGGAATAAATGAGGATACTTTCTCTTCATTTCTGATTCCAGCTCCCAAGTGTATTCAGCTCCTCTCTTTGAATCCCATCTGACTTTGACTAAAACTAGTCGTTTATGTTTGAGAAACTTGATCTTTCGATCCTCAATTTGAAGAGGTTTCTCAACAAATTTCAGTTTTTCGTTTACCTCTATATCTTGAAGAGGTACTACCAGTGATTCATCTGATAAGCATTTCTTAAGGTTGGATACATGAAATACATCATGTACTCCAGCTAACTTTTCTGGTAGTTGTAAACGATAAGCAACTGGTCCTATACGTTGGATCACAGAAAATGGTCCTACGTACCTTGGACTTAGTTTTCCTTTCTTTCCGAATCGAACAACTCCTTTCCAAGGAGAAACTTTCAAGAGTACTTTATCTCCGACTTGAAATTCTAACGGCTTGCGGCGATTATCTGCATAACTCTTCTGACGATCTCGAGCTGTTTTTAGTCTTTCCTTGATCTGAGTTATCTTGTCAGTAGTTTCTTGCACAATTTCTGGACCTGATAATTGACTTTCTCCTATTTTTGCCCAACAAACTGGAGTTCTGCACTTACGTCCATATAGTGCTTCAAATGGAGCAGTTTCAATGCTTGAATGATAACTATTGTTATAGGAGAATTCAATTAATGGTAAATGATCGTCCCAATTTCCGCCAAAATCTATTACACATGCTCTAAGCATGTCTTCTAGAGTTTGGATCGTTTTTTCACTTTGTCCATCTATTTGTGGATGATATGCCGTACTCAGATTTAGTCGAGTTCCCATAGCTTGCTGGAAACTTTTCCAAAAATGAGAAGTGAAACGACTATCTCTATCTGATACAATGGCGAGTGGGACTCCATGTAAAGATACCACTTCGTCTACGTACAACTTGGCTAGCCTTTCCATGCTAAAGGTTTCCTTCATTGGTAGGAAATGAGCTGATTTGGTTAATCGATCCACAATTACCCAAATTGCATCATTACCTTTTCTTGTTTTAGGTAACTTAGTAACAAAATCCATTGTTATAAGTTCCCATTTCCATACAGGCATTTCCAATTGTTGTAGTAGTCCTGAAGGTTTCTGATGTTCAGCCTTTACTTGTGAACAAGTAAGACACTTAGAAACATATCTTGCTATATCTTTCTTCATTCCTATCCACCAGAAGTTTTTTCTTAAATCTTGGTACATCTTATTGTTTCCAAGGTGCATAGTATACCTAGATTTATGGGCTTCTTCTAAAATCTTATTTCTTAATTCTCCTTGCTTAGGTACCCAAATTCGTTTCTTGTGGAATCTCCAAATTCCATCATTTCCTTGCTCTAGTTCCTTTATATAACCTTTCATTCCTTCAGCATCGTCCTTGATTGCTGTTTCCTGAACTTTCTTTAATTGTTCCATTAAATCTACTTGTAGATTTAATCTAAGAGCACGAACTCGTTTTTGTTTTTCATGATACTTACGACTTAAGGCATCTGCAACTACGTTTGCCTTTCCTTCGTGATATTGGATATCACAGTCGTAATCGCTTAGAACTTCCATCCATCTTCTTTGCCTCATATTTAACTCTTTCTGCCCAAATATATACCTTAAACTTTTATGATCTGTATAAACAGTAAACTTACTTCCATACAGATAATGTCTCCAAATTTTAAGGGCAAAAATTATGGCTCCTAATTCTAAGTCATGAGTCGTATAATTCTCCTCGTGCTTTTTCAACTGCCGGGAGGCATACGCAATTACCTTCTTGCGTTGCATCAACACACATCCGAATCCTAATTTTGAAGCATCACAATATACTTCAAAATTTTCTGTTCCTTCGGGTAATGCTAAAATTGGAGCATTCGTCAATCGGTGCTTTAAAATCTTAAAAGCTTCTTCTTGCCTATGTCCCCATTCAAACTTAGTGGCTTTACAGGTTAACTTAGTCAAAGGTACACCTATCTTAGAGAAATCCTTAATAAATCGTCTGTAGTATCCAGCTAATCCTAGAAAACTTCTAATTTCCATAGCTGTTTGTGGGACCTTCCATTTAGTGATTGCTTCTATTTTAGCAGGATCTACGTGAATACCTTCGTGATTCACCATGTGTCCTAAGAATTGTACTTCTTGTAACCAAAATTCACACTTTGAGAATTTGGCGTACAACTTTTCTTTTCTTAACAAAGTTAAGAGTGCATGCAAGTGTTCGCAATGTTCCTCCTGACTTTTGGAATAATTAAGTATATCGTCGATGAATCCGATTACAAATTTATCCAAGTATGGTTTACAGATCCGATTCATCATGTCCATAAATGCTGATGGGGCATTTGTTAGTCCAAAGGGCATGATTGTAAACTCATAATGACCATACCTAGTTCTGAAAGCAGTTTTAGGTATGTCTTCTTCTTGTACTTTTAACTGGTGATATCCGGATCTTAAGTCTATCTTAGAAAAATACCTAGCGCCTTGAAGTTGATCAAAAAGATCGTCAATCCTAGGTAATGGGTATCGATTCTTAATTGTAACTTTATTTAGTTCTCTATAATCGATACACATTCTCATCGATCCATCTTTCTTTTTCACAAACAACACTGGTGCTCCCCAAGGGGATGAACTAGGTTGTATAAATCCTTTACTTAGTAATTCATCTAACTTCTTTTTCAATTCTAGCATTTCGGTGGGTGCTAATCGATAAGGTGCCTTAGCTATTGGTGTAGTTCCTGCAATTAGATGAATCCTAAATTCTACTTCCCTATCTGGAGGTAATCCCGGTAAATCTTCTGGAAATACATCCAGATACTCTGAAACTACAGGAATTTCCTTAAGTTCTTTACCCTTAGTACTAATGATTACTGAAATCATATATACTATTCCTTGTTTTCGTTCATAATTAGCAACTTTCATTACTGATATGAACTTCATGGGCTTACGTGGTTTATCTCCTGTAATTAAAATTACCTCTCCTGTGGAAGTACTGATTTCTACGGAATTCTTATCACAAAGGATTCGAGCATGATTGGCTATCAACCAATCCATTCCTAACACTACATCGAATCCGGCTAACTTCATAGGTAACAGGTTTGCAGAAAACTTATGGCCTAACAGTTCTATCTTTCCTTCTTGCAAAACCTTATTTATGTTAACAGAATTTCCATCTGCCGTTTCGACTGTAAAAATTTGCCTAAGGGTGGTTAAGGGTAAGTTAAGGGCTTGGCAAAATGAAGTATTGATAAAACTTTGGTTTGCACCAGAGTCAAATAATACTTTTGCATAAACATTGTGGACCAAGAACGTACCAGCTATGACGTCAGGAATTAGTTCGGCTTCCTGAGTGGTTAGCTGGAATGCTCGGGCATTCTTCTTTGTTGTTCCATCAGCTGGTTTGCCTTTATTGTCTGCGGTTTTAATCAGTTTAGGACATTCTGTTTTGTAATGTCCTGTTTCTCCACAGTTATAGCAGACTATGGTTTTCTTTTTGCAATTTTCTTCACGATGTCCTGCCATTTTGCAGAAGTTGCAGATTACATTGCATTTTCCAAAATGATTCTTTTTGCAATTTTTACAAAAAGGCGGTTGTGCAGATTGTCTCCTTCCTCTTTTCTTGAATCTATTATTATCATTACCCATACGAAATCCTTGGGTAATCTTTTGAGCCAATTCCTTCTTTCGATCTTCTTCTCTTGTGCGCTTTAGTTCATCAGTTAGGGTATTAGCTAGTTCCACAGCATCGTCAATAGTGCGAGGTATCGCAGCTTTAACAATGCGCACACAAACAGGTTAGTAACTAATACAGCATTTACGACAATTCACGAGATTAAACCCTCACAACGATTTATAAGTGCAATACTTAACAATTCAGCGGATTCACAACGAATGACAGAGTATAGTCCGATTTCGAACAACACTCAAACATTCAAGTCGAAATCACGATGAATAACAAAGTATAAACTCAATTTGAGCGGCACTTAAACAATCGTTGGATAGTTATAATCGATCGGACGTTGAATCGTAATAGCGATCGAGTTATTACCCTGATTGCGGCAGCACTTCGTGATTAGTGTGTGTTAATTGTGGTAAACAGAATGTAATTCGGTGTCTGAAACGAATTTCTTCGTCGAACATATGCCAAATTTCAAGTACCAATGTCTGCTATTTATACCCAAATTTTGCCCCCCCCTTACGGACCGTAACAATTAACCCTTACGGTCCGTAAGGGTTACCTATATTTTATTGAGTAGCCACGGTTGGGAATAGCTTGGCTGACTTGACAGATTCTAAATTCCAAATTTTGACAACGAGAAATTTAGATAATCGTTAACTAGGGTATACCCCCCTTGAGTTTTAGGGGCCCTGATCCTGATTCCGATTGTTCTGAAAATTTTAGGGTTTGTTCAGAATCACTTGGGTTTCTCAATTAGGGTTTCCTGTTGGCCAAATTAAATAATATTTAGGACTTTTGATGAGAGTTGTTACATATATATCACCATTGCTCTTGATTTTCTTGACTGTGCATCTCTTAAATGTCAACATATACACCTGTGATTTAGTTTACGAAGATTTTTCAATGCCGAGAACCTCGAGCAGAGAGTAAAAAAGGCGTAAGGTTCACAATGGTGTAAAACTAAAATGGGATATACCGGGCGAGGATTCCAGTTACAGGAACAAGGGACAAACCAATTACCCAAGAATGGAATCGTCGAGCGAAAACACTTGACAACCTCCTGAAAGTAGCTTTTCTTGCCACCAGACCTTTCTCCATCATTTAGGAATCTGATGCCGTCACTAAACACATTCATTAATTTATAGCCATTTTTTGAGTCTTTATTTTTTGTTGTCTAATTCGCATATATATCACCATTTCTCTTGATTTTCTTGACTGTGTATCTTTTAAATGTCAACATATACACGTCTGATTTAGTTTACGAAGATTTTTCAATGCCGAGAACCTCGAACAGAGAGTAAAAAAGGCGTAAGGTTCACAATGGTGTAAAACTAAAATGGGATATACCGGGATAGGATTCGAGTTACAAGAACAATGGCCAAACCAACCACCCAAGAATGGAATCGTCGAGCGAAAACACTTGACAACCTCCTCGAAGCAGCTTTTCTTGCCACCAGACCTTTCTCCATCAATTAGGAATTTGATGTCGTCACTAAACACATTCCTTAAATTGTAGCCATTTTTTGAGTGTTTATTTTTTGACGTCTAATCCGCATATATATATATATATATATATTTTATCATTGCTCTTGATTTTCTTGAATGTACATCTCTTAAATGTCAACATATACACGTATGATTTAGTTTACGAAGATTTTTCAATGCCGAGAACCTCGATCAGAGAATAAAAAAGGCGTAAGGTTCACAATGGTGTAAAACTAAAATGGGATATACCGGGCTAGGATTCGAGTTACAGGAACAAGGGCCAAACCAACCACCCAAGAATGGAATCGTCGATCGAAAACACTTGACAACCTCCAACCTCCTGGAAGCAGCTTTTCATGCCACCAGATCTTTCTCCATCAATTAGGAATCTAATGCCGTCACTAAACACATAGCTTATATTGTAGCTATTTTTTGAGTGTTTATTTTTAGGTGTCTAATCCACAAATATATCACCATTGCTCTTGATTTTCTTGACTGTATATCTCTTAAATGTCAACATATACACGTGTGATTTAGTTTACGAAGATTTTTCAATGCCTAGAACCTCGATCACAGAGTAAAAAAGGCGTAAGGTTCACAATGGTCTAAAACTAAAATGGGATATAACGGGCTAGGATTCGGGTTACAGGAACAAGGGCCAAACCAACCACCAAAGAATGGAATCATCGAGCGAAAACACTTGACAACCTGCTGGAAGCAGCTTTTCATGCCACCAGACCTTTCTCCATCAATTAGGAATCTGATGCCGTCACTAAACACATACCTTAAATTGTAGATATTTTTTAAGTGTTTATTTTTAGGTGTCTAATCCACATATATATCACCATTGCTCTTGATTTTCTTGACTTTATATCTCTTAAATGTCAACATATACACATGTGATTTAGCTTACGAAGAATTTTCAATGCCGAGAACCTTGAAAAGAGAGTAAAAAAGGCGTAAGGTTCACAGTAGTGTAAAACTAAACTGGGATATACCGGGCTAGGATTGGAGTTACAGGAACAAGGGCCAAACCAACCACCCAAGAATGGAATCGTCGAGCGAAAACCCTTGACAACCTCCTGGAAGCAACTTTTCTTGCCACCAGAACTTTCTCCATCAATTATGAATCTGATGCCGTCACCAAACACATACCTTAAATTGTAGCTATTTTTTTAGTGTTTATATTTTGGTGTCTAATCCGCATATATATCACCATTGCTCTTGATTTTCTTAACGGTATATCTCTTAAATGCCAACATATACACGTGTGATTTAGTTTACGAAGATTTTTCATTGCCGAGAATCTCGATCAGAGAGTAAAAAAGGCGTAAGGTTCACAACGGTGTAAAACTAAAATGGGATATACCGGGCTAGGATTCGAGTTACAGGAACAAGGGCCAAGCCAACCACCCAAGAATGGAATCATCGAGTGAAAACACTTTACAACCTCCTGGAAGCAGCTTTTCTTGCCACCAGACCTTTCTCCAATAATTAGGAATCTTATGCCATCAATAAAGACGTACCTTAAATTGTAGCTACTTTTGGAGTGTTTATTTTTTGGTGTCTAATCCGCATATATATCACCATGGCTCTTGATTTTCTTAACTGTATATCTCTTAAATGTCAACATATACACGTGTGATTTAGTTTATGAAGATTTTTCAATGCCGAGAACCTCGACCAGAGAGTAAAAAAGGCGTAAGGTTCACAATGGTGTAAAACTAAAATGGGATATACCGGGCTTGGATTCGTGTTACAGGAACAAGAGCCAAACCAACCACCCAAGAATGGAATCGTCGAGCGAAAACACTTGACAACCTCCTAGAAGCAGCTTCTCTTGCCACCAGAGCTTTCTCCATCAATTAGGAATCTGATGTCGTCAATAACACATACCTTAAATTGTAGCTATTTTTTGAGTGTTTATTTTTTGGTGTCTAATCCGCATATATATCACCATTGCTCTTGATTTTCTTGATTGTAAATTTCTTAAATGTCAACATATACACGTGTGATTTAGTTTACGAAGATTTTTAATTGCCGAGAACCTTGATCAGAGAGTAAAAAAGGCGTAAGGTTCACAATGGTGTAAAACTAAAATGGGATATATCGGGCTAGGATTCGAGTTACAGGAACAAGGGGCAAATCAACCACCCAAGATTGGAATCGTCAAGCGAAAACACTTGACAACCTCCTAGAAGCAGCTTCTTTTGCCACCAGAGCTTTCTCCATCAATTAGGAATCTGATGTCGTCAATAACACATACCTTAAATTGTAGCTATTTTTTGAGTGTTTATTTTTTGGTGTCTAATCCGCATATGTATATCACCATTGCTCTTGATTTTCTTAACTGTATATCTCTTAAATGTCAACATATACACGTGTGATTTAGTTTACAAAGATTTTTCAATGCCGAGAACCTCGTTCAGATAGTCAAAAAGGGGTAAGGTTCACAATGGTGTAAAACTAAAATGGATATACCGGGCTAGAATTCGAGTTACAGGAACAAGGGACAAACCAACCACCCAAGAATGGAATCCTCGAGCAAAAACCTTGACAACCTCCTAAAAGCAGCTTTTCTTGCCACCAGACCTTTCTACATCAATTAGGAATATGATGCCGTCACTAAACACATACCTTAAATTGTAATTGTTTTTTGAGTGTTTATTTTTTGGTGTCTAATCCGCATAGATATCACCATTGCTCTTGATTTTATTGACTGTATATCTCTTAAATGTCAACATATACACGTGTGATTTAGTTTACGAAGATTTTTCAATGCTGAGAGTAAAAAAGGCG
Source organism: Helianthus tuberosus (assembly GCA_030545235.1). Classification (NCBI taxonomy): domain Eukaryota; kingdom Viridiplantae; phylum Streptophyta; class Magnoliopsida; order Asterales; family Asteraceae; genus Helianthus; species Helianthus tuberosus. The sequence continues at coordinate 31,627,193 of CM060421.1, forward strand.
TAAGGTTCACAATGGTGTAAAATTAAAAAGGGATACACCAGGCTAGGATTCGAGTTAGGGGATCAAGGGCCAAACCAACCACCCGAGATTGGAATCGTCAAGCGAAAACACGTGACAACCTCTTGGAAGCAGCTTTTCTTGCCACCATAATTTTCTCCATCAATTAGTAATTTGATGCCGTCACTAAACACATACCTTAAATTGTAGCTCTTTTTTGAGTGTTTATTTTTAGGTGTCTAATCCGCATAGATATCACCATTGCTCTTGATTTGCTTTGTCTGTATATCTCTTAAATGTCAACATATACACGTTTGATTTAGTTAACGAAGATTTTTCAATGCCAAGAACCTCGATCAGAGTGTAAAAAAGGCGTAAGGTTCACAATGGTGTAAAACTAAAATGGGATATACCGGGCTAGGATTCGAGTTACAGGAACAAGGGCCAAACCAACAACCCAAGAATGGAATCGTCTAGCGAAAACACTTGACAACCTCCTGGAAGCAGCTTTCCTTGCCACTAGACCTTTCTCCATCAATTAGGAATCTGATGCCGTCACTAAACACATACCTTAAATTGTAGCTATTTTTTGAGTGTTTATGTTTTGGTGTCTAATCCACATATATATCACCATTGCTCTTGATTTTCTTGACTGTATATCTCTTAAATGTCAACATATACACGTGTGATTTAGTTTACGATGATTTTTCAATGCCGAGAATCTCGATCAGAGAGTAAAAAAGGCGTAAGGTTCATAATGGTGTAAAACTAAAATGGGATATACCGGACTAGGATTCGAGTTACAGGAACAAGGGCCAAACCAACCACCCAAGAATGGAATCGTCGAGCGAAAACACTTGACAACCTCCTAGAAGCAGCTTTTCTTTCCACCAGACCTTTCTCCATCAATTAGGAATCTGATGCCGTCACTAAACACATACCTTAAATTGTAGCTATTTTTTGAGTGTTTATTTTTTGGTGTCTAATCCGCAAAGATATCACCATTGATCTTGATTTTCTTGACTGTATATCTCTTAAATGTCAACATATACACGTGTGATTTACTTTACGAAGATTTTTCAATGCCGAGAACCTAGATCAGAGAGTAAAAAAGGCGTAAGGTTCACAATGGTGTAAAACTAAAATGGGATATACCGGGCTAGTATTCGAGTTACAGGAATAAGGGCCAAAACAACCACCCAAGATTGGAATCATCGAGTGAAAACACTTGACAACCTCCTGGAAGCAGATTTTCTTGCCACCAGACCATTCTCCATCAATTAGGAATCTGATGCCGTCACTAAACACATAGCTTAAATTGTAGCTATTTTTTGAGTGTTTATTTTTTGGTGTCTAATCCGCATATATATCACCAATGCTCTTAATTGTCTTGACTGTGTATCTCTTAAATGTCAACATATACACGTGTGATTTAGTTTACGAAGATTTTTCAATGACGAGAACCTCGATCAGAGAGTAAAAAAGGCGTACGGTTCACAATGGTGTAAAACTAAAATCGGATATACCGTGCTAGGATTCGAGTTACAGGAACAAGGGCCAAACCAACCACCCAAGAATGGAATCATCGAGCGAAAACACTTGACAACCTCCCAGAAGTAGCTTTTCTTGCCACCAGACCTTTCTCCATCAATTAGGAATTTGATGCCGTCACTAAACACTTACCTTAAATTGTAGCTATTTTTTGAATATTTATTTTTTGGTGTCTAATCCGCATATATATCACCATTGCTCTTGATTTTCTTAACTATATATCTCTTAAATGTCAACATATACACGAGTGATTTTGTTTACGAAGATTTTTCAATACCGAGAACCTCGATCAGAGAGTAAAAAAGACGTAAGGTTCACAATGGTGTAAAACTAAAATGGGGTATACCGGGCTAGGATTCGAGTTACAGGAACAAGGGCCAAACCGACGACCCAAGTATGGAATCGTCGAGCGAGAGCACTTGACAACCTCCTGGAACGCTAATTTTCTATTGGTGTCTAATCCGAATATATATCACCATTGCTCTTAATTTTCATGACTATATATCTCTTAAATGTCATCATATACACTTGTGATTTAGTTTACGAAGCTTTTTTAATGCCGAGAACCTCGATCAGAGATTAAAAAAGGCGTAAGGTTCACAATGGTGTAAAACTAAAATGAGATATACTAGGCTAGGATTCTAGTTACAGGAACCGGGGCCAAACCAACTACCCAAGAATGGAATCATCGAGCGAAAACACTTGACAACCTCCGGGAAGCAGGTTTTCTTGCCACCAGAATTTTCTCCATCAATTAGGAATATGATGGCGTCACTAAACACATACATTAAATTGTAGCTATTTTTTTAATGTTTATTTTTTGGTGTCTAATCTGCATAGATATCACCATTGCTCTTGATTTTCTTGACTGTATATCTCTTAAATGTCAACATTTACACGTGTGATTTAGTTTATGAGGATTTTTCAATGCCGAGAACCTCGATCAGAGAGTAAAAAAGGCGTAAGGTTCACAATGGTGTAAAACTAAAATTGCAAATACCGGGCCAGTATTCGAGTTACAGGAACAAGGGTAAAACAACCACCCAAAAATGGAAACGTCGAGAGAAAACACTAGACAACCTCCTGGAAGCAGATTTTCTTGCCAAAAGGCATATCTCCATCAATTAGGAATCTGATGCCGTCACTAAACACATACCTTAAATTGTTGCTATTTTTTGAGTGTTTATTTTTTGGTGTCCAATCCGCATATATATCACCATTGCTTTTTATTGTCTTTACTGTATATCTTTTAAATGTCAACATATACACGTGTGATTTAGTTTACGAAGAGTTTTCAATGACGAGAACCTCGATCAGAGAGTAAAAAAGGCGTAAGGTTCACAATGGTGTAAAACTAAAATGAGATATACTAGGCTAGGATTCTAGTTACAGGAACAGGGGCCAAACCAACCACCCAAGAATGGAAGCATCGAGCGAAAACACTTGACAACCTCCGGGAAGCTGGTTTTCTTGCCACCAGAATTTTCTCCATCAATTAGGAATCTGATGCCGTCACTAAACACATACCTTAAATTGTAGCTATTTTATGAGTGTTTATTTTTTTGTGTCTAATCAGCATAGATTTCACCATTGCTCTTGATTTTCTTGACTGTATATCTCTTAAATGTCAACATATACACGTGTGATTTAGTTTATTAAGATTTTACAATCCCGAGAACCTCGACCAGAGAGTAAAAAAGGCGTAAGGTTCACAATGGTGTAAAACTAAAATGGGATATACCGGGCTAGGATTCGAGTTACAGGAACTAGGGCAAACCAACCACCAAAGAATGGAATCGTCGAGCGAAAACACCTGACAACCTCCTGGAAGCATCTTTTCTTGTTACCAGACCTTTCCCCATCAATTAGGAATCTGATGCCGTCACTAACCACATACCTTAAATTGTAGCTATTTTTTGAGTGTTTATTTTTTGGTGTCTAATCCGCATAGATATCACCATTGCTCTTGATTTTCTTGACTGTATATCTCTTAAAGGTCAACATGTACACGTGTGATTTAGTTTACGAGGATTTTTCAATGCCGAGAACCTCGATCAGAGGGTAAAAAAGGCGTAAGGTTCACAATGGTGTAAAACTAAAATGGGATATACCGGGCTAGTATTTGAGTTACAGGAACAAGGGCCAAAACAACCACCCAAGAATGGAATCGTCGAGCGAAAACACTTGACAACCTCCTGGAAGCAGATTTTCTTGCCAAAAGACCTTTCTCCATCAATTATGAATCTGATGCCGTCACTAAACACATACCTTAAATTGTTGCTATTTTTTGAGTGTTTATTTTTTGGTGTCTAATCCGCATATATATCACCATTACTTTTTAATGTCTTGACTGTATATCTCTTAAATGTCAACATATACACGTGTGATTTAGTTTACGAAGATTTTTCAAAGACGAGAACCTCGATAAGAGAGTAAAAAATGCGTAAGGTTCACAATGGTGTAAAACTAAAATGAGATATACCAGGCTAGGATTCGAGTTACAGGAACAGGGGCAAAACCAACCACCCAAGAATGGAATTATCGAGCGAAAACACTTGACAACCTCCGGGAAGCAGCTTTTCTTGCCACCAGAATTTTCTCCATCAATTAGGAATCTGATGCCGTCACTAAACACATACCTTAAATTGTAGCTATTTTATGAGTGTTTATTTTTTGGTGTCTAATCCGCATAGATTTCACCATTGCTCTTGATTTTCTTGACTGTATATCTCTTAAATGTCAACATATACAGGTGTGATTTAGTTTACTAAGATTTTACAATGCCGAGAACCTCGATCAGAGAGTAAAAAAGACGTAAGGTTCACAATGGTGTAAAACTAAAATGGGATATAACGGGCTAGGATTCGAGTTACAGGAACCCGGGCCAAACCAACCACCCAAGAATGGAATCGTCGAGCGAAAACACTTGACAACCTCCGGGAAGCAGCTTTTCTTGCCACCAGAATTTTCTCCATCAATTAGGAATCTGATGCCGTCACTAAACACATACCTTAAATTCTAGATATTATTTGAGTGTTTATTATTTGGTGTCTAATCCGCATATATATCACCATTGCTCGTGATTTTCTTTGCTGTATATCTATTAAATGTCAACATATACACGTGTGATTTACTTTACGAAGAATTTTCAATGCCGAGAACCTCGATCAGAGAGAAGAAAAGGTGTAAGGTTCACAATGGTGTAAAACTAAAATGGGATATACTGTGCTATGATTCGAGTTACAGGAACAAGGGCCAAAACAACCACCCAAGATTGGAATCATTGAGCGAAAACACTTGACAACCTCCTGGAAGCAGCTTTTCTTGCCACCAGACCTTTCTCCATTAATTAGGAATCTGATGCCGTCACTAAACACATAGCTTAAATTGTAGCTATTTTTTGAGTGTTTATTTTTTGGTGTCTAATCCGCATATATATCACCATTGCTCTTAATTGTCTTGACTGTGTATCTCTTAAATGTCAACATATACACGTGTGATTTAGTTTACGAAGATTTTTCAATGACGAGAACCTCGATCAGAGAGTAAAAAAGGCGTACGGTTCACAATGGTGTAAAACTAAAATTGGATATACCGTGCTAGGATTCGAGTTACAGGAACAAGGGCCAAACCAACCACCCAAGAATGGAATCATCGAGCGAAAACACTTGACAACCTCCTGGAAGTAGCTTTTCTTGCCACCAGACCTCTCTCCATCAATTAGGAATTTGATGCCGTCACTAAACACATACCTTAAATTGTAGCTATTTTTGAATATTTATTTTTTGGTGTCTAATCCGCATATATATCACCATTGCTCTTGATTTTCTTGACTATATATCTCTTAAATGTCAACATATACACGAGTGATTTAGTTTACGAAGATTTTTCAATACCGAGAACCTCGATCAGAGAGTAAAAAAGGCGTAAGGTTCACAACGGTGTAAAACTAAAATGGGATATACCGGGCTAGGGTTCGAGTTACAGGAACAAGGGCCAAACCGACGACCCAAGTATGGAATCGTCGAGCGAGAGCACTTGACAACCTCCTGGAAGCAGCTTTTCTATTGGTGTCTAATCCGATTATATATCACCATTGCTCTTAATTTTCATGACTATATATCTCTTAAATGTCATCATATACACTTGTGATTTAGTTTACGGAGATTTTTTAATGCCGAGAACCTCGATCAGAGATTAAAAAAGGCGTAAGGTTCACAATGGTGTAAAACTAAAATGAGATATACTAGGCTAGGATTCTAGTTACAGGAACAGGGGCCAAACCAACCACCCAAGAATGGAATCATCGAGCGAAAACACTTGACAACCTCCGGGAAGCAGGTTTTCTTGCCACCAGAATTTTCTCCATCAATTAGGAATCTGATGCCGTCAGTAAACACATACATTAATTTGTAGCTATTTTATGTGTGTTTATTTTTTGGTGTCTAATCCACATAGATTTCACCATTGCTCTTGATTTTCTTGACTGTATATCTCTTAAATGTCAACATATACACGTGTGATTTAGTTTACTAAGATTTTACAATGCCGAGAACCTCGACCAGAGAGTAAAAAAGGCGTAAGGTTCACAATGGTGTAAAACTAAAATGGGATATACCGGGCTAGGATTCGAGTTACAGGAACAAGGGACAAACCAACCACCCAATAATGGAATCGTCGAGCGAAAACACTTGACAACCTCCTGGAAGCATCTTTTCTTGCCACCAGACCTTTCCCCATCAATTAGGAATCTGATGCCGTCACTAACCACATACCTTAAATTGTAGCTATTTTTTTAATGTTTATTTTTTGGTGTCTAATCTGCATAGATATCACCATTGCTCTTGATTTTCTTGACTGTATATCTCTTAAATGTCAACATTTACACGTGTGATTTAGTTTACAAAGATTTTTCAATGCCGAGAACCTCGATCAGAGAGTAAAAAAGGCGTAAGGTTCACAATGGTGTAAAACTAAAATTGCAAATACCGGGCTAGTATTCGAGTTACAGGAACAAGGGCAAAACAACCACCCAAAAATGGAATCGTCGAGCGAAAACACATGACAACCTCCTGGAAGGAGATTTTCTTGCCAAAAGGCATATCTCCATCAATTAGGAATCTGATGCTGTCACTAAACACATACCTTAAATTGTTGCTATTTTTTGAGTGTTTATTTTTTGGTGTCCAATCCGCATATATATCACCATTTCGTTTTATTGTCTTTACTGTATATCTTTTAAATGTCAACATATACACGTGTGATTTAGTTTACGAAGATTTTTCAATGACGAGAACCTCGATCAGAGAGTAAAAAAGGCGTAAGGTTCACAATGGTGTAAAACTAAAATGAGATATACTAGGCTAGGATTCTAGTTACAGGAACATGGGCCAAACCAACCACCCAAGAATGGAATCATCGAGCGAAAACACTTGACAACCTCCGGGAAGCAGGTTTTCTTGCCACCAGAATTTTCTCCATCAATTAGGAATCTGATGCCGTCACTAAACACATACCTTAAATTGTAGCTATTTTATGAGTGTTTATTTTTTTGTGTCTAATCCGCATAGATTTCACCATTGCTCTTGATTTTCTTGACTGTATATCTCTTAAATGTCAACATATACACGTGTGATTTAGTTTACTAAGATTTTACAATCCCGAGAACCTCGACCAGAGAGTAAAAAAGGCGTAAGGTTCACAATGGTGTAAAACTAAAATGGGATATACCGGGCTAGGATTCGAGTTACAGGAACAAGGGCCAAACCAACCACCCAAGAATGGAATCGTCGAGCGAAAACACCTGACAACCTCCAGGAAGCATCTTTTCTTGCCACCAGACCTTTCCCCATCAATTAGGAATCTGATGCCGTCACTAACCACATACCTTAAATTGTAGCTATTTTTTGAGTGTTTATTTTTTGGTGTCTAATCCGCATAGATATCACCATTGCTCTTGATTTTCTTGACTGTATATCTCTTAAAGGTCAACATGTACACGTGTGATATAGTTTACGAGGATTTTTCAATGCCGAGAACCTCGATCAGAGAGTAAAAAAGACGTAAGGTTCACAACGGTGTAAAACTAAAATGGGATATAACGGGCTAGGATTCGAGTTACAGGAACCCGGGCCAAACCAACCACTCAAGAATGGAATCGTCGAGCGAAAACACTTGACAACCTCCTGGAAGCAGCTTTTCTTGCCACCAGACCTTTCTCCATCAATTAGGAATTTGATGCCGTCACTAAACACATACCTTAAATTGTAGATATTATTTGAGTGTTTATTATTTGGTGTCTAATCCGCATATATATCACCATTGCTCGTGATTTTCTTTGCTGTATATCTCTTAAATGTCAACATATACACGTGTGATTTACTTTACGAAGATTTTTCAATGCCGAGAACCTCGATCAGAGAGTAAAAAAGGCGTAAGATTCACAATGGTGTAAAACTAAAATGGGATATACTGTGCTATGATTCGAGTTACAGGAACAAGGGCAAAACCAAGCACCAAAGTATGGAATCGTCGAGCGAGAACACTTGACAACCTCCTTGAAGCAGCTTTTCTTTTGGTGTCTAATCCGCATATATATCACCATTGCTCTTGATTTTGTCGACTATATATCTCTTAAATGTCATCATATACACGTGTGATTTAGTTTACGAAGATTTTTCAATGCCGAGAACCTCGAACAGAGAGTAAAAAAGGCGTAAGGTTCACCATGGTGTAAAACAAAAATGGGATATACCGGGATAGGATTCGAGTTACCGGAACAAGGGCCAAACCAACCACCCAAGAAGGGAATCGTCGAGCAAAAACACTTGACAACCTCCGGGAAGCAGCTTTTCTTGCCCCCAGAATTTTCTCCATCAATTAGGAATCTGATGCTGTCACTAAACACATACCTTAAATTGTAGCTATTTTTTGAGTGTTTATTTTTAGGTGTCTAATTCGCATAGATATCACCATTGCTCTTGATTTTCTTGTCCGTATATCTCTTAAAAGTGAACATATACACGTGTGATTTAGTTTACGAAGATTTTTCAATGTCGAGAACCTCGATTAGAGAGTAAAAAAGGCGTAAGGTTCACAACGGTGTAAAACTAAAATGGATATACCGGGCTAGGATTCGAGTTACAGGGACAAGGGCCAAACCAACCACCCAAGAATGGAATCGTCGAGTGAAAACACTTGACAATCTCCTGGAAGCAGCTTTTGTTGCCACCAGACCTTTCTCCATCAATTAGGAATCTGATGCCGTCACTAAACACATACCTTAAATTGTAGCTATTTTTTGGTGTCTAATCCGCATAGATATCACAATTGCTCTTGATTTTCTTGACTGTATATCTCTTAAATGTCAACATATACACGTGTGATTTAGTTTACGAAGATTTTTCAATACCGAAAACCTCGATCAGAGAGTAAAAAAGGCGTAAGGTTCACAATGGTGTAAAACTAAAATGGGATATACCAGGCTAGTATTCGAGTTACAGGAACAAGGGCCAAAACAACCACCCAAGAATGGAATCGTCGAGCGAAAACACTTGACAACCTCCGGGAAGCATTTTTTCTTGCCACCAGACATTTCTGCATCAATTAGGAATATGATGCCGTCACTAAACACATACCTTAAATTGTAGCTATTTTTTGAGTGTTTATTTTTTGGTTTCTAATCCGCATATATATATCATCATTACTCTTGATTTTCTTGATTGTATATCTCTTAAATGTTAACATATACACGTGTGATTTAGTTTACGAAGATTTTTCCATGCCGAAAACCTCGATCAGAGAGTAAAAAAGGCGTAAGGTTCACAATGGTGTAAAACTAAAATGGGATATAACGGGCTAGGATTCGAGTTATAGGAACCCGGGTCAAACCAACCACCCAAGAATGGAATCGTCGAGCGAAAACACTTGACAACTTCATGGAAGCAGCTTTTCTTGCCACCAGACCTTTCTCCATCAATTAGGAATCTGATGCAGTCACTAAACACATACCTTAAATTGTAGCTATTTTTTCAGTGTTTGATTTTTGGTGTCTAATCCGCATAGATATCACCGTTGCTCTTGATTTTCTTGACTGTATATCTCTTAAATGTCAACATATAGACGTGTGATTTTGTTTACGAAGATTTTTCAATGCCGAGAACTTCGATCAGAGAGTAAAAAAGGCGTAAGGTTCACAATGGTGTAAAACTAAAATGGGATATATCGCGCTAGTATTCGAGTTACAGGAACATGGGCCAAAACAACCACCCAAGGATGGAATTGTCAAGCGAAAACACTTGACAACCTCCTGGAAGCAGCTTTTCTTGCCACCAGGCCTTTCTCCATCAATTAGGAATCTGATGCCGTCACTAAACACATACCTTAAATTGTAGCCATTTTTGAGTGTTTATTTTTTGGTGTCTAATCCGCATATATATCATCATTGCTCTTACTTGTCTTGACTTTATATCTCTTAAATGTCAACTTATACACGTGTGATTTAGCTTACGAAGATTTTTCAGTGACGAGAACCTCGATCAGAGAGTAAAAAAGGCATAAGGTTCACACTGGTGTAAAACTAAAATTGGATATACCGGGCTAGGATTTGGGTTACAGGAACAAGGGCCAAAACTAACCACCCAAGAATGGAATCGTCGAGCGAAAACACTTGACAACCTCCAGGAGGAAGCAGCTTTTCTTGGCACCAGACCTTTCTCCATCAATTAGAAATCTGATGCCGTCACTAAACACATACCTTAAATTGTAGATATTTTTTGAGTATTTATTTTTTGGTGTCTAATCCGCATATATATCACCATTGCTCCTGATTTTTTTGACTGTATATCTCTTAAATGTCAACATGTACACGTGTGATTTAGTTTACGAAGATTTTTCAATGCCGAGAACCTCGATCAGAGAGTAAAAAACGCATAAGGTTCACACTGGTGTAAAACTAAAATGGGATATACCGGGCTAGGATTCGAGTTACAGGAACACGGGCCAAACCAACCACCCAAGAATGGAATCGTCGAGCGAAAACACTTGACAACCTCCTAGAAGCAGCTTCTCTTGCCACCAGACCTTTCTCGAACAATTAGGAATCTGATGCCGTCACTAAACACATACCTTAAATTGTAGCTATTTTTTAAGTGTTTATTTTTTGGTGTCTAATCCGCATATATATAACCATTGCTCTTGATTTTCTTAACTGTATATCTAAAATGTGTACATATACACATGTAATTTAGTTTACGAAGATTTTTCAATGCCGAGAATCTCGATCAGAGAGTAAAAAAGTATAAGGTTCACAATGGTGTAAAACTAAAATGGGATATAACGAGCTAGAATTCGAGTTACAGGAACAAGGGAAAAACCAACAACCCAACAGTGGAATCGTCGATCGAAAACACTTGACAACCTCCTGAAGCAGCTTTTCTTGCCACCAGACCTTTCTCCATCAATTAGGAATCTGATGCCATTACTAAACACATACCTTAAATTGTAGCTATTTTTTGAGTGTTTATTGTTTGGTGTCTAATCCGCATAGATATCACCATTGCTCTTGATTTTCTTGACTGTGTATCACTTAAATGTCAACATATACACGTTTGATTTAGTTTACGAAGATTTTTCAATGCCGAGAACCTCGATCAGAGAGTAAAAAAGGCGTAAGGTTCACAATGGTGTAAAACTAAAATGGGATATACCGGGCTAGGATTCGAGTTCCAGGAACAAGGGCCAAACCAACAACCCAAGAATGGAATTGTCGAGTGAAAACACTTGACAACCTCCTGGAAGCAGCTTTTCTTGCCACCAGACCATTCTCTATCAATTAGGAATCTGATGCCGTCACTAAACACATACCTTAAATTCTAGCTATTTTTTGAGTGTTTAATTTTTGGTGCCTAATCCGCATAGATATCACCATTGCTCTTGATTTTCTTGTCTGTATATCTCTTAAATGTCAATATATACATGTGTGATTTAGTTTACGAAGATTTTTCAATGCCGAGAACCTCGATCAGAGAGTAAAAAAGGCGCATGGTTCACAATGGTGTAAAACTAAAATGGGATCTACCGTGCTAGAATTCGAGTTACAGGAATAAGGGCAAAACCAAACCACCCAAGTATGGAATCGTCGAGCGAAAACACTTGACAACCTCCTGGAAGCAGCTTTTCTTGCCACTAGAATTTTCTCCATCAATTATGATGCCGTCACTAAACACATACCTTAAATTGTAGCTATTTTTTGAGTGTTTATTTTTAGGTGTCTAATCCGCATAGATTTCACCATTGTTATTGATTTTCTTGTCTGTATATCTCTTAAATGTCAACATATACACGTGTGATTTAGTTTACGAAGATTTTTCATTGCCGAGAACCTCGATCAGAGAGTAAAAAAGGCGTAAGGTTCACAATGGTGTAAAACTAAAATGGGATTTACCGGGCTAGGATTCGAGTTACAGGAACAAGGGCCAAACCAAGCACCCAAAAATGGAATCCTCGAGCGAAAACACTTGACAACCTCCTGAAAGTAACTTTTCTTGCCACCAGAATTTTCTCCATCAATTAGGAATCTGATGCCGTCACTAAACACATACCTTAAATTGTAGCTATTTTTTGAATGTTTATTTTTAGGTGTCTAGTCCGCATAGATATCACCATTGCTCTTGATTTTATTGTCTGTATATCTTTTAAATGTCAACATATACACGTATGATTTAGTTTACGAAGATTTTTCAATGCCGAGAACCTCGATCAGAGAGTAAAAAAGGCGTAAGGTTCATAATGGTGTAAAACTAAAATGGGATATACCGGGCTAGAATTCAAGTTACAGGAAGAAGGGCCAAACCAACGACCCAAGAATGGAATCGTCGAGCGAAAACAATTGACAACCTCCTAGAAGTAGCTTCTCTTGCAACCAGACCTTTCTCCATCAATTAGGAATCTGATGCCGTTACTAAACACATACCTTAAATTGTAGCTATTTTTGAGTGTTTATTTTTTGGTGTCTAATCCGCATATATATCACCATTGCTCTTGATTTTCTTTACTGTATATCTCTTAAATGTCAACATATACACGCGTGATTTAGTTTACGATGATTTTTAAATGGCGAGAACCTTGACCAGAGAGTAAAAAAGGGGTAAGGTTCACAAGTGTGTAAAACTAAAATGGGATATACCGGGCTAGAATTCGAGTTACAGGAACAAGGGGCAAACCAACCACCCAAGAATGGAATCGTCGAGCGAAAACTCTTGACAACCTCCTAGAAGCAGCTTTTTTTGCCACCAGACCTTCTCCATCAATTAGGAATCTGATGCCGTCACTAAACACATGCCTTAAATTGTAGCTGTTTTTTGAGTGTTTATTTTTTGGTGTCTAATCCGCATAGATATCACCATTGCTCTTGATTTTCTTGACTGTATATCTCTTAAATGTTAACATATACACGTGTAATTTAGTTTAAGAAGATTTTTCAATGCCGAGAACATCGATCAGAGAGTAAAAAAGGCGCATCGTTCACAATGGTGTAAAACTAAAATGGGATATACCGGGCTAGGATTCGAGTTACAGGAACAAGGGCCAAACCAACCACCGAAGAATGGAACCGTCGAGCGAAAGCACTTGACAACCTCCTGGAAGCAGCTTTTCTTGCCCCCAGAATTTTCTCCATCAATTAGGAATCTGATGCCGTCACTAAACACCTACCTTAAATTGTAGCTATTTTTTGAGTGTTTATTTTTAGGTGTCTAATCCGCATAGATATCACCATTGCTCTTGATTTTCTAGTCTGTATATCTCTTAAATGTCATCATATACACGTGTGATTTAGTTTACGAAGGTTTTTCAATGCCGAGAACCTCGATCAGAGAGTAAAAAAGGCGTAAGGTTCACAATGGTGTAAAACTTAAATGGGATATACCGGGCTAAGATTCGAGTTACAGGAACACGGCCCAAACCAACCACCCAAGGATGGAATCGTCGAGCAAAAACACTTGACAACCTCGTGGAAGCAGCTTTTCTGGGCACCAGACCTTTCTATATCAATTAGGAATCTGATGCCGTCACTAAAAACATACCTTAAATTGTAGCTATTTTTTGAGTGTTTATTTTTTGGTGTCTAATCCGCATATATATCACCATTGCCCTTGATTTTCTTGACTGTATATCTCTTAAATTTCAACATATACACATGTGATTTAGTTTACGAAGATTTTTCAATGCTGAGAACCTCGATCAGAGAGTAAAAAAGGCGTAAGGTTCACAATGGTGTAAAATTAAAATGGGATATAACGGGCTAGGATTCGAGTTAGAGGAACACGGGCCAAACCAACCACCCAAGAATGGAATCGTCGAGCGAAAACTCTTGACAACCTCCTAGAAGCAGCTTCTCTTGCCACCAGACCTTTCTCGATCAATTAGGAATCTGATGCGGTCACTAAACACATACCTTAAGTTGTAGCTATTTTTTGAATGTTTATTTTTTGGTGTCTAATCCGCATATATATCACCATTGGTCTTGATTTTCTTAACTGTATATCTCTTAAATTTGTACATATACACCTGTGATTTAGTTTACGAAGATTTTTCAATGCCGAGAACCTGGATCAGAGAGTAAAAAAAAGGTTAAGATTCACAATGGTGTAAAAATTAAATGGGTTATACTGGGCTAGAATTCGAGTTACAGGAACAAGGGACAAACCAACCACCCAAGAATGGAATCGTCGAGCGAAAACACTTGACAACCTCCTGAAGCAGCCTTTCTTGCCACCAGACCTTTCTCCATCAATTAGGAATCCGATGCCGTCACTAAACACATACCTTAAATTGTAGCTATTTTTTAAGTGTTTATTTTTTGGCGTCTAATCCGCATAGATATCACCATTGCTCTTGATTTTCTTGACTGTATATCTCTTAAATGTCAACATATACACGTGTGATTTAGTTTACGAAGATTTTTCAATGCCGAGAATCTCGATCAGAGAGTAAAAAAGGCGTAAGGTTCACAATGGTGTAAAACTAAAATAGGATATACCGGCCTAGGATTCGAGTTACAGGAACATGGGCCAAACCAACCACACAAGAATGGAATCGTCGAGCGAAAACACTTGAAAGCTTCCTAGAAGCAGCTTTTCTTGCCAGCAGACTTTTCTCCATCAATTAGGAATCTGATGCCGTCGCTAAACACATACCTTAAATCGTAGCTATTTTTTGAGTGTTTATTTTTAGGTGTCTAATCCGCATAGATATCACCATTGCTCTTGATTTTCTTGTCTATATATCTCTTAAATGTCAACATATACACGTGTGATTTAGTTTACGAAGATTTTTCAATGCCGAGAACCTCGATCAGAGAGTAAAAAAGGCGTAAGGTTCACAATGGTGTAAAACTAAAATGGGATTTATTGGGCTAGGATTCTAGTTACAGGAACACGGGCCAAACCAACCACCCAAGAATGGAATTGTCGAGCGAAAACACTTGTCAACCTCCTGGAATCAGCTTTTCTTTCCACCAGACCATTCTCCATCAATTAGGAATCTGATGCCGTCACTAAACACATACCTTAAATTGTAGCTATTTTTTGAGTGTTTATTTTTAAGTGTCTAATCCGCATATATATCACCATTTCTCTTGATTTTCTTGGTTGTATATCTCTTAAATGTCAACATATACACGAGTGATTTAGTTTAGGAAGATTTTTCAATGTCGAGAACCTCGATCAGAGAGTAAAAAAGGCGTAATGTTCACAATGGTGTAAAACTAAAATGGGATATACTGGGCTAGGATTTGAGTTACAGGAACAAGGGCCAAACCAACCACCCAAGAATGGAATCGTCGAGCGAAAATACTTGACAACCTCCTGGAAGCAGCTTTTCTTGCCACCAGACCTTTCTCAATCAATTAGGAATCTGATGCCGTCACTAAACACATACCTTAAATTGTAGATATTTTTTTAGTGTTTATTTTTTGGTGTCTAATCCGCATATATATCACCATTGCTCTTGATTTTCTTGACTGTATATCTCTTAAATATCAACAAATACACGTGTGATTTAGTTTACGAAGATTTTTCAATGCCGAGAACCTCGATCAGAGAGTAAAAAAGGCGTAAGGTTCACAATTGTGTAAAACTAAAATGAGATATACCGGGCTAGGATTCGAGTTACAGGAACAAGGGCCAAACTAACCACCCAAGAATGGAATCGTCGAGCGAAAACACTTGACAACCTCCTAGAAGTAGCTTCTCTTGCCACCAGACCTTTCTCCATTTATTAGAAATCTGATGCCGTCACTAAACACATACCTTAAATTGTAGCTATTTTTTGAGTGTTTATTTTTTGGTGTCTAATCTGCATATATATCACCATTGCTCTTGATTTTCTTAACTGTATATCTCCTAAATGTCAACATATTCACGTGTAATTTAGTTTACGAAGATTTTTCAATGCCGAGAACCTTGATCAGAGAGTAAAAAAGGGGTAAGGTTCACAATGGTGTAAAAGTAAAATGGGATATACCGAGCAAGAATTCGAGTTACAGAAACAAGGGACAAACCAACCACCCAAGAATGAAATCGTCGAGCGAAAACACTTGACAACCACCTGGAAGCAGCTTTTCTTGCCACTAGACCTTTATCCATCAATTAGGAATCTGATGCCGTCACTAAAGACATACCTTAAATTGTAGCTATTTTTTGAGTTTTTATTTTTTGGTGTCTAATCTGCATAGGTATCACCATTGATCTTGATTTTCTTGACTGTATATTTCTTAAATGTCAACATATACACGTGTGATTTAAATGTCAACATATATTTAACCTTTTTTACTCTCTAATCGATTTTCTCGATTAGAGTGTAAAATTAAATCACACGTGTATATGTTGACATTTAAGAGATATACAGTCAAGAAAATCAAGGGCATTGGTGATATATATGCGGATTAGACACAAAAAAAATACTCAACAAATGGCTACAATTTAAGGAATGTGTTTAGTGACGGCATCAGATTACTAATTGATGGAAAAAGGTCTGGTGGCAAGAAAAGCTGCTTCTAGGAGGTTGTCAAGTGTTTTTGCTCGACGATTCCATTCTTGAGTGGTTGGTTTGGCCCTTGTTCCTGTAACTCGAATCCTAGCCCGGTATATCCCATTTTAATTTTACACCATTATGAACCTTACGCCTTTTTTACTCTCTGATCGAGGTTCTCGGCATTGAAAAATCTTCGTAAACTAAATCACACGTGTATAAGTTGACATTTAAGAGATATACAGTCAAGAAAATCAAGGGAAATGGTGATATATTTGCGGATTAGACACCAGAAAAAAAACAGTCAACAAATGGCTACAATTTAAGGATTGTGTTTAGTGACGGCATCAGATTCCTAATTGTAGGAGAAAGTTCTGGTGGCAAGAAAAGCTGCTTCTAAGAGGTTGTCAAGTGTTTTCGCTCGACGATTCCATTCTTGGGTGGTTGGTTTGGCCCTTGTTCCTGTAACTCGAATCCTAGCCCGGTATATCCCATTTTAATTTTACACCATTGTGAACCTTACGCCTTTTTTACTCTCTAATCGAGGTTCTCAGCATTGAAAAATCTTCGTAAACTAAATCACACGTATATATGTTGACATTGAAGAGATATACAGTCAAGAAAATCAAGGGCAATGGTGATATATATGCGGATTAGACTCCAAAAAAAAACACTCAACAAATGGCTACAATTTAAGGAATGTGTTTAGTGACGGCATCAGATTCCTAATTGATGGAGAAAGGTCTGGTGGCAAAAAATCTGCTTCTAGGAGGTTGTCAAGTGGTTTCGCTTGACGATTCCATTCTGGGGTGGTTGGTTTGGCCCTTGTTCTTGTAACTCGAATCCTAGCCCGGTATATCTCAATTTAATTTTACACCATTGTAAACCTTACGCCTTTTTTACTCTCTGATCGAGGTTCTCGGCATTGAAAAATCTTCGTAAACTAAATCACACGTGTATATGTTGACGTTTAAGAGACATACAGTCAAGAAAATCAAGGGAAATGGTGATATATATACGGATTAGACACCATAAAAAAAACTCAACAAATGGCTACAATTTAAGGAATGTGTTTAGTGACGGCATCAGATTCCTAATTGGTGGAGAAAGTTCTGGTGGCAAGAAAAGCTGCTTCTTGTAGGTTGTCAAGTGTTTTCGCTCGACGATTTCATTCTTGGGTGTTTGGTTTGGCCCTTTTTCCTGTAACTCGAATCCTAGCCCGTTATATCCCATTTTAATTTTACACCATTGTGAACCTTACGCCTTTTTTACTCTCTGATCGAGGTTCTCGGCATTGAAAAATCTTCGTAAACTAAATCACACGTGTATATGTTGACATTTAAGAGATATACAGTCAAGAAAATCAAGGGCAATGGTGATATATATGCGGATTAGACACAAAAAAAAACACTCACCAAATGGCTACAATTTAAAGAATGTGTTTTGTGACGGCATCGGATTCCTAATTGACGGAGAAAAGTCTGATGGCAAGAAAAGCTGCTTCTAGGAAGTTGTCAAGTGTTTTCCCTCGACGATTCCATTCTTGGGTGGTCGGTTTGGCACTTGTTCCTGTAACTCGAATCCTAGCCCGGAATATCCCATTTTAATTTTACACCATTGTGAACCTTACGCCTTTTTTACTCTCTGATCGAGGTTCTCGGCATTGAAAAATCTTCGTAAACTAAATCAAACGTATATGTGTTGACATTTAAGAGATATACAGTCAAGAAAATCAAGGGCAATGGTGATATATATGCGGATTAGACACAAAAAAAAACACGCAACAAATGGTTTCAATTTAAGGAATGTGTTTAGTGACGGCATCAGATTCCTAATTGATGGAGAAATGTCTGGTGGCAAGAAAAGCTGCTTCTAGGAGGTTGTCAAGTGTTTTCGCTCGACGACTCCATTCTTGAGTGGTTGGTTTGGCCCTTGTTCTTGTAACTCGAATCCTAGCCCGGTATATCCCATTTTAATTTTACACCATTGTGAACCTTACGCCTTTTTTACTCTCTGCTCGAGGTTCTCGGCATTGAAAAATCTTCGTAAACTAAATCACACGTGTATATGTTGAAATTTAAGAGATATACAGTCAAGAAAATCAAGGGCAATGGTGATATATATGCGGATTAGACACCAAAAAAAAAAACACTCAACAAATGGCTACAATTTAAGGAATGTGTTTAGTGACGGCATCAGATTCCTAATTGATTGAGAAAGGTCTGATGGCAAGAAAAGCTGCTTCTAGGAGGTTGTCAAGTGTTTTCGCTCGACGATTCCATTGTTGGGTGGTTGGTTTGGCCCTTGTTCCTGTAACTCGAATCCTAGCCCGGTATATCCCATTTTAATTTTACACCATTGTGAACCTTACGCCTTTTTTACTCTCTGATCGAGGTTTCGGCATTGAAAAATCTTCGTAAACTAAATCACAGGTGTATATGTTGACATTTAAGAGATATACAGTAAAGAAAATCAAGGGCAATGGTGATATATATGCGGATTAGACACAAAAAAAAACACTCAACAAATGGCTACAATTTAAGGAATGTGTTTAGTGATGGCATCAGATTCCTAATTGATGGAGAAAGGTCTGGTGGCAAGAAAAGCTGCTTCTAGGAGGTTGTCAAGTGTTTTCGCTCGACGATTCCATTCTTGGGTGGTTGGTTTGGCCCTTGTTCCTGTAACTCGAATCCTAGCCCGGTATATCCCATTTTAATTTTACACCATTGTGAACCTTACGCCTTTTTTACTCTCTGATCGAGGTTCTCGGCATTGAAAAATCTTCATAAACTAAACCACACGTGTATATGTTGACATTTAAGAGATATACAGTCAAGAAATTAAGGGCAATGGTGATATATATGCGGATTAGACACAAAAAAAAAACACTCAACTAATGCCTACAATTTAAGGAATGTGTTTAGTGACGACATCAGATTCCTAATTGATGGAGAAAGGTCTGGTAGCAAGAAAAGCTGCTTCTAGGAGGTTGTCAAGTGTTTTCGCTCGACGATTCCATTGTTGGGTTGTTGGTTTGGCCCTTGTTCCTGTAACTCGAATCCTAGCCCGGTAAATCCCATTTTAATTTTACACCATTGTGAACCTTACGCCATTTTTACTCTCTGATTGAGGTTCTCGGCATTGAAAAATCTTCGTAAACTAAATCATACGTGTATATGTTGACATTTAAGAGATATACAATCAAGAAAATCAAGGGCAATGGTGATATATAAGCGGATTAGACACAAAAAAACACACAACAAATGGCTACAATTTAAGGATTGTGTTTAGTGACGGCATCAGATTCCTAATTGATGGAGAAAGGTCTGGTGGCAAGAAAAGCTGCTTCTAGGAGGTTGTCAAGTGTTTTCGCTCGACGATTCCATTCTTCGGTGGTTGGTTGTAACACCTCGAAAATTTACGTCCAATAATGTATTGACACGTGTCATAGGCTTTGAATATGTGAAAAAGTACTTTAGAAGGACTAAAGTTGACAAACAGTGAAACTATGTGAATATAAGGGTCCAAAGTGTCAACAATGGATAAATAGGCCCCACAATAACCCTACATGGTGTTTATAATCTTAAATGATTAAATCATGGATCATACAAAGCGGAAAATGAAAGAAAGTGAGGAATTACAAACTACAGGGGCTAAATGTGTCAACATGTTGAAAGTATACCTCTGATTGACCTTTTGGCAAACCCGAAGCTTTGTAATGATAAAATATACTCACTATAATATGTGATAAAAATTTCATAAAGTTTCGTTATCGTATGAGAAAGTTATGATCAAAACCGTGCACGAAGGGTTAAATGCGTTAACGTTGAAATTCGTGACTTTTCGGGTAAGCACAAAGTTAACCAAGGACTTAACCAAGTTTGTAGATGTCCTAAGGCCCTTAAAAATCAGGCTTGAGGGTCAAGAGTGCAAGAAAAATAGCCAAAACCACGTAACAAAGGACCAGGGACTGAAATGTAAAAACATGGAAACTTGTTAACCTGATGCGCCTTGTACGCGACCCGCGAGAGGCCCTTCGCGGCCCGCCTACGACCCGCCAGCGACAAATAACGTGCAGATGTCAGTTTTCAGGTCTGAATCGATGCTAAACAGCTGTTATCTGATACCATATGCTCTCCAATGGTTTTACATGCATAGGGGGGCACCTGGACGGATCTTATAACACTTGTAGACCCTTGTGGCACCATTTTATGAGATCAAAGTTGATATTTAAGAACACCCTTTGTTGCAACAAGTTCACATTCACTTACATTCTCAATTCTGGAGCTCCTCTGATCAACCTCAGGCTTTCTAATGGTCTCTAATCGTAATTAGGACTCTTGTAAGTATTCATAACCCTTTCTAATTCGTTTTAGCTTAGTTAATTAGCTATTAGTCAAACCGTCGTAATTTAGATTTGACTTTGCGATTAAATGAAATCCGCTCAGTCATTTCTCGAATTGAAAGTACCTATAAGTAGGTATTTATGTGGGTAACAAACCCTTAAAAGGGTACTTTCAGATTCCCACTCTAACTATGTTAATTGTCAAGTCAAAGCTTACTTTAAAAAGTCAACAGAATGTGTATTTTCAAATTTAAGCATAATTAGCAATGTAGGGTACATGCAACCTGTTTGATCATTAAAATAACTTGGTAACTAATGTAAGAACATGTATCAACATGTTCAACTCGACAATTTTCAGTTTAAACCCGGATCGGAACCGAAAGTCGCATAATTTGACTTCTGCTTTGACTATCAGTTCTGATCTGTTCATGCATGTTTGAGATCTGTCTTAGAGCTTATTTTGGACCAAGTTTTATATATGTATAACTCTCTAAGATTATACAACTTGGTTCAATACTTATCCGATTCATATGCATGTTTCCGATTAATGCTTAAATGTTGACTATTATGCCCTTTTGACTATAAAACATGATTTTTGAAAAAGTAAAAGAGTAGAAACCTTAGTTACTGATTTATAAAGTTGCACCTAAAATTTGACATCAGTTTGAGGTCTAGATTAGTAGTTATGCTCATTAGCGTAATTTGAAAGCTTTATGTTGCTTAAACGGTGTAATTAGCATATAACCTATTTAAACCCACTTTTTGATATCAAACTTTTTACCCACTGATGCAATATAATATTTTGGGATTTTTGAAGATTTTTATTTAATTTTTGGCTGAGCATAACATAGGTCTCTAAGTTTAATTCGGTTAATACCGATTTTGCCCTTTTAAGCCATAAAATGAGTTTTACAAATCCTTTTGACCCCAAAACTTTTCCTACTGATTTTATTTGTTAAATAAAATATTTTGAGCCTTCTGGAATTATAAAAATATCAGCTTTCCTTTAAGAACCCGGAAATGGCTCCAAATCACCTTTTTAAGCTTTTTTAACACATAGTATGTACTAAAACTATATTTAACATATACGGTTGATACCTACTGATATTTTTAGTATATTTTTATATAATAACAGTAAGTAAAAGTTTTTAAACTCAGGTTTCCAGTTTTGACCTTTTAAGCCAAAGTGAAATTACCAAAATACCCCTAAGGTGCATAGTTTGGTTTTAAATGATAAATTTCACATATAGGTCATACCCTACTGTTATAACTTATTAAATTAAGTGTATTTACTGTATAAATCAGACCTGTAACTCAGATTACTAATTAAACTCTTTTATAATCTTTTAAAAGACCAAAATGCCCTTATGAGGCATAATTTGTGTTTAAATCCGTTTTGGGCATAATAGAAGATACCTTACTGATATCACAACATGTTTAAGGCATATAGGTCATAACCTACTGTTATAACTTATTAAATTAAGTGTATTTACTGTATAAATCAGACCTGTAACTCAGATTACTAATTAAACTCTTTTATAATCTATTAAATGACCAAAATGCCCTTATGAGGCATAATTTGTGTTTAAATCCGTTTTGGGCATAATAGAAGATACCTTACTGATATCACAACATGTTTAAGGCATATTAACTCAGGGAACTTGCATATGACTCTTATGGTTACCCGTGACGCCCTTTTTGCGCTCGGTTCGGTTTATGTAACTAGTTTGCATAAATTGACCGAAACGGGTCAAACCTTATCATCTTTGTCTCAAAATCCAGAATGTATTTAGTATACCCATGTTATACAAGTATTCAAACTTGTCGGGTCTAAATCACATTCTATCCGGTCTTCGCTTAATCGTGCATTTGAACCGTATCGTCCTTAAAAGCTAACCGGTCTAAGCTTAGGCTTAAATAAAGACCCGTTAGAAATCTAATAGGTTATTATAAACCTTTGTTCCAGAATAGAAGAACCAGTAAAAGCTACCTTCACTCGCTAATTGTGATTTATACTTACAAAGGTAAATACTTTTAACTTATTTTCCCTATACGGGCTTGGGGTACGGTATATAAAATTCCGCTTGGTCCGGCATTGAATCTTTAATCGAATTGTGGTTAAATCCTTGATATGCTACGTTTTGAATGTGTTTTGTTTGCTTAAAGCCTTTGGGGGGTTAATGACCATGTCCCGGATATCCTTGGCATCATCTTACGAGATGGCCACGACCTAAGCACGGGGTGTAGGCGTACACCCATCAGTGCCGAACCAAATAATGTGGTGTGTCTATTAATCTTTAACCCGGTCTACGGATCGGGCTACTGAACGCATAAGTAACATGTAATTCCCTTACAAGATTATATTCACATAATTATCCCAAGTTATAAAAAAGTTTTGTGCCACGTGCATTCAAATCAATTTTCAAACCTTTTCAAAATGAGTCAGTTAAATTGTATTTACCAGTGTAAACTGACATATTTTCCAAAAGGTTAAGTGTAGGTACTACGCGTACTAGGCTGGCTGTCTTCTAGCGTCCACAATAAGTCTCGCAAGCTTGGATGTCAATAAAACTGTTGAACAATATCTTCTTTATTTTGATCCGCCTGTGGATCCGTTTCAACTATTTGTGAT
Source organism: Helianthus tuberosus (assembly GCA_030545235.1). NCBI lineage: Eukaryota > Viridiplantae > Streptophyta > Magnoliopsida > Asterales > Asteraceae > Helianthus > Helianthus tuberosus. The sequence goes on from CM060421.1 coordinate 31,650,748, forward strand.
ATTTAATATTACATTTTATTAAAGTTGAAATGAATCTATCTTTGCTTCCGCTGTGCATTTATATATTGTGTTGTTTGACTTATGATGATATCAACTACGTCACGATACTCCCCACCGGGCCCACCAGTGACACGTGGAAATTAGGGGTGTGACAGGTTGGTATCAGAGCCAACACTGAGTGAATTAAACACTAGCCTTTTTGTGTTTAATCTCAGTTACACAATTGCACATTCCTCGATTCTCGAGTCTAGACAAAGAACTTAGGAATTATCCAAATTTTTGTTTTATTTCTAACTTTGTCTTATATATTTGTTTTGTTGTATCACTCGTTTGTTTTTGACAGGTTGACAAAATGCCACCAAGGATGAGGGGAAGAGGCAGAGGAAAAGGGTCATATGTCGCCCCAAATGACCACGAGGCCGGACCGTCACACCGGCGAACACCATCCGATCCCAACAACCCGGGTCCTCAGGAGCCATGGAGGACCTACATTGAGCCTACTAGGCGCTCAGTTTCACTGACTACCTCCCCATCTATCCCACACTCTTTCGGGCCTCATTCTGAAAATGAGCCCCACAACTCCCACCAGTCCTACATCCCTCTTCAAGGACACAATTCACCCTTTGACCACCTATTACCTGTTTTCCAGGGCCAGTTCAACCCTGCCGACTACCTTGGAGCCCCAGTGGGTTTTAACCCACTTGGACCCGAAGACCACTTTTCCGGTGGCAACGCGATGGACATAGATGAAGATACCGATCCTGTACCACCACCATCAGGAACTCCGAATCACCCCATCGAAATATCGGATGGGTCACCTTTTGTGGGATCACCGTATAATGGTCCCGACAGCTACGAGGAGAGATTCCGGCTGTGTGACTGGGCGTTTACCCCCAGTTACCACAACTCTCCCCTGCACCACCAGCAGCAGCCACAGCAGCAGCCGAATCCTTCCGAGGATTCCCGATTTATCGCGGTCACTCCACCGCCACCACCACCTCGGGTTCAGCCTCCCTCGCCCCCGAGACGAAGGAGAACGAACGCGCGGATATCTTCGCGAGGGGGAGCGCGCATCAGCACCCCTCCACTTTCAAGTGGCAGCCGATACTCGCCACTTCACGAAGAACCAGAGGTGGGAGAATCCTCACACCCGGTCTCAGAAGTAGTCTCTGCGCCAGTCACGCCACAACCACCACTGGGTTTTGGAGACCCAATTCCTACTTACACTGGTGCGGCGGCATACAATCCATTCGAACAGCCGATCCACACAAATTACAACTTTACAGAAGATCCCTACTGGGTAGCTGCGAACTCTCTCCAGCCGGGAGGTCCCTATGGAGGTACCTGGACTACGGGACACCCGACCTATGGATACTCATCATATGGGTATCAGCAACCGCCACCTCCACAACCTCCGCACTATCAGCAACCACCGCAGACACCGGTGATGTCACCGCCACAATTTCAAGAAATCCTTCAAGGGATAAATGAGGTGCGACATGAATTGAGGGAAGAACGTAGGCATAACCTTGGGATGTTCAAGAAAATGGTGGATTTGATCAAGGGAAAAAGCAAGAAGGACCACTAAATCCTTTGTTTGTTTGTTTGTTTATTTTAGTATTGTAATTATGTCCCTGCGAGGACATTTATTTCTGTACTCTGCCCCTGCGTGGGCATATTTCCTTTCTGTTCTGCCCCTGCGTGGACATGTTTTTTTCTTTTGACCCCTGCGTGGGTTTGTTTGTTAATTTGGCCCCTGCGTGGGTGTGTTATTTTTGTAAAAGTCCCGTTTAGGGCAAACTCGTACTAGTTAAATTTTAATTGGAATGGTTAGTTCAAGTTTTTCATTTTAAATTATGTGCTTAAATATAATGTATGAATAAATGAAAAATAACATTTTTACCATTTTAATAAAATAATAAGAATCTTAAAAGGTAAAACCTAGCTGTATGTCATATTAAAGACCTGGCCAATATGGTAGAATCTGTTTAAAAAGATTCAAATCTCTGTTAACATCTGCAAACATGTTAACATTCTTGGCTAGTGTGATCCGCAAAATCACACATGTCACCCTTTTAAATAAGTTATTCAAATTTATATTTTTATATATATATCTGATTGTGATATAATGCCTACGGGCTATAACTAATGTCATATAAAACAAAAGGCAGCCGTAGTTTATAGACTCCCTGCCAATGAAGGGATTGATTGTTATTTTATTCAAACTTTAATCCTATAAGATCTAAATTTTAATTTAGAAAGTTGTCCGTGTGACTAGGCCTATTATGCCAATATTATATTTCATTCTAAAGGGTTACTAGTAAAAATCCCGAATGAAATTATTGAATAAATTAACTAAAATGGCTATTAAAACCATGGTTAATAAATCATCAAGAACGATAATACTGTTTAGGCTTCTAAATGAACCTTGTCCTTATTTCCTTTATGTAGCAATTAAAACTACATGGCCAAGTCAGAAGAAATAAACAGTCATCCAGTGGAAAACCCTGATAACACTAAAATACTTATAACTGGTGCGGAGCTTCAAGTATTAGTAGAAAATGCTGTTACCAAAGCCATTGAAAGGCAATATAGTGAATCAAGCGGGACCCGAAGTAGGACCCGATCCGCACCACATTCCAAGCCAAAAGTTCACTCGGAGGCTCATAGCAAACCGCCCTCTAAGAAAGATGAACCTAAGAAAGATGAGCTCAAGAAAGATGATGATCGACATTCATCTAATCACGACAGTGTTCCCTCAAAGAGGATGGTGCATGATGCCAAACCACATACCAAGTCCTGTACTTACAAGTACTTTGTTTCTTGCAAACCCCGGGACTTCACCGGGGAGAAAGGAGCAATAGATTGTATGACTTGGTTGGACGAAATGGACACGGTTGTAGACATAAGCGGTTGTGCTGAAAGGGACGTAGTAAAATATGTATCCCAATCTTTTAAGGGAGAGGCACTGGCATGGTGGAAGTCTCTCATTCAAGCTGCCGGAAAGATCCCACTCTACAACTTGTCATGGGATCAGTTCGTTGCTCTCATTAAGGATAATTATTGCCCGCAGCACGAAGTAGAAAGAATCGAGTCAGATTTCTTATCATTGGTGATGAAGAATTTAGACTGTCAGGCTTACCTCACCAGTTTTAATACTCTATCTCGGTTGGTTCCATATTTGGTCACCCCGGAACCAAAAAGGATTGCTCGCTTCATCGGGGGTTTAGCCCCAGAAATTAAAGCTAGTGTTAAGGCATCGAGGCCTGCTACCTTCAGATCAGCAGCTGATCTATCTCTATCTCTTACCTTGGACGTAGTCAGGTTGAGATCACTCAGGAATTCAGAAGAGAGTAAGAGGAAGCGTGAGGATGATACCTCACGAAGACCTGACAAGAAGCACCGAGGAAATAACGACCACAAGAAAGGGTCAGGGTCTAGAAAGGACGGGCAACAATCTGGGGATAAGCCCAAATGTAAGGTTTGCAAGAAGAATCATTTTGGGAGGTGTCGACTTGAGTCGAAATCCCAGCCTCAACCGAGGCCCTGTGGGATTTGTAGATCTTCGGAACATAAGACTCTAGAGTACAAAAGGCTGAAAGATGCAACGTGTTACGGTTGCAATGAAAAAGGGCACATTAAGTCCAATTGCCCTAAGAACACCAAGAAAACCGAGGATGGGAAAAAGACCAATGCGAGGGTCTTCAAGATGGACGCTAAGGAAGCTGTTCAGGATGACAACGTGATCACAGGTACTTTTCTCATAAATGATGTTTATGCTAGAGTATTGTTTGATTCTGGAGCAGATAAGTCTTTTGTGGATAATAAGTTTTGTGAGTTGTTGAAATTGCCTGTAAAACCCTTAAGTGTGAAATATGAGGTGGAATTAGCTGATGGAACCATAGAAACCACCTCAACTATGTTAGATGGATATGTTATATCCATTAGGAATCACTCTTTTCCTTTGTCCTTACTTCCCTTTAAGCTAGCCGGCTTTGAGATAGTTATAGGTATGGATTGGTTATCGCATAACCAAGCCCAGATTGTGTGCAACAGAAAGCAAGTGGTAGTCAAAACTCCGTCTGGTGAGTCACTCACCATCCAAGGGGATACCCAGCATGGATTGCCTGAGCAAGTGTCCATGCTCAAGGCATCTAGATGCTTGAAGAAGGGCTGTGTCATTTATATGGCACAAGTTACTATTGATGAGCCAAAGCCCAAGATTGAAGACATCCCCGTCATTTCGGAATATCCTGAAGTTTTTCTCGAAGAACTACCTGGTTTACCACCAGATAGGCAAGTGGAATTCCGAATTGACATCATCCCGGGTGCAGCACCAGTAGCGAGAGCGCCTTATAGGTTAGCACCAACGGAGATGAAGGAGTTAAGGACGCAATTAGATGATCTGCTAGCCAAAGGTTTTATTAGACCTAGTTCGTCTCCTTGGGGAGCGCCGATCTTGTTTGTCAAGAAGAAGGATGGATCGATGCGTCTGTGCATCGATTACCGTGAGCTTAATAAAGTCACTATCAAGAATAGGTATCCTTTGCCCAGGATCGACGATCTGTTCGATCAATTGCAAGGGGCAAGCTACTTCTCTAAGATCGACTTGAGGTCAGGCTATCATCAGTTGAAGGTCAAGGAGGAAGATGTGCACAAGACTGCATTTAGCACTCGTTATGGTCATTACGAGTTCCTAGTGATGCCTTTTGGGCTCACTAATGCACCGGCCGCATTCATGGATCTCATGAATCGCGTCTGCAAGCCTTACTTAGATAAATTTGTCATCGTCTTCATTGACGACATTCTCATTTACTCAAAGAGCCAAGCTGACCACGAGAAACACCTTCGTTGTATTCTTAAACTTCTACATCATGAGAAACTCTACGCCAAATTTTCCAAGTGCGAATTTTGGCTTCGAGAAGTCCAATTCCTTGGACATGTGGTAAGTGAGCGTGGTATCCAAGTGGATCCCGCTAAGGTGGAAGCAGTTATGAATTGGCAAGAGCCAAAGACACCTACTGAGATTCGTAGCTTCCTAGGTTTAGCAGGATATTATAGGCGTTTTATCGAAAACTTCTCAAGGATTGCTGCGCCCCTAACTTCGTTGACACGTAAGAAGGTTAAGTTTGATTGGGGCCCTAAGCAGCAGGAATCCTTTGACATTCTTAAGAAAAAGTTGAGCAATGCACCAGTGTTAACATTGCCCGATGGTATAGAAGAATTCGTAGTATATTGTGATGCATCACACACTGGTATGGGCTGTGTACTCATGCAGAAAGGCAAGGTTATTGCCTACGCTTCAAGACAGCTAAAGGTGCACGAGAAGAACTACACCACCCATGACTTAGAGCTGGGTGCCGTTGTATTTGCATTAAAACTATGGAGGCATTACTTGTATGGAACCAAGTGTGTGATCTATTCAGATCACAAGAGCCTTCAACATTCGTTCAATCAGAAGGACTTGAACATGCGACAAAGACGGTGGATGGAAACTTTAAATGATTACGACTGTGAGATAAGATACCATCCAGGCAAGGCAAATGTAGTTGCTGACGCCTTAAGCAGAAAAGAAAGAGTGAAGTCGATAAGAATCAATGCCAAGCGCATTGAAATAAGGAATAGTTTGAACGAAAGGGTGTTAGCTGCACAGAAGGAAGCTGTGTTGGAAGCTAACTATCCTGAAGAAAAGCTAGGAGTAACTGACGAGCAGTTATCCTATGACAAGGACGGAATGCTAAGATTGAATGGACGAATATGGGTTCCAGTTTATGGAGGGCTTCGGGATGTTATCCTCCAGGAAGCCCACAGTTCCAAATATTCCGTTCATCCTGGAGCGGATAAGATGTACCAGGATCTAAAGGCAAACTACTAGTGGATTGGTTTGAAAAAGTCTGTAGCTGCCTATGTAGCTAAATGTTTGACTTGTGCGCAAGTCAAAGCTGAGCACCAGAAGCCGTCAGGTTTGTTACAACAGCCTGAAATTCCCACGTGGAAGTGGGAGATGGTGACAATGGATTTCATCACCAAATTGCCAAAGACGAGAAAGGGAAACGATACTATATGGGTCATAGTAGATAGGCTGACCAAGTCAGCACATTTCCTACCCATTAAGGAAACTTACAGCTCCGACATGTTAGCTCAATTATATGTAGATAAGATCGTAGCTCTACATGGTGTACCAGTGTCGATTATCTCTGACCGAGATACGAGATACACCTCTCATTTTTGGAAGAGTTTCCAACAGTCTTAGGGCACACGCTTAAACTTTAGTACGGCTTACCATCCACAGACGGACGGACAGAGTGAGCGTACCATCCAAACGCTGGAAGACATGCTTCGAGCATGTGTGATTGATTTAGGTGGCAGTTGGGATAACCACCTACCATTGATCGAGTTCTCCTATAATAATAGCTACCATACTAGTATTAAGGCTGCGCCTTTTGAGGCATTATATGGTAGAAAATGTAGAACACCCATATGTTGGGCAGAAGTAGGAGAAGTTCAATTATCAGGACCTGAGTTAGTCTTTGAAACGACGGACAAGATTGTCCAGATTCGCGATCACTTGAAAGATGCCCAAGATAGGCAGAAAAGCTACGCTGATCCAAAGCGTAAATCTTTTCACTTCGAAGTAGGTGACAAAGTATTACTTAAAGTATCACCCTGGAAGGGGGTGATGCGATTTGGTAAGAAGGGCAAGCTAAGCCCGAGATACATAGGACCTTTCGAGGTTATCGAATGTGTCGGGTCAGTTGCCTATAAGTTAAACTTGCCTGAAGAGCTCAGTAGTATACATAATGTGTTCCACATCTGTAATCTGAAGAAGTGTTTCGCTGATGAATCACTGGTCATACCACATACGGATGTACATATAGATGAGAGCTTGAAATTTGTGGAGAAACCATTGTCGATTGAGGATCGACAGGTAAAGAAGCTTCGAAGGAAGCATGTGCCTATTGTAAAGGTCAAATGGGATGCCCGTAGAGGTCCCGAATACACATGGGAGGTAGAATCTACGATGAAAGAAAAATACCCTCATTTGTTTCAGGGGGTGAGGATGTAACACCTCGAAAATTTACGTCCAATAATGTATTGACACGTGTCATAGGCTTTGAATATGTGAAAAAGTACTTTAGAAGGACTAAAGTTGACAAACAGTGAAACTATGTGAATATAAGGGTCCAAAGTGTCAACAATGGATAAATAGGCCCCACAATAACCCTACATGGTGTTTATAATCTTAAATGATTAAATCATGGATCATACAAAGCGGAAAATGAAAGAAAGTGAGGAATTACAAACTACAGGGGCTAAATGTGTCAACATGTTGAAAGTATACCTCTAAATGACCTTTTGGCAAACCTGAAGCTTTGTAATGATAAAATATACTCAATAGAATATGTGATAAAAATTTCATAAAGTTTCGTTATCGTATGAGAAAGTTATGATCAAAACCGTGCACGAAGGGTTAAATGCGTTAACGTTGAAATTCGTGACTTTTCGGGTAAGCACAAAGTTAACCAAGGACTTAACCAAGTTTGTAGATGTCCTAAGGCCCTTAAAAATCAGGATTGAGGGTCAAGAGTGCAAGAAAAATAGCCAAAACCACGTAACAAAGGACCAGGGACTGAAATGTAAAAACATGGAAACTTGTTAACCTGATGCGCCTTGAACGCGGCCCGCGAGAGGCCCTTCGCGGCCCGCCTACGACCTGCCAGCGACATATAACGCACAGATGTCAGTTTTCAGGTCTGAATCGATGCTAAACAGCTGTTATCTGATACCATATGCTCTCCAATGGTTTTACATGCATAGGGGGGCACCTGGACGGATCTTATAACACTTGTAGACCCTTGTGGCACCATTTTATGAGATCAAAGTTGATATTTAAGAACACCCTTTGTTGCAACAAGTTCACATTCACTTGCATTCTCAATTCTGGAGCTCCTCTGATCAACCTCAGGCTTTCTAGTGGTCTCTAATCGTAATTAGGACTCTTGTAAGTATTCATAACCCTTTCTAATTCGTTTTAGCTTAGTTAATTAGCTATTAGTCAAACCGTCGTAATTTAGATTTGACTTTGCGATTAAATGAAATCCGCTCAGTCATTTCTCGAATTGAAAGTACCTATAAGTAGGAATTTATGTGGGTAACAAACCCTTAAAAGGGTACTTTCAGATTCCCACTCTAACTATGTTAATTGTCAAGTCAAAGCTTACTTTAAAAAGTCAACAGAATGTGTATTTTCAAATTTAAGCATAATTAGCAATGTAGGGTACATGCAACCTGTTTGCTCATTAAAATAACTTGGTAACTAATGTAAGAACATGTCTCAACATGTTCAACTCGACAATTTTCAGTTTAAACCCGGATCGGAACCGAAAGTCGCATAATTTGACTTCTGCTTTGACTATCAGTTCTGATCCGTTCATGCATGTTTGAGATCTGCCTTAGAGCTTATTTTGGACCAAGTTTCATATATGTATAACTCTCTGAGATTATACAACTTGGTTCAATACTTATCCGATTCATATGCATGTTTCCGATTAATGCTTAAATGTTGACTATTATGCCCTTTTGACTATAAAACGTGATTTTTGAAAAAGTAAAAGAGTAGAAACCTTAGTTACTGATTTATAAACTTGCACCTAAAATTTGACATCAGTTTGAGGTCTAGATTAGTAGTTATGCTCATTAGCGTAATTTGAAAGCTTTATGTTGCTTAAACGGCGTAATTAGCGTATAACCTATTTAAACCCACTTTTTGATATCAAACTTTTTACCCACTGATGTAATATAATATTTTGATATTTTTTAAGATTTTTATTTAATTTTTGGCTGAGCATAACATAGGTCTCTAAGTTTAATTCAGTTAATACCGATTTTGCCCTTTTAAGCCATAAAATGAGTTTTACAAATCCTTTTGACCCCAAACCTTTTCCTACTGATTTTATTTGTTAAATAAAATATTTTGAGCCTTCTGGAATTATAAAAATATCAGCTTTCCTTTAAGAACCCGGAAATGGCTCCAAATCGCCTTTTTAAGTGTTTTTAACGCATAGTATGTACTAAAACTATATTAAACATATACGGTTGATACCTACTGATATTTTTAGTATATTTTTATATAATAACAGTAAGTAAAAGTTTTTAAACTCAGGTTTCCAGTTTTGACCTTTTAAGCCTAAGTGAAATTACCAAAATACCCCTAAGGTGCATAGTTTGGTTTTAAATGATAAATTTCACATATAGGTCATACCCTACTGTTATAACTTATTAAATTAAGTGTATTTACTGTATAAATCAGACCTGTAACTCAGATTACTAATTAAACTCTTTTATAATCTTTTAAATGACCAAAATGCCCTTATGAGGCATAATTTGTGTTTAAATCCGTTTTGGGCATAATAGAAGATACCTTACTGATATCACAACATGTTTAAGGCATATTAACTCAGGGAACTTGCATATGACTCTTATGGTTACCCGTGACGCCCTTTTCGCGCTCGGTTCGGTTTATGTAACTAGTTTGCATAAATTGACCGAAACGGGTCAAACCTTATCATCTTTGTCTCAAAATCCAGAATGTATTTAGTATACCCATATTATACAAGTATTCAAACTTTTCGGGTCTAAATCACATTCTATCCGGTCTTCGCTTAATCGTGCGTTTGAACCGTATCGTCCTTAAAAGCTAACCAGTCTAAGCTTAGGCTTAAATAAAGACCCGTTAGAAATCTAATAGGTTATTATAAACCTTTGTTCCAGAATAGAAGAACCAGTAAAAGCTACCTTCACTCGCTAATTGTGATTTATACTTACAAAGGTAGATACTTTTAACTTATTTTCCCTATACGGGCTTGGGGTACGGTATATAAAATACCGCTTGGTCCGACATTGAATCTTTAATCGAATTGTGGTTAAATCCTTGATATGCTACGTTTTGAATGTGTTTTGTTTGCTTAAAGCCTTTGGGGGGTTAATGACCATGTCCCGGATATCCTTGGCATCATCTTACGAAATGGCCATGACCTAAGCACGGGGTGTGGGCGTACACCCGTCAGTGCCGAACCAAATAATGTGGTGTGTCTATTAATCTTTAACCCGGTCTATGGATCGGGCTACTGAACGCATAAGTAACATGTAATTCCCTTACAAGATTATATTCACATAATTATCCCAAGTTATAAAAAAGTTTTGTGCCACGTGCATTTAAATCAATTTTCAAACCTTTTCAAAATGAGTCAGTTAAATTGTATTTACCAGTGTAAACTGACGTATTTTCCAAAAGGTTAAGTGCAGGTACTACGCGTACTAGGCTGGCTGTCTTCTAGCGTCCACAATAAGTCTCGCAAGCTTGGATGTCAATAAAACTGTTGAACAATATCTTTTTTATTTTGATCCGCCTGTGGATCCGTTTCAACTATTCGTGATATTTAATATTACATTTTATTAAAGTTGAAATGAATCTATCTTTGCTTCCGCTGTGCATTTATATATTGTGTTGTTTGACTTATGATGATATCAACTACGTCACGATACTCCCCACCGGGCCCACCGGTGACACGTGGAAATTAGGGGTGTGACATTGGTTTGGCCCTTGTTCCTGTAACTCGAATCCTATCCCGGTATATCCCATTTTAATTTTACACCATTGTGAACCTTACGCCTTTTTTACTCTCTGATCGAGGTTCTTGGCATTGAAAAATCTTCGTAAACTAAATCACACGTGTATATGTTGACATTTAAGAGATATACAGTTAAGAAAATCAAGGGAAATGGTGATATTTATGCGGATTAGACACCAAAAAAAAACACTCAACAAATGCCTATAATTTAAGGAATGTGTTTAGTGACGGCTGATGTGCACAAAATACAACATATAAATTACATCAATTGTGGCATAAAACTAACCCTTTTTTAGTACTAATGTTGGAAAAAGTGTGTTTTTGTCTTCCTTTTGTATTTTCAGGATTAAATGAGCTCAAATTAACAAAAGAAGCAAAAAGGCAGCTAAATATAACAAAAATACAAGAAAAGGAACAAACGTGGCATGCCTGATCTCCCCGACAGCATCTTCCCAAGCAAAACAAAAGAACAGAAGGCTGAACACGCCCCGTGCTCAGTGAACACGTGGGCGTGCCCAAGTGCCAGCATAAAAGACAAAGCTATAGAAGCTTCTATCGCCCACCACGGGGCCGTGCTCAGCGAACACGAGGCAGTGGTCAACTCTAAGATTCGCAGAATCCAGGCAAATCTTGATAGTACAGATATGCTTCTGCACACGGGGGCGTGCCCAGCGGACACGGGGGTGTGGTCAACTAATGCAGACAAACTGCAAGTAATGAAGACAGAGAAGAGGATGGACACGGGGCCGTGCCCAATGGACACGGGCCGTGCCCGAGCTACTGTTCAGGCTATAAATAGGGGTGCTTAGCTCATTTGCAAACCATCCCTTGGCACCCCACCTCTCTCACACTTCACCCACCACCCACCACCATCACAACACACTCATCCACCACCATCATCCATTGTCCATCATAGAGTGTGTGAGTCGTCTCGGGATCCAAGATTGATCGTAAGAGTTCTTGACAATCAAAGGCCATGTTTGTCTAAGTCTCTTACATCACTTGGTGAAGACAAGTGTCTAGTGTAATACTTTTTATTTTTAATCTTTTCGCACTTTTTACTTGGTTATGTATTAATGACTTTAATAACTAGTTTCTTATGTTGAAGGTGATTCTTCCTTATCGTTTGTCCGTAGTGTCTTGGCATTATTTTACTGTCTATATAAAATAAAAGATTTTCACCATTCATATCTCCACGGTCTATATGGAGGTATGTTGGCTACCTGGTCAGAGATTAAGGGAACGGTTTGGTAAGAGTCTTGTCTTGTTCAGTGTATAGATCCTGCAAGGACCTGGGTCAAATTTAGTAGGACCTCCTTCAATACCCACCGATATTGGATGGCGGGGGTCCAAACTCTTTGATCCCCTCATATGTAAGCTACTATTAATACTTTAACCCGGCTACTTAGGACTGTATCCCTGCTGACTCAGACTACTTAGCCGAGGGTAACGTCACCTTCAAAAGAGGGGCCTACCATAATATGCATTAATAACTTAATTGATTATCTTTCAATCATCCGACCCTTTAGGATTGTATCCTTGCTGACTCAAACTACTGGGTTGAGGGTAACGTCACATTCAAACGAGGGGCCTACTACAATAACTAAGATAATCTCTTAAAAAGTGCAAAAGTGCGGAAATAATCAAAGGTTACACTAAACACGAGTCGGAGCTAAGTGATTCATCTTGTCTATATGTTTTTACTTTTATTTTATTTTTCAGCATTTTAGTTAGTTTTTATTTTTCTAGTTTAAAACCTTTTTCTAAACTTTTGATATGATTAGACGTTGAGGATAAACCGGTACTAAAAGCTCTTGTGTCCTTGGACGACCTCGGTATCTTGCCAACACTATACTATGCGAACGAAGGGTGCACTTAATGTGTGTTTGGTGTTAGTAAAATATCGTGTTTTATAAATTTAAAACTTGACTAACGTGTAAAAAGGGCTTAAAATATACTTAAATCCATATACAACCACACACGCATCAACGGCATCAGATTCCTAATTGATGGAGAAAGGTCTGGTGGCAAGAAAAGCTGCTTCTAGGATGTTGTCAAGTGTTTTCGCTCGACGATTCCATTCTTGGGTGGTTGGTTTGGCCCTTGTTCCTGTAACTCGAATCCTAGCATGGTATATCCCATTTTAATTTTACACCATTGTGAACCTTACGCCTTTTTTACTCTCTGATCGAGGTTCTCGGCATTGAAAAATCTTCGTAAACTAAATTACACGTGTATATGTTGACATTTAAGAGATATACAGTCAAGAAAATCAATGGCAATGGTGATATATATGCGGATTAGACACAAAAAAAAAACTCAACAAATGGCTATAATTTAAGGAATGTGTTTAGTGACGGCATCGGTTTCCTAACTGATGGAGAAAGGTCTGGTGGCAAGAAAAGCTGCTTCTAGGAGGTTGTCAAGTGTTTTTGCTCGATGATTCCATTCTTGGGTGGTGGGTTTGGCCCTTGTTCCCTGTAACTTGAATCCTAGCCCGGTATATCCCATTTTAATTTTACACCATTGTGAACCTTACGCCTTTTTTACTCTCTGATCGAGGTTCTCGGCATTGAAAAATCTTCGTAAACTAAATCACACGTGTATATGTTGACATTTAAGAGATATACAGTCAAGAAAATCAAGGGCAATGGTGATATATATGCGGATTAGACACAAAAAAAACACTCAACAAATGGCTACAATTTAAGGAATGTGTTTAGTGACGGCATCAGATTCCTAATTGATGAAGAAAGGTCTGGTGGCAAGAAAAGCTGCTTCTAGGAGGTTGTCTAGTGTTTTCGCTCGACGATTCCATTCTTGGGTGGTTGGTTTGGCCCTTGTTCCTGTAACTCGAATCCTAGCCTGGTATATCCCATTTTAAGTTTACACCATTGTGAACCTTACGCCTTTTTTACTATCTGATCGAGGTCCTCGGCATTGAAAATTCTTCGTAAACTAAATCACACGTGTATATGTTGACATTTAAGAGATATACAGTCAAGAAAATCAAGGGCAATGGTGATATATATGCGGATTAGACACAAAAAAAAACACTCAACAATTGGCTACAATTTAAGGAATGTGTTTAGTGACGGCATCAGATTCCTAATTGATGGGGAAAGGTCTGGTGGCAAGAAAAGCTGCTTCTAGGAGGTTGTCAAGTGTTTTCGCTCGACGATTCCATTCTAGGGTGGTTGGTTTGGCCCTTGTTCCTGTAACTCGAATCCTAGCCCGGTATATCCCATTTTAATTTTACACAATTGAGAACCTTACGCTTTTCTTACTCTCTGATCGAGGTTCTCAGCATTGAAAAATCTTCATAAACTAAACCACACGTGTATATGTTGACATTTAAGAGATATACAGTCAAGAAAATCAAGGGCAATGGTGATATATATGCGGATTAGACACAAAAAAAAACACTCAACAAATGGCTACAATTTAAGGAATGTGTTTAGTGACGGCATGAGAAGAAAAGCTGCTTCTAGGAGGTTGTCAAGTGTTTTCGCTCGACGATTCCATTCTTGGGTGGTTGGTTTGGCCCTTGTTCCTGTAACTCGAATCCTATCCAGGTATATCCCATTTTAATTTTACACAATTGTGAACCTTACGGCTTTTTTACTCTCTGATCGAGGTTTTCGGCATTGAAAAATCTTCATAAACTAAACCACACGTGTATATGTTGACATTTAAGAGATATACAGTCTAGAAAATCAAGGGCAATGGTGATATTTATGCGGATTAGACACCAAAAAAAAAACACTCAACAAATGCCTACAATTTAAGGAATGTGTTTAGTGACGGCATCATATTCCTAATTGATGGAGAAAGGTTTGGTGGCAAGAAAAGCTGCTTCTAGTAGGTTGTCAAGTGTTTTCGTTCGACGATTCCATTCTTGGGTGGTTGGTTTGTCCCTTGTTCCAGTAACTCGAATCCTAGCCCGGTATATCCCATTTTAATTTTACACCATTGTGAACCTCACGCCTTTTTTACTCTCTGATCGAGGTTCTCGGCATTGAAAAATCTTCGTAAACTAAATCACACGTGTATATGTTGACATTTAAGAGATATACAGTCAAGAAAATCAAGGGCAATTGTGATATATATGCGGATTAGACACAAAAAAAAACACTCAGGAAATGACTACAATTTAAGGAATGTGTTTAGTGACGGCATCATATTCCTAATTGATGGAGAAAGGTCTGGTGGCAAGAAAAGCTGCTTCTAGGAGGTTGTCAAGTGTTTTCGCTCGACGATTCCATTCTTGGGTGGTTGGTTTGGCCCTTGTTCCTGTAACTCGAATCCTAGCCTGGTATATCCCATTTTAATTTTACAACATTGTGAACCTTACGCCTTTTTTACTCTCTGATCGAGGTTCTCGGCATTGAAAAATCTTCGTAAACTAAATTACACGTGTATATGTTGACATTTAAGAGGTATACAGTTAAGAAAATCAAGGGCAATGGTGATATATATGCGGATTAGACACAAAAAAAAACACTCAACAAATGGCTACAATTTAAGGAATGTGTTTAGTGACGGCATCATATTCCTAATTGATGGAGAAATGTCTGGTGGCAAGAAAAGCTGCTTCTAGGAGGTTGTCAAGTGTTTTCGCTCGACGATTCCATTCTTGGGTGGTTGGTTTGGCCCTTGTTCCTGTAACTCGAATCCTAGCCCGGTATATCCCATTTTAATTTTACACCATTGTGAACCTTACGCCTTTTTTACTCTCTGATCGAGGTTCTCGGCATTGAAAAATCTTCGTAAACTAAATCACACGTGTATATGTTGACATTTAAGAGATATACAGTCAAGAAAATCATGGGCAATGGTGATATATATGCGGATTAGACACAAAAAAAAACACTCAACAAATGGCTACAATTTAAGGAATGTGTTTAGTGACGGCATCAGATTCCTATTTGATGAAGAAAGGTCTGGTGGCAAGAAAAGCAGCTTCTAGGAGGTTGTCAAGTGTTTTCGCTCGACGATTCCATTCTTGGGTGGTTGGTTTGGCCCTTGTTCCTGTAACTCGATTCCTAGCCGGCCGGTATATCCCATTTTAATTTTACACCATTGTGAACCTTACGCCTTTTTTACGCTCTGATCGAGGTTCTCGGCATTGAAAATTCTTCGTAAACAAAATCACACGTGTATATGTTGACATTTAAGAGATATACAGTCAAGAAAATCAAGGGCAATGGTGATATATATGCGGATTAGACACAAAAAAAAAACACTCAACAAATGGCTACAATTTAAGGAATGTGTTTAGTAATGGCATCAGATTCCTAATTGATGGGGAAAGGTCTGGTGGCAAGAAAAGCTGCTTCTAGGAGGTTGTCAAGTGTTTTCGCTCGACGATTCCATTCTTGGGTGGTTGGTTTGGCCCTTGTTCCTGTAACTCGAATCCTAGCTCGGTATATCCCATTTTAATTTTACACCATTGTGAACCTTACACATTTTTTACTCTCTGATCGAGGTTCTCGGCATTGAAAAATCTTCGTAAACTAAATCACACGTGTATATGTTGACATTTAAGAGATATACAGTCAAGAAAATCAAGGGCAATGGTGATATATATGCGGATTAGACACAAAAAAAACACTCAACAAATGGCTACAATTTAAGGAATGTGTTTAGTGACGGCATCAGATTCCTAAATGATGAAGAAAGGTCTGGTGGCAAGAAAAGCTGCTTCTAGGAGGTTGTCAAGTGTTTTTGCTCGACGATTCCATTCTTGGGTGGTTGGTTTGGCCCTTGTTCCTGTAACTCGATTCCTAGCCGGCCGGTATATCCCATTTTAATTTTACACCATTGTGAGCCTTACGCCTTTTTTACGCTCTGATCGAGGTTCTCGGCATTGAAAATTCTTCGTAAACAAAATCACACATGTATATGTTGACATTTAAGAGATATACAGTCAAGAAAATCAAGGGCAATGGTGATATATATGCGGATTAGACACAAAAAAAACACTCAACAAATGGCTACAATTTAAGGAATGTGTTTAGTGACGGCATCAGATTCCTAATTGATGGGGAAAGGTCTGGTGGCAAGAAAAGCTGCTTCTAGGAGGTTGTAAAGTGTTTTCGCTCGACGATTCCATTCTTGGGTGGTTGGTTTGGCCCTTGTTCCTGTAACTCGAATCCTAGCCCGGTATATCCCATTTTAATTTTACACCATTGTGAACCTTACACCTTTTTTACTCTCTGATCGAGGTTCTCGGCATTGAAAAATCTTCGTAAACTAAATTACACGTGTATATGTTGACATTTAAGAGATATACAGTCAAGAAAATCAAGGGCGATGGTGATATATATGCGGATTAGACACAAAAAAAAAACACTCAACAAATGGCTACAATTTAAGGAATGTGTTAATTGACGGCATCAGATTCCTAATTGATGAAGAAAGGTCTGGGGGCAAGAAAAACTGCTTCTAGGAGGTTGTCAAGTGTTTTTGCTCGACGATTCCATTCTTGGGTGGTTGGTTCGGCCCTTGTTCCTGTAACTCGATTCCTAGCCCGGTATATCCGATTTTAATTTTACACCATTGTGAACCTTACGCCTTTTTTACTCTCTGATCGAGGTTCTCGGCATTGAAAATTCTTCGTAAACAAAATCACACGTGTATATGTTGACATTTAAGAGATATACAGTCAAGAAAATCAAGGGCAATGGTGATATATATGCGGATTAGACACAAAAAAAAAACACTCAACAAATGGCTACAATTTAAGGAATGTGTTTAGTGACGGCATCATATTCCTAATTGATGGAGAAAGGTCTGGTGGCAAGAAAAGCTGCTTCTAGGAGGTTGTCAAGTGTTTTCGCTCGACGATTCTATTCTTGGGTGGTTGGTTTGGCCCTTGTTCCTGTAACTCGAATCCTAGCCTGGTATATCTCATTTTAATTTTACAACATTGTGAACCTTACGCCTTTTTTACTCTCTGATCGAGGTTCTCGGCATTGAAAAATCTTCGTAAACTAAATTACACGTGTATATGTTGACATTTAAGAGATATACAGTCAAGAAAATCAATGGCAATGGTGATATATATGCGGATTAGACACAAAAAAAAACCTCAACAAATGGCTACAATTTAAGGAATGTGATTAGTGACGGCATCGGATTCCTAATTGATGGAGAAAGGTCTGGTGGTAAGAAAAGCTGCTTCTAGGAGGTTGTCATGTGTTTTCGCTCGATGATTCCATTCTTGGTTGGTTGGTTTGGCCCTTGTTCCCTGTAACTTGAATCCTAGCCCGGTATATCCCATTTTAATTTTACACCATTGTGAACCTTACGCCTTTTTTACTCTCTGATCGAGGTTCTCGGCATTGAAAAATCTTCGTAAACTAAATCACACGTGTATATGTTGACATTTAAGAGATATACAGTCAAGAAAATCAAGGGCAATGGTGATATATATGCGGATTAGACACAAAAAAAAAACACTCAACAAATGGCTACAATTTAAGGAATGTGTTTAGTGACGGCATCAGATTCCTAATTGATGGGGAAAGGTCTGGTGGCAAGAAAAGCTGCTTCTAGGAGGTTGTAAAGTGTTTTCGCTCGACGATTCCATTCTTGGGTGGTTGGTTTGGCTCTTGTTCCTGTAACTCGATTCCTAGCCCGGTATATCCCATTTTAATTTTAAACCAATGTGAAACTTACGCCTTTTTTACTCTCTGATCGAGGTTCTCGGCATTAAAAATTCTTCGTAAACAAAATCACACGTGTATATGTTGACATTTAAGAGATATACAGTCAAGAAAATCAAGGGCAATGGTGATATATATGCGGATTAGACACAAAAAAAAACACTCAACAAATGGCAACAATTTAAGGAATGTGTTTAGTGACGACATCAGATTCCTAATTGATGGAGAAAGGTCTGGTGGCAAGAAAAGCTGCTTCTAGGAGGTTGTCAAGTGTTTTCGCTCGACGATTCCATTCTTCGGTGGTTGGTTTGGCCCTTGTTCCTGTAACTTGAATCCTAGCCTGGTATATCCCATTTTAATTTTACACCATTGTGAACCTTACGCCTTTTTTACTCTCTGATCGAGGTTCTCGGCATTGAAAAATCTTCGTAAACTAAATCACACGTGTATATGTTGACATTTAAGAGATATACAGTCAAGAAAATCAAGGGCAATGGTGATATATATGCGGATTAGACACAAAAAAAAAAAAACACTCAACAAATGGCTACAATTTAAGGAATGTGTTTAGTGACGGCATCAGATTCCTAATTGATGGGGAAAGGTCTGGTGGCAAGAAAAGCTGCTTCTAGGAGGTTGTAAAGTGTTTTCGCTCGACGATTCCATTCTTGGGTGGTTGGTTTGGCCCTTGTTCCTGTAACTCGATTCCTAGCCCGGTATATCTCATTTTAATTTTAAACCATTGTGAAACTTACGCCTTTTTTACTCTCTGATCGAGGTTCTCGGCATTAAAAATTCTTCGTAAACAAAATCACACGTGTATATGTTGACATTTAAGAGATATACAGTCAAGAAAATCAAGGGCAATGGTGATATATATGCGGATTAGACACAAAAAAAAACACTCAACAAATGGCTACAATTTAAGGAATGTGTTTAGTGACGGCATCAGATTCCTAATTGATGAAGAAAGGTCTGGTGGCAAGAAAAACTGCTTTTAGGAGGTTGTCAAGTGTTTTTGCTCGACGATTCCATTCTTGGGTGGTTGGTTTGGCCCTTGTTCCTGTAACTCGATTCCTAGCCCGGTATATCCCATTTTAATTTTACACCATTGTGAACCTTACGCCTTTTTTACTCTCTGATCGAGGTTCTCGGCATTGAAAATTCTTCGTAAACAAAATCACACGTGTATATGTTGACATTTAAGAGATATACAGTCAAGAAAATCAAGGGCAATGGTGATATATATGCGGATTAGACACAAAAAAAAAAAACACTCAACAAATGGCTACAATTTAAGGAATGTGATTAGTGACGGCATCGGATTCCTAATTGATGGAGAAAGGTCTGGTGGCAAGAAAAGCTGCTTCTAGGAGGTTGTCAAGTGTTTTCGCTCGACGATTCCATTCTTGGGTGGTTGGTTTGGCCCTTGTTCCTGTAACTTGAATCCTAGCCCGGTATATCCCATTTTAATTTTACACCATTGTGAACCTTACGCCTTTTTTACTCTCTGATCGAGGTTCTTAGCATTGAAAATTCTTCGTAAACAAAATCACACGTGTATATGTTGACATTTAAGAGATATACAGTCAAGAAAATCAAGGGCAATGGTGATATATATGCGGATTAGACACAAAAAAAAACACTCAACAAATGGCAACAATTTAAGGAATGTGTTTAGTGACGACATCAGATTCTTAATTGATGGAGAAAGGTCTGGTGGCAAGAAAAGCTGCTTCTAGGAGGTTGTCAAGTGTTTTCGCTCGACGATTCCATTCTTGGGTGATTGGTTTGGCCCTTGTTCCGGTAACTCGAATCCTAGCCCGGTATAACCCATTTTAATTTTACACCATTGGGAACCTTACGCCTTTTTTACTCTCTGATCGAGGTTCTCGGCATTGAAAAATCTTCGTAAACTAAATCACACGTGTATATGTTGACATTTAAGAGGTATACAGTCAAGAAAATCAAGGGCAATGGTGATATATATGCGGATTAGACACAAAAAAAACACTCAACAAATGGCTACAATTTAAGGAATGTGTTTAGTGACGGCATGATATTCCTAATTGATGGAGAAAAGGTCTGGTGGCAAGAAAAGCTGCTTCTAGGAGGTTGTAAAGTGTTTTCGCTCGACGATTCCATTCTTGGGTGGTTGGTTTGGCCCTTGTTCCTGAACTCGAATCCTAGCCCGGTATATCTCATTTTAATTTTACACCATTGTGAACCTTACGCCTTTTTTACTCTCTGATCGAGGTTCTCGGCATTGAAAAATCTTCGTAAACTAAACCACACGTGTATATGTTGACATTTAAGAGATATACAGTCAAGAAAATCAAGGGCAATGGTGATATATATGCGGATTAGACACAAAAAAAAAACACTCAACAAATGGCTACAATTTAAGTAATGTGTTTAGTGACGGCATCAGATTCCTAATTGATGGGGAAAGGTCTGGTGGCAAGAAAAGCTGCTTCTAGGAGGTTGTAAAGTGTTTTCGCTCGACGATTCCATTCTTGGGTGGTTGGTTTGGCCCTTGTTCCGGTAACTCGATTCCTAGCCCGGTATATCCCATTTTAATTTTACACCATTGTGAACCTTACGCCTTTTTTACTCTCTGATCGAGGTTCTCGGCATTGAAAAATCTTCGTAAACTAAATCACACGTGTATATGTTGACATTTAAGAGATATACAGTCAAGAAAATCAAGGGCAATGGTGATATATATGCGGATTAGACACAAAAAAAACACTCAACAAATGGCTACAATTTAAGGAATGTGTTTAGTGACGTCATCAGATTCCTAATTGATGAAGAAAGGTCTGGTGGCAAGAAAAACTGCTTCTAGGAGGTTGTCAAGTGTTTTTGCTTGACGATTCCATTCTTGGGTGATTGGTTTGGCCCTTGTTCCTATAACTCGATTCCTAGCCCGGTATATCCCATTTTAATTTTACAGCATTGTGAACCTTGCGCCTTTTTTACTCTCTGATAGAGGTTCTCGGCATTGAAAATTCTTCGTAAACAAAATCACACGTGTATATGTTGACATTTAAGAGATATACAGTCAAGAAAATCAAGGGCAATGGTGATATATATGCGGATTAGACACAAAAAAAAAACACTCAACAAATGGCTACAATTTAAGGAATGTGTTTAGTGACGGCATCAGATTCCTAATTGATGGGGAAAGGTCTGGTGGCAAGAAAAGCTGCTTCTAGGAGGTTGTAAAGTGTTTTCGCTCGACGATTCCATTCTTGGGTGGTTGGTTTGGCCCTTGTTCCTGTAACTCGATTCCTAGCCCGGTATATCCCATTTTAATTTTACACCATTGTGAACCTTACGCCTTTTTTACTCTCTGATCGAGGTTCTCGGCATTGAAAATTCTTCGTAAACAAAATCACACGTGTATATGTTGACATTTAAGAGATATACAGTCAAGAAAATCAAGGGCAATGGTGATATATATGCGGATTAGACACAAAAAAAAAACACTCAACAAATGGCTACAATTTAAGGAATGTGTTTAGTGACGACATCATATTCCTAATTGATGGAGAAAGGTCTGGTGGCAAGAAAAGCTGCTTCTAGGAGGTTGTCAAGTGTTTTCGCTCGACGATTCTATTCTTGGGTGGTTGTTTTGGCACTTGTTCCTGTAACTCGAATCCTAGCCTGGTATATCTCATTTTAATTTTACAACATTGTGAACCTTACGCCTTTTTTACTCTCTGATCGAGGTTCTCGGCATTGAAAAATCTTCGTAAACTAAATTACACGTGTATATGTTGACACTTAAGAGATATACAGTCAAGAAAATCAATGGCAATGGTGATATATATGCGGATTAGACACAAAAAAAAACCTCAACAAATGGCTACAATTTAAGGAATGTGATTAGTGACGGCATCGGATTCCTAATTGATGGAGAAAGGTCTGGTGGCAAGAAAAGCTGCTTCTAGGAGGTTGTCAAGTGTTTTCGCTCGATGATTCCATTCTTGGTTGGTTGGTTTGGCCCTTGTTCCCTGTAACTTGAATCCTAGCCCGGTATATCCCATTTTAATTTTACACCATTGTGAACCTTACGCCTTTTTTACTCTCTGATCGAGGTTCTCGGCATTGAAAAATCTTCGTAAACTAAATCATACGTGTATATGTTGACATTTAAGAGATATACAGTCAAGAAAATCAAGGGCAATGGTGATATATATGCGGATTAGACACAAAAAAAAAACACTCAACAAATGGCTACAATTTAAGGAATGTGTTTAGTGACGGCATCAGATTCCTAATTAATGGGGAAAGGTCTGGTGGCAAGAAAAGCTGCTTCTAGGAGGCTGTAAAGTGTTTTCGCTCGACGATTCCATTCTTGGGTGGTTGGTTTGGCCCTTGTTCCTATAACTCGAATCCTAGCCCTTTATATCCCATTTTAATTTTACACCATTGTGAACCTTACACCTTTTTTACTCTCTGATCGAGGTTCTCGGCATTGAAAAATCTTCATAAACTAAACCACACGTGTATATGTTGACATTTAAGAGATATACAGTCAAGAAAATTAAGGGCAATGGTGATATATATGCGGATTAGACACAAAAAAAAAAAACACTCAACAAATGGCAACAATTTAAGGAATGTGTTTAGTGACGACATCAGATTCCTAATTGATGGAGAAAGGTCTGGTGGCAAGAAAAGCTGCTTCTAGGAGGTTGTCAAGTGTTTTCGCTCGATGATTCCATTCTTGGGTGGTTGGTTTGGCCCTTGTTCCGGTAACTCGAATCCTAGCCCGGTATAACCCATTTAAATTTTACACCATTGTGAACCTTACGCCTTTTTTACTCTCTGATCAAGGTTCTCGGCATTGAAAAATCTTCGTAAACTAAATCACACGTGTATATGTTGACATTTAAGAGATATACAGTCAAGAAAATCAAGGGCAATGGTGATATATATGCGGATTAGACACAAAAAAAAACACTCAACAAATGGCTACAATTTAAGGTATGTGTTTAGTGACGGCATGATATTCCTAATTGATGGAGAAAAGGTCTGGTGGCATGAAAAGCTGCTTTTAGGAGGTTGTCAAGTGTTTTCGCTCGACGATTCCATTCTTGGGTGGTTGGTTTGGCCCTTGTTCCTGAACTCGAATCCTAGCCCGGTATATCTCATTTTAATTTTACACCATTGTGAACCTTACGCCTTTTTTACTCTCTGATCGAGGTTCTTGCCATTGAAAAATTTTCATAAACTAAATCACACGTGTATATGTTGACATTTAAGAGATATACAGTCAAGAAAATCAAGGGCAATGTTGATATTTATGTGGATTAGACACCAAAAAAAAAAAAACACTCAACAAATGCCTACAATTTAAGGAATGTGTTTAGTGACGGCATCAGATTCCTCATTGACGGAGAAAGGTCTGGTGGCAAGAAAAACTGCTCCTAGGAGGTTGTCAAGTGTTTTCGCTTGACGATTCCATTCTTGGGTGGTTGGTTTGGCCCTTGTTCCTGTAACTCGAATTCTAGCCCGGGATATCCTATTTTAATTTTACACCATTGTGAACCTTACACATTTTTTACTCTCTGATCGAGGTTCTCGGCATTGAAAAATCTTTGTAAACTAAATTCAACGTGTATATGTTGACATTTAAGAGATATACAGTCAAAAAAATGAATGGCAATGGTGATATATATGCGGATTAGACAAAAAAGAAAACCTCAACAAATGGCTACAATTTAAGGAATGTGTTTAGTGACGGCATCGGATTCCTAATTGATGAAGAAAGGTCTGGTGGCAAGAAAAGCTGCTTCTAGGAGGTTGTCAAGTGTTTTCGCTCGATGATTCCATTCTTGGGTGGTTGGTTTGGCCCTTGTTCCCTGTAACTTGAATTCTAGCCCGGTATATCCCATTTTAATTTTACACTATTGTGAACCTTACGCCTATTTTACTCTCTGATCGAGGTTCTCGGCATTGAAAAATCTTCGTAAACTAAATCACTTGTGTATATGTTGACATTTAAGAGATATACAGTCAAGGAAATCAAGGGCAATGGTGATATATATGCGGATTACACACCAAAAAAACACTCAACAAATGGCTTCAATTAAAGGATTGTGTTTAGTGACGGCATCAGATTCCTAATTGATGGAGAAAGGTCTGGTGGCAAGAAAAGCTGCTTCTAGGAGGTTATCAAGTGTTTTCGCTCGACGATTCCATTCTTGGGTGGTTGTTTTGGCCCTTGTTCTTGTAACTCTATTCCTAGTTTGGTATATCCCATTTTAATTTTACACCATTGTGAACCTTACGCCTTTTTTACTCTCTGATCAAGGCTCTCGGCATTGAAAAATCTTCGTAAACTAAATCACACGTGTATATGTTGACATTTAAGAGATATACAGTCAAGAAAATCAAGGGCAATGGTGATATATATGCGGATTTGACACCAAAAAAAAACACCCAACAAATTGCTACAATTTAAGGAATGTGTTTAGTGACGGCATCAGATTCTAAATTGATTGAGAAAGGTTTGGTGGCAAGAAAAGCTGCTTCTAGTAGGTTGTCAAGTGTTTTCGCTCGACAATTCCATTCTTGGGTGGTTGGTTTGGCCCTATTTCCTGTAACTCGAATCCTAGCCCGGTATATCCCATTTTAATTTTACACCATTGTGAACCTTACGCCTTTTTTACTCTCTGATCGAGGTTCTCGGCATTGAAAAATCTTCTTATACTAAATCACACGTGTATATGTTGACATTAAAGAGATATACAGCAAAGAAAATCAAGGGCAATGGTGATATATATGCGGATTAGACACCAAAAAATAAACACTCAACAAACGGCTACAATTTAAGGAATGTGTTTAGTGACGGCATCAGATTCCTAATTGATGGAGAAAGGTCTGGTGGCAAGTAAAGTTGCTTCTAGGAGGTTGTCAAGTGTTTTTGCCCGGCGATTCCATTCTTGAGTGGTTGGTTTGGCCCTTGTTCTTGTAACTCGAATCCTAGCCCGGTATATCCTATTTTAATTTTACACCATTGTGAACCTTACGCCTTTTTTACTCTCTGATCGAGGTTCTCGGCATGGAAAAATCTTCGTACACTAAATCACACGTGTATATGTTGTCATTTAAGAGATATTCAGTCAAGAAAATCAAGGGCAATGGTGGAATATATGCGGATTAGACACCAAAAAAAAACATTCAACAAATGGCTACAATTTAAGGATTTTTTTTAGTGACGGCATCAGATTCCTAATTGATGGAGAAAGGTCTGGTGGCAAGAAAAGCTGCTTCTAGGAGGTTATCAAGTGTTTTCGCTCGACGATTCCATTCTTGAGTGGTTGGTTTGGTCCTTGTTCATGTAACTCGAATCCTAGCCCGGTATATCCCATTTTAATTTTACACCATTGTGAACCTTACGCCTTTTTTACTCTTTGATCGAGGTTCTCGGCATTGAAAAATCTTCTTATACTAAATCACACGTGTATATGTTGACATTAAAGAGATATACAGTCAAGAAAATCAAGGGCAATGGTGATATATATGCGGATTAGACACCAAAAAATAAACACTCAACAAACGGCTACAATTTAAGGAATGTGTTTAGTGACGACATCAGATTCCTAATTGATGCAGAAAGGTCTGGTGGCAAGTAAAGTTGCTTCTAGGAGGTTGTCAAGTGTTTTTGCTCGGCGATTCCATTCTTGAGTGGTTGGTTTGGCCCTTGTTCTTGTAACTCGAATCCTAGCCCGGTATATCCTATTTTAATTTTACACCATTGTGAACCTTACCCCTTTTTTACTCTCTGATCGAGGTTCTCGGCATTGAAAAATCTTCGTACACTAAATCACACGTGTATATGTTGTTATTTAAGAGATATACAGTCAAAAAAATCAAGGGCAATGGTGGAATATATGCAGATTAGACACCAAAAAAAACATTCAACAAATGGCTACAATTTAAGTATTTTTTTTAGTGACGGCATCAGATTCCTAATTGATGGAGAAAGGTCTGGTGGCAAGAAAAGCTGCTTCTAGGAGGTTATCAAGTGTTTTCGCTCGACGATTCCATTCTTGGGTGGTTGGTTTGGTCCTTGTTCATGTAACTCGAATCCTAGCCCGGTATATCCCATTTTAATTTTACACCATTGTGAACCTTACGCCTTTTTTACTCTTTGATCGAGGTTCTCGGCATTGAAAAATCTTCGTAAACTAAATCACACGGGTATATGTTGACATTTAAGAGATATACAGTCAAGAAAATCAAGGGCAATGGTGATATATATGCGGATTAGACACCAAAAAAAAGTCTCAACAAATGGCTACAATTAAAGGAATGTGTTTAGTGACGTCATCAGATTCCTAATTGATGGAGAAAGGTCTGGTGGCAAGAAAAGCTGCTTCTAGGATGTTGTCAAGTGTTTTCGCTCGACGATTCCATTCTTAGGTGGTTGGTTTGGCCCTTGTTCCTGTAACTCGAATCCTAGCCCGATATATCCCATTTTAATTTTACACCATTGTGAACCTTACGCCTTTTTTACTCTCTGATCGAGGTTCTCGGCATTGAAAAATCCTCGTAAACTAAATCACACGTGTATATGTTGACATTTAAGAGATATACAGTCAAGAAAATCAAGGGCAATTGTGATATATTTGCGGATTAGACACCAAAAAAAAATCTCAACAAATGGCTACAATTTAAGGAATGTGTTTAGTGACGTCATCAGATTCCTAATTTATGGAGAAACGTCTGGTGGCAAGAAAAACTGCTTCTAGGAGGTTGTCAAGTGTTTTCGCTTGACGATTCCATTCATGGGTGGTTGGTTTGGCCCTTGTTCCTGTAACTCGAATCCTATCCCGGTATATCCCATTTTAATTTTACACCATTGTGAACCTTACGCCTTTTTTACTCTTTGATCGAGGTTCTCGGCATTGAAAAATCTACGTAAACTAAATCACACGTGTATATGTTGACATTTAAGAGATATACAGTCAAGAAAATCAAGGGCAATGGTGATATATATGCGGATTACACAAAAAAAAACACTCAACAAAAGGCTACTATATAAGGAATGTGTTTAGTGACGGCATCAGATTCCTAATTGTTGGAGAAAGGTCTGGTGGCAAGAAAAACTGCTTCTAGGAGGTTGTCAAGTGTTTTTGCTCGACGATTCCATTCTTGGGTGCTTGGTTTGGCCCTTGTTCCTGTAACTCGATTCCTTGCCCGGTATATCCCATTTTAATTTTACACCATTGTGAACCTTACGCCTTTTTTACTCTCTGATCGAGGTTCTCGGCATTGAAAATTCTTCGTAAACAAAATCACACCTGTATATGTTGACATTTAAGAGATATACAGTCAAGAAAATCAAGGGCAATGGTGATATATATGCGGATTAGACACCAAAAAAAAGACTCAACAAATGGCTACAATTAAAGGAATGTGTTTAGTGACGTCATCAGATTCCTAATTGATGGAGAAAGGTCTGGTGGCAAGAAAAGCTGCTTCTAGGATGTTGTCAAGTGTTTTCGCTCGACGATTCCATTCTTAGGTGGTTGGTTTGGCCCTTGTTCTTGTAACTCGAATCCTAGCCCGATATATCCCATTTTAATTTTACACCATTGTGAACCTTACGCCTTTTTTACTCTCTGATCGAGGTTCTCGGCATTGAAAAATCCTCGTAAACTAAATCACACGTGTATATGTTGACATTTAAGAGATATACAGTTAAGAAAATCAAGGGCAATGGTGATATATTTGCGGATTAGACACGAAAAAAAAAATCTCAACAAATGGCTACAATTTAAGGAATGTGTTTAGTGATGGCATCAGATTCCTAATTTATGGAGAAAGGTCTGGTGGCAAGAAAAACTGCTTCTAGGAGGTGGTCAAGTGTTTTCGCTTGACGATTCCATTCATGGGTGGTTGGTTTGGCCCTTGTTCCTGTAACTCGAATCCTATCCCGGTATATCCCATTTTAATTTTACACCATTGTGAACCTTACGCCTTTTTTACTCTCTGATCGAGGTTCTCGGCATTGAAAAATCTACGTAAACTAAATCACACGTGTATATGTTGACATTTAAGAGATATACAGTCAAGAAAATCAAGGGCAATGGTGATATATATGCGGATTACACACAAAAAAAAACACTCAACAAATGGCTACTATATAAGGAATGTGTTTAGTGACGGCATCAGATTCCTAATTGTTGTAGAAAGGTCTGGTGGCAAGAAAAACTGCTTCTAGGAGGTTGTCAAGTGTTTTTGCTCGACGATTCCATTCTTGGGTGGTTGGTTTGGCCCTTGATCCTGTAACTCGATTCCTTGCCCGGTATATCCCATTTTAATTTTACACCATTGTAAACCTTACGCCTTTTTTACTCTCTGATCGAGGTTCTCGGCATTGAAAATTCTTCGTAAACAAAATCACACGTGTATATGTTGACATTTAAGAGATATACAGTCAAGAAAATCAAGGGCAATGGTGATATATATGCGGATTAGACACCAAAAAAAAGACTCAACAAATGGCTACAATTAAAGGAATGTGTTTAGTGACGTCATCAGATTCCTAATTGATGGAGAAAGGTCTGGTTGCAAGAAAAGCTGCTTCTAGGATGTTGTCAAGTGTTTTCGCTCGACGATTCCATTCTTAGGTGGTTGGTTTGGCCCTTTTTCCTGTAACTCGAATCCTAGCCCGATATATCCCATTTTAATTTTACACCATTGTGAACCTTACGCCTTTTTTACTCTCTGATCGAGGTTCTCGGCATTGAAAAATCCTCGTAAACTAAATCACACGTGTATATGTTGACATTTAAGAGATATACAGTCAAGAAAATCAAGGGCAATGGTGATATATTTGCGGCTTAGACACCAAAAAAAAAATCTCAACAAATGGCTACAATTTAAGGAATGTGTTTAGTTACGGCATCAGATTCCTAATTTATGGAGAAAGGTCTGGTGGCAAGAAAAACTGCTTCTAGGAGGTTGTCAAGTGTTTTCGCTTGACGATTCCATTCATGGGTGGTTGGTTTGGCCCTTGTTCCTGTAACTCGAATCCTATCCCGGTATATCCCATTTTAATTTTACACCATTGTGAACCTTACGCCTTTTTTACTCTCGGATCGAGGTTCTCGGCATTGAAAAATCTACGTAAACTAAATCACATGTGTATATGTTGACATTTAAGAGATATACAGTCAAGAAAATCAAGGGCAATGGTGATATATATGCGGATTACACACAAAAAAAACACTCAACAAATGGCTACTATATAAGGAATGTGTTTAGTGACGGCATCAGATTCCTAATTGTTGGAGAAAGGTCTGGTGGCAAGAAAAACTGCTTCTAGGAGTTTGTCAAGTGTTTTTGCTCGACGATTCCATTCTTGGGTGGTTGGTTTGGCCCTTGTTCATGTAACTCGATTCCTTGCCCGGTATATCCCATTTTAATTTTACACCATTGTGAACCTTACGCCTTTTTTACTCTCTGATCGAGGTTCTCGGCATTGAAAATTCTTCGTAAACAAAATCACACGTGTATATGTTAACATTTAAGAGATATACAGTCAAGAAAATCAAGGGCAATGGTGATATATATGCGGATTAGACACCAAAAAAAAGACTCAACAAATGGCTACAATTAAAGGAATGTGTTTAGTGACGTCATCAGATTCCTAATTGATGGAGAAAGGTCTGGTGGCAAGAAAAGCTGCTTCTAGGATGTTGTCAAGTGTTTTCGCTCGACGATTCCATTCTTAGGTGGTTGGTTTGGCCCTTGTTCCTGTAACTCGAATCCTAGCCCGATATATCCCATTTTAATTTTACACCATTGTGAACCTTACGCCTTTTTTACTCTCTGATCGAGGTTCTCGGCATTGAAAAATCCTCGTAAACTAAATCACACGTGTATATGTTGACATTTAAGAGATATACAGTCAAGAAAATCAAGGGCAATGGTGATATATTTGCGGATTAGACACCAAAAAAAAATCTCAACAAATGGCTACAATTTAAGGAATGTGTTTAGTGACGGCATCAGATTCCTAATTTATGGAGAAAGGTCTGGTGGCAAGAAAAACTGCTTCTAGGAGGTTGTCAAGTGTTTTCGCTTGACGATTCCATTCATGGGTGGTTGGTTTGGCCCTTGTTCCTGTAACTCGAATCCTATCCCGGTATATCCCATTTTAATTTTACACCATTGTGAACCTTACGCCTTTTTTACTCTCTGATCGAGGTTCTCGGCATTGAAAAATCTACGTAAACTAAATCACACGTGTATATGTTGACATTTAAGAGATATACAGTCAATAAAAACAAGGGCAATGGTGATATATATGCGGATTACACACAAAAAAAACACTCAACAAATGGCTACTATATAAGGAATGTGTTTAGTGACGGCATCAGATTCCTAATTGTTGGAGAAATGTCTGGTGGCAAGAAAAACTGCTTCTAGGAGGTTGTCAAGTGTTTTTGCTCGACGATTCCATTCTTGGGTGGTTGGTTTGGCCCTTGTTCCTGTAACTCGATTCCTTGCCCGGTATATCCCATTTTAATTTTACACCATTGTGAACCTTACGCCTTTTTTACTCTCAGATCGAGGTTCTCCGCATTGAAAATTCTTCGTAAACAAAATCACACGTGTATATGTTGACATTTAAGAGATATACAGTCAAGAAAATCAAGGGCAATGGTGATATATATGCGGATTAGACACCAAAAAAAAGACTCAACAAATGGCTACAATTAAAGGAATGTGTTTAGTGACGTCATCAGATTCCTAATTAATGGAGAAAGGTCTGGTGGCAAGAAAAACTGCTTCTAGGATGTTGTCAAGTGTTTTCGCTCGACGATTCCATTCTTAGGTGGTTGGTTTGGCCCTTGTTCCTGTAACTCGAATCCTAGCCCGATATATCCCATTTTAATTTTACACCATTGTGAACCTTACGCCTTTTTTACTCTCTGATCGAGGTTCTCGGCATTGAAAAATCCTCGTAAACTAAATCACACGTGTATATGTTGACATTTAAGAGATATACAGTCAAGAAAATCAAGGGCAAAGGTGATATATTTGCGGATTAGACACCAAAAAAAATCTCAACAAATGGCTACAATTTAAGGAATGTGTTTAGTGA
This sequence comes from Helianthus tuberosus, assembly GCA_030545235.1. Lineage (NCBI taxonomy): Eukaryota > Viridiplantae > Streptophyta > Magnoliopsida > Asterales > Asteraceae > Helianthus > Helianthus tuberosus. Next base: position 31,682,184 of record CM060421.1, read on the forward strand.
CGGCAACAGATTCCTGATTTATGGAGAAAGGTCTGGTGGCAAGAAAAACTGCTTCTAGGAGGTTGTCAAGTGTTTTCGCTTGACGATTCCATTCATGGGTGGTTGGTTTGGCCCTTGTTCCTGTAACTCGAATCCTATCCCGATATATCCCATTTTAATTTTACACCATTGTGAACCTTACGCCTTTTTTACTCTCTGATCGAGGTTCTCGGCATTGAAAAATCTACGTAAACTAAATCACACGTGTATATGTTGACATTTAAGAGATATACAGTCAAGAAAATCTAGGGCAATGGTGATATATATGCGGATTACACACAAAAAAAAACACTCAACAAATGGCTACTATTTATGGAATGTGTTTAGTGACGGCATCAGATTCCTAATTGTTGGAGAAAGGTCTGGTGGCAAGAAAAACTGCTTCTAGGAGGTTGTCAAGTGTTTTCGCTCGACGATTCCATTTTTGGGTGGTTGGTTTGGCCCTTGTTCTTGTAACTCTAATCCTAGCCTGGTATATCCCATTTTAATTTTACACCATTGTGAACCTTACGCCTATTTTACTCTCTGATCAAGGTTCTCGGCAATGAAAAATCTTCGTAAACTAAATCACACGTATATATGTTGACATTTAAAAAATATACAGTCAAGAAAATCAAGGTTAATGGTGATATATATGCGGATTAGACACCAAAAAAAAAAAACACCCAACAAATTGCTACAATTTAAGGAATGTGTTTAGTGACGACATCAGATTCCAAATTGATGGAGAAAGGTTTGGTGGCAAGAAAAGCTGCTTCTAGTAAGTTGTCAAGTGTTTTCGCTCGACGATTCCATTCTTGGGTGGTTGGTTTGGCCCTTGTTCCTGTAACTTGAATCCTAGCCCGGTATATGTAACACCTGTGTCACTTCAACCGTCAAACAAATGCCAAACCAATGAAATATTGTATTTCATACTTGGGATTTGTAAAATTATGTGTATCTTTTACACATATCAACTCTTGTTTGATTTTAAGCTTTAAATCGCTTTCTGGAGGGTTATACGTGCTCTGAAGCGTAAATATAACCAGTTTAATCCAACGAACACTCCGGAATAGTGAAATAGGCTTAATATACCTTAAATAACCTTTACATAACTTAGAAATAAGTTTTAAAGGCTTTGGTATGGCAAAAACAAGTTAATTCGCTTACAGGGACTAAACTTGACAAACTGCGAAAGTATGCCAATTTGAACTGTAACAGACATTCCGGAACATGACCATAAGTTAAACATACCTTAAATATCCTTTACATAGCTTAGAAATAGGCTTTGAGGGGTTCGGTATGCTAAAATAAACTTTTGGGTCATTCAGGGACTAAAAGTGTCAAAAAGTGCACAAGTTTGCATTTTCGCGCATAACTTACGTTCTGAATACATCCGGACATCCAAAAATTTATGAAAGCTTGACTACATTATATTTTAGTGTTCGCCTTAAGAAAAATCCATTCGTTGCGTCATTTGGATCGTTTTTCGCGCTTGTGCGCATTTCGTCGTAATTAAGCGAACATCGCGTTCGTACGGCCAAACGAACCAACATCCGACATATTTTTGAGCATGTTTCAAGTCCACAATGTTTAGGCATCATTTTAGGGCCTTAAAGTTGGCTTTACGGGCCTTAGAAGTGTCGGAAATGGCCTTAAACACGTGCAGGGACCAAAACTGTCAATTCTGCAAGAAGTTTGCTGATCAGACAGCCAGGCGGCCCGCCTCAGTTTCTTAACATTCTTAGGCGGCCCGTGTCAGACTCCCAGAACAGATCAGAACGAACAGTCAGCGTGTACCAGCTGTTTTAACCACAACCACACACTTACAACTTGCATATTCAGCTGATAAGCATCATTTTTAGGCACCATAACTTTCCGACACTTGTACGGATACGATTAAGGCACGATATTCGACAAACGATCTTAACGGTTACCCGAAAACTATAAATACCCCACCCCCCATTACTCCAAAACCACTAGAATCTGATCTAAGTGACTCTAAATTGAAACCATTGTTTCATACCTGAGTTATTAAGATCTAGATTAGCATTCGGGGACCCTTCGTAAGTATTCTTTCGTTCTTTTCCTTATTTTAGTGCTTTTTGAGTCAGAAAGTCAAACTTTGTTTGACTTTCAGCGTTGACCAGTAATGGTCAATGCGAAGTTCGTTTGAACTTCGCAACGTGAGTGTAATCACGTTGGTTATAGTCCCTTGGGACTATGCCTACTGATTACCACGTTGTCTAGGGTCGTAGGGTAAGCGATCTAATGAATCGCTTATACCTCGAACCCGACCCATTTGGTCGATCATTAGGATCCGACCAAACACATTAGGTGACCATAGTAGGTAGGGAATAACCTTCCGAGGTTATACCCTATGGTCACATCGTTTGAGTAGTTGTATGATAGGTAGTTTATATGCCTTAGGTAAATTACCAGAATACCCTTTTCATGTATAATTGGTAATTAAGCATATGTAACCCAAACTTTTGTCACATAACTGATTATGTAACATGTTTAGGCATATAACACTTGTCATAGGACTAGTTAGACGGTCCGAACGCGTTTCACGCGCACGACGCGTTAAAGTAGCATAAGCTACCTTAATGGGTCGCGATGGGTCGAAAGCACTTAAGTTTGGTTTCATTGTAGTATGTAGGCCTTGTTAAACCATATCATATGAGTTCCAACACTCATTTGGTTTACCAAGCCTCATCCTATCCGATCTCCCGATTTAAGTCCGGTTTATTTATATAGTTTTAGATTGCCGACTGATTCCGTGCTCCCTCTAGCTTTGTTTGGTTGTTGTTCAAGACCTCTAAGCATTCTCAGGCGAGTACATTATTCCCCTCTTTTACTGTTTTCCAAACTGTTTTGGGGTGAAGCATGTGTACCTATCTGTTATTTTCATGATTTCAAAGCATAATTGATTATACATGTTATTACTTATCATTTGACAAATTACATAACTATCTATGATTTAAACATTGATTTTCTCAAAGAACATAAAATAAATTGTTGAATTGTACTTATTTTATGTTCACCAGACTGATTGTTAGTATGATATAGCGCTATAGGATTTGACACCCCATTCCTGTTGTCATGGAATGTCTGAAACCAATTTGTTGCTCCATCCAAATAGGGATTTCCTTTGTGGTATTCCTATAGTCTCAAAGGTGTATTTTGATGCACTAGGTCTGAATGAATTCTTAAATCACACTATTAAAGTATAGTTGAATATACTCTCATGTGTGGTATTGTACAAAACCAACATATATTTATGAAACAAAAACATAGTTTAATATGTTATTTATCACATCTAAAGCATATTTTGATATGTTATATATGAAACCAAAAACATAGTTTAATATGCTACTATAAGGTTATTTGTTTAATCTTACATTTATTAATACAAATCACATTGAATACATATTACATTATTTACATTAGACATGAACATTTTACATCTTGATGGTTTGGTTTGAATAAGTGATTAAGTAACGATGCGTGTGTAATATGATACAAGCATGGTGGATACGCCGCTGGTACTTCCTATATATAAGTGTTTGTATGGTATTACATATATCGCAGCGTTATTTGAATCATTTCAGTCTGATACATATAAACATTTTATACAAATAACATACTTTTCACAAGACATTTATTTACAAACAACATAGCTTATACAAACTCATATTACATGGTTATTCATTTAAATCATGCATTATTTTCTTATTATACATATCATCTGAACTCATTTATTGTTTTTCAAATAATTTACTAAAACAAATGTTTTTGGGTTAAGAGTCATGGCTACGAGGTTTACAAATTATAACCCGCTTGATTTGAGTTGGTTAATTAAGTTGCAATATTGTACTCTTTTCAAAACAAGGTTTTTAAATAAAGTATTGCAACGTCTAAACTAGCCATGATTTCGACACTCCTACAAAACCAATGTATTCGCCAGCATTTCTTTGCTGACCTCGTTTTTACACATGTTTCAGGTACTGCTTTGCAATGATTGTTGATGCATGCTACATTTAGGATGGACTCGTGCCTTAGCAACTTAAAACGAGACAATAACTAGTTAACTTATGTTATGTACCCTTTGTTTCTTGTTTAAACATTGTAAACTCTCATAATTGATCAATAAAACGAAACTTCAATTGCCATGGATTTGAAACAATTAATTCTGTTACAACACTCCCCGACATTTCCGCCACGTTTTGTATGTTCCACGTGGTCGGGGTGTGACAGTATATCCCATTTTAATTTTACACTATTGTGAACCTTACGCCTTTTTTACTCTCTAATCGAGGTTCTCAGCATTGAAAAATCTTCGTAAACTAAATCACACGTGTATATGTTGACATTTAAGAGATATACAGTCAAAAAAATCAAGGGCAATGGTGATATATATGCGGATTAGACAAAAAAAAACACTCAACAAATGGCTACAATTTAAGGAATGTGTTTAGTGACGGCATCAGATTCCTAATTGATGGAGAAAGGTCTGGTGGCAAGTAAAGTTGCTTCTAGGAGGTTGTCAAGTGTTTTCGCTCGAAGATTCCATTCTTGAGTGGTTGGTTTGGCCCTTGTTCCTGTAACTCGAATCCTAGCCCGGTATATCCCATTTTAATTTTACACCATTGTGAACTTTACGCCTTTTTTACTCTCTGATCGAGGTTCTCGGCTTTGAAAAATTTTCGTAAATTAAATCACACGTGTATATATTGACTTTTAAGAGATATACACTCAAGAAAATCTAGGGCAATGGTGATATATATGCGGATTAGACACAAAAAAAAAACATTCAACAAATGGCTACAATTTAAGTATTTTTTTAGTGACGGCATCAGATTCGTAATTGACGGAGAAAGGTCTGGTGGTAAGAAAAGCTGCTTCTACGAGGTTGTCAAGTGTTTTCGCTCGACGATTCCATTCTTGGGTGGTTGGTTTGGCCCTTGTTCCTGTAACTCGAATCCTAGCCCGGTATATCCCATTTTAATTTTACACCATTGTGAACCTTACGCCTTTTTTACTCTCTAATCGAGGTTCTCAGCATTGAAAAATCTTCGTAAAGTAAATCACACGTGTATATGTTGACATTTAAGAGATATACAGTCAAGAAAATCAAGGGCAATGGTGATGTATATGCGGATTAGACACAAAAAAAAAACACTCAACAAATGGCTACAATTTAAGGAATGTGTTTAGTGACGGCATCAGATTCATAATTGATGGAGAAAGGTCTGGTGGCAAGTAAAGTTGCTTCTAGGAGGTTGTCAAGTGTTTTCGCTCGAAGATTCCATTCTTGAGTGGTTGGTTTGGCCCTTGTTCCTGTAACTCGAATCCTAGCCCGGTATATCCCATTTTAATTTTACACCATTGTGAACTTTACGCCTTTTTTACTCTCTGATCGAGGTTCTCGGCATTGAAAAATTTTCGTAAATTAAATTACACGTGTATATGTTGACTTTTAAGAGATATACAGTCAAAAAAATCTAGGGCAATGGTGATATATATGCGGATTAGACACAAAAAAAAACATTCAACAAATGGCTACAATTTAAGTATTTTTTTAGTGACGGCATCAGATTCGTAATTGACGGAGAAAGGTCTGGTGGTAAGAAAAGCTGCTTCTATGAGGTTGTCAAGTGTTTTCGCTCGACGATTCCATTCTTGAGTGGTTGGTTTGGCCCTTGTTCCTATAACTCGAATCCTAGCCCGGTATATCCCATTTTAATTTTACACCATTGTGAACCTTACGCCTTTTTTACTCTCTGATCGAGGTTCTCGGCATTGAAAAATCTTCGTAAACTAAATCACAAGTGTATATGTTGACATTTAAGAGATATACAGTCAAGAAAATCAAGGGCAATGGTGATATATATGCGGATTAGACACAAAAAAAAAACATTCTACAAATGACTACAATTCAAGGATTTTTTTAGTTACGGCATCAGATTACTAATTGATGACGAAAGGTCTGGTGGCAAGAAAAGCTGCTTCTAGGAGGTTGTAAAGTGTTTTCGCTCGACGATTCCATTCTTGGGTGGTTGGTTTGGCCCTTGTTCCTGTAACTCAAATCCTAGCCCGGTATATCTCATTTTACTTTTACACAATTGTGAACCTTACGCCTTTTTTACTCTCTGATCGAGGTTCTCGGCATTGAAAAATCTTCGTAAACTAAATCACACGTGTATATGTTGACATTTAAGAGATATACAGTCAAGAAAATCAAGGGCAATGGTGATATATATGCGGATTAGACACCAAAAAAAGACTCAACAAATGGCTACAATTAAAGGAATGTGTTTAGTGACGGCCTCAGATTCCTAATTGATGGAGAAAGGTCTGGTGGCAATAAAAGCTGCTTATAGGAGGTTGTCAAGTGTTTTCGCTCGACGATTCCATTCTTGGGTGGTTGGTTTGGCCCTTGTTCCTGTAACTCGAATCCTAGCCTGGTATATCCCATTTTAATTTTACACCATTTTGAACCTTACACCTTTTTTACTCTCTGATCGAGGTTCTCGGCATTGAAAAATCTTCGTAAACTAAATCACACGTGTATATGTTGACATTTAAGAGATATACAGTCAATAAAATCAAGGGCAATGGTGATATATATGCGGATTAGACACCAAAAAAAAAAACATTCAACAAATGGCTACAATTTAAGGATTTTTTTAGTGACGGCATCATATTCCTAATTGATGACGAAAGGTCTGGTGGCAAGAAAAGCTGCTTTTAGGAGGTTGTCAAGTGTTTTCGCTCGACGATTCCATTCTTGGGTGGTTGGTTTGGCCCTTGTTCCTGTAACTCGAATCCTAGCCAGGTATATCCCATTTTAATTTTACACCATTGTGAACCTTACGCCTTTTTTACTCTCTGGTCGAGGTTCTCGGCATTGAAAAATCTTCGTAAACTAAATCACACGTGTATATTAGGGATGAGCATATCGGTATCCGATACCGAACCGATACCGATGCCGCCTAATACCGATCCCGAATTTCACCCAAACTAGGTACCGATACCGATACCGAAACATGTCTGTTAGGTATCGGTACGGTATGGTATCGGTATTATACCGTATTTTGAGGGTCGGTATCGGTATAATACCGATACCGTACCGTACCGATACCGAAAACGCCAAAAAGTGGATACCGATCGGGATACCGATCGTGATCGGGATCGGTACGGGATTGGTACGGGATCGGTACGGAATCGGTATGGGATCGGTATTCGGTGGCATATGCTCATCCCTAGTGTATATGTTGACATTTAAGAGATATACAGTCAAGAAAATCAAGGGCAATGGTGATATATATGCGGATTAGACACCAAAAAAAAGACTCAACAAATGGCTACAATTAAAGGAATGTGTTTAGTGATGGCATCAGATTCCTAATTGATGGAGAAATGTCTGGTGGCAAGAAAAGCTGCTTATAGGAGGTTGTCAAGTGTTTTCGCTCGACGATTCCATTCTTGGGTGGTTGGTTTGGCCCTTGTTCCTGTAACTCGAATCCTAGCCCGGTATATCCCAATATATTGAAAGTTCACCAATATATTGGAGTATGTGCACACTTAATGTAGCTGGCTCCCAAGTGAAACCCTCGGCCCACATGAAAAGAAAAACTCGACCATGTGCACAATTAAATAAATCATCCCACAAGAACAATTCATTACGCACGACAATTTGCAATATTCATGTTCCAACATTTTTGGAATAGTCTAGAACAAGTTATTTTATTATATTCAGCCACATGCCAACATATTATAACTATGCATTTGTTCAGAACTTCTTTATTAATGACGTGCGTGGGTGAGTATATATTTTTGTAGTTATTTTTAGCTCTTTTTATTCGCCGATTTCAAGTTTTAAATTTATAAAACACGATATTCTACTATCACTCTACACACACGCTAGGGCAAGTATACCCATCGCGGACGTAGTATAGTGATGGCAAGATACCGAGGTCATACAAGGACACAAGTGCTTTTAGTATCGGCTTATCGTCAACGTCTAATCAAACCAATTTTGGAGAAACGATTTTTAAGGTAATAAACAGATAAAAACAGAAAATATAAATAAAATATAAATGATAGACAAGAAAGAATCACTTGGATCCAACTTATCTTTCATGTACCATTTTGATGATTTCCGCACTTTGAGCATTTTAAGAGATTATCTTAGTTATAGTAGTAGGCCCCTCTTTTAGAGGCGACGTTACCCTCAACCTAGTGGTTTGAGTCAGCAAGGATACAATCCCACTAGATCGGAATATTGAAAGATAATTAAGTAAGTTATTAATGCAAAATGTGGTGGACCCCTTGTAAAAGGCGACGATCACCCTCAACCCGTTGGTCTGAGTTAGCAAGGATACAATCATCGCGGGGTTGGTTTAATGTTTTAATAGTAGTTTAAGAATAAGGGATTCAAGCTTTTTGCACCTCTCCCGTGGTAGGTAACGCCCGCTCTGACTCGGGAGGTGTTACTGGGCTTGAACCAGGTTCTCGCCGGATCTATACACTGAACGAGACATAGAATTACCCAAACCACCCTTTTAATCTCCCATTAGGGTTAATTAACATGCTTTATATAGACCGTAAAGACATGAACATGTTGAGTAAACGAACATATGAAGAGTATTTAAGTAAATTCGCCTTCAATATAAAAAAATTAGTTATTAACACGTCATTAATACATTCCCAATTAAAAAGTAGCCAAAGATTGGAAATCATAAAAGAAATACATAAAAGAAAAGTATTCACCAAGTGATGTAAGAATTTAGCCAAGCATGGCCTTTGTTTGACAAAGATTCTTACGATCAATCTTGGATCCCGAGACTGCACACACACTCTAAAGATGGATGATGGTGGTGGATGATGGTGTTGTAGTGGTGGTGGAGTGGTGGCAAGTGATAGAGAAGTGGTTTGCCAAGGGATGAGTTGAAGTAGAACCAAGCACTCCTATTTATAGCTGTCAACAGAAGCTTCAGCACGGCCCGTGCCCGGCTGGCACGACCCCATGCCCATCTCTCTCTTCCTCATTAACTGCTTTGTCAGATGTTGTACTAACACGGCCCCGTGTGTCAACGGCATGGCCCGTGACCAAAGTACTTGCTGTACTATTGAAGATTTTGACAATCTTTAAGTTGACCATGCCCCGTGTTGCCTTAACACAGCCCTGTGTTGGCTGCCATTTTTGTCTTTTGCAGTTGTCTTTTTCTTCTGCCCAGTACCCATCTTCGAACACGGCCTGTGTGAGGTGGACACGGCCCGTGTCAGCCTTCTGTTCTTGTTATTTTGGGGTTTGGATGTGAAGCGGGGCTTTGTGCTTTGTGGCAATTCCTTCTTCTTTGCATTTATGTTGGATTTTGCTGTCTTTTTGCTCCTTTTGCACATTTAAGCTCTTTTATTCCTGAAAATATAAAAGGAACGAAAACACGAGCTTTTTCCAACATTGTTACTAAAAAAGGGTTTCTTTTACGCTGTATTTGATACAATTTATATGTTGTATTTTAATCACATCAAATACCCCCACACTTGAATCTTTGCTTGTCCTCAAGGAAAACTCTATTACGTGGCTTACACACCCAAACGGAATGGGTAGAAGAGAAGGTTTTTTTGGGTCTTATCTTTAGGGTGTTGGATATCCAAGTTTTAAATATATTTTGTTTTTATTTTATTTGCAATCCTATTCGTCATGATTTATTTAAAACTCAATTTACGAAACATTATTTACTTTTGGCATAATATGCCTTTATAAAATTCCATTTAGTTATATACAAATTTAGACACCTCACAAGTATTCACTCAACACTCGGCCAATATTAAGTGAAAAGCTCGTGCCCGATTTGGAACTTACTCCTACCATAGGCTTGACAATCGATCAAAACTCCTCCTTTTGACGTTAAATCCTTATAAGTATCAAGAGAACTTTGAAGGGTATGTGGTGGTTCGGGGTTGGTAAGTTTTATTCGAGAAAGGGGTAAAAACGTAAACTATCGGTTTTTCTATTGATTTTTTGGCTTAGCAAAAAATACTTTGGCATATTTTTTTTCAATTTTTTCTGATTTTTTTTTGCCAAGGTTGAAACTGAGCTATAGTCGTAATTTTATAATCGATTAGTTTACAAAAATAAATGATGAAAAATGAAAAGGGTAGTTTTTGTAGATTTGAAATGAAAAAGGTTTTTAAGGCTCAAAGGGTTTAACTAAGGGGTTGTTTTTGTATAAGGCAAAGAAAATAAAGGTTTTGTTTGAAAAATGGGTTTGTCCTAATGCCTCTATTATTTACTTACTTGGATTTTTGTCGTTAAGGACTTGGAATGCATCGGGTTATCAAGTCTAGATTCGTGAGAACGAAACGGGCTATTCACACAAGAAACGAAAACTGAGCAATTAGTAAAGATGTATATTTTATGCTCGGTAATGGCTCAAAACTCACTTTTGTGAGAAAAGGGGTTATAGTGTAAAAATGCATATATAATCAAATTTTACAAAGAATTATCATGCCCGTTTTCGTAATTTTTCTAAATAATTTTTAGAACTTGTTTACCCAACTAAACCTTAGATAAATAAAAAAAATAAAAAGAAAATTTTTTGAAAAAAGTTTGGGGTGTTTAGCGTTTCCAAGGCGAGTTTTGTGTAAGGCTTGATTTAGGACAAACGATTCAAGGTTATTATTATCCTCCCCCTCCCACACTTAAATTGCACATTGTCCTCAATGTGTCACAAAAAGGATTTATTTTGGAAAAATGTGTAAAACGTATGAAAATAACAAAAAAAAAAAAAATTGTTACTGCCACTTGCAGCACGGCCCCGTGTTATGGGGATACGGTCCCGTGTCCAAAGTTCCAGTAACAAATGAAATCAGAAGACTTAGAGTGGGGTGGCCACGGGGGCATGCTGGGTGAGCACGGCCCGTGCCACCTTTTGGACAGAGAATTTGTTACTGTAGTAAGACGGGCACGGGGGCGAGCTGGGTTAGCACGGCCCCGTGCTGCAGCCACTGTTTTGCAGAAAATGAGTCGTGAGGCTTCTGTTTTACGTGCACGGGTTCCATTTTATCATTCATCTTCCTTTGTTGAGTGCGTCTTACACCTACAAGCTAAATACTTAAAAGAAAAACATTAAACTAGATATTAAACTAAGATTAAACTAAATTAAAACTAAGATTAAACTACTTAAACTATTGGATAGTACATGGAATGCCTCCATGTGCGCCACGTTTATAAGGGTACTTGGCTAGACCCAAAGTTGGTCAAATGTTACCAGTGCGGGACGACTCACATCCCAAGTTGTAGCATTGTAGTGCATCGTTTAAGCTTAAGTCAATCACATTGAGGTATTTGACTGGATCATCCTCCGCTCTTTGCCCAACCTCAAACTTGATCTCCTTTTCACCAACCCTCAATGTTAGTTGTCCTTCGTTCATATCTACCATAGCTCGTGCGGTGGCAAGGAAGGGTCGTCCTAGTATGAGTGGAATTTCGGTGTCTTCTTCCATATCTAAAATTACAAAGTCGGCAGGAAAAACAAATTTTCCTACTTTTATCAATAAATTTTCTATGACACATTGAGGGTATTTTACCGACCGGCCGACAAATTCTTCTACTTTTTGTAGGATGTGGTTTTCCTAATCCTAGTCGGTTGAACATAGAGGCCGACATTAAATTAATGCTAGCCCCTAAGTCGGCTAGTGCATTGCTTATTGGTGATCCACCAATAGAGCAAGGAATGGTGAAGCTTCCGGGATCAATTTTCTTTTGGGGGAGCTTGTTGAGGAGTGCCGCCGAGCATTCTTCACTAAGGGTGACTTGTTGGATGGATTCAATCTTCCTTTTGTGAGTGAGGAAGTCTCTCATAAACTTGGAATACTTTGGCATTTGAGTGAGAATTTCTACGAAAGGAATATTGATGTGGAGTTGTTTAAGCAAGCTCACGAACTTAGTAAATTGTTCGTCGGTCTTTTGCCGAAGTAAGCGACCGGGGTAAGGGATCAGAGGTAGTTTGGTTGTGTTGGTGTCGGTGTTTTGGGGTTAAGTATGTTCTTGGTTATTTTTGGTGGGCGTTTCAGCTTGAATTGGGATGTTTTGTTGTGGGGTGGGCTCACTCTCGGGTCCTACCTTCCGCCTTCTTAGATTAATGACATTTACTTGGGCTTTTGGGCTCGTTTCAGTGTTACTTGGTAAGGCACCTTGTGGTCTTTCTGCGAAGTGTTGGGCTAGTTGACTAAATTGTTTTTCCAGATTTTGAATACTAGCTCGTTGGTTTCTCATTTCTAATTCATTTTGTGAGAACCTTTCCAAGTATCTTTTGTCGGATTCGGAGAAAAGGCGAGTGATGATATGCTCAAGCCTTTCTCTTCCCCCTTGTTGTGATTGAAAACTTTGTTGCCCATTTTGTGGTTGTTGTTAAAAGTTAGATCGTTGATTTTTATTTTGTTGGTTATTACCCCCCGATTCCCTCCAACCAAAGTTAGGATGATTACGGCATTCGGGAGTGAAAGTATTACTTTGGACTCCTGGTGGTCGTGGCCGGTTATTTAGGTAATTTACCACTTCCGTTTGATTTTCTATGTCTTTCATACAACTCCGGTTTTCATGGGGGCCGCCACATCCTTCACAAGCCATAACCGAAGCCGTTTTGTTCAATTCAAGCTTTTTTACTTTATAGTTAAGGCTTCGATTTGGGCTTGCAAAGGAGTGGATTCATCCATTTTGTGGGCGCCCGAGGCTATAGATTTTGAGCCCCTAGGAGTATGCCTTTGAAAATTGTTCTGAGCAAGTTCTTCAATTTGATTATAAATTTCCTCGGGTCGCCGATTCCCAAGGAGTCCATCGGAGCCGGAATCAAGAATTTGCCGTGTTTGTGGTAAGAGTCTGTTGTAGAAGGTGGACACTTGTTGCCAACGTTCAAGACCGTGATGCGGGCACTTTCTTAGTAGCTCCTTGAACCTTTCCCATGTTTCGTACAAGGATTCCCCATCTTCCTGCGAGTAGGTGTTGATTTCGGTCATGAGTTTTGCGGTCTTAGAGGGAGGGAAATATTTGTAGAGAATTTTTTGGGCAAGGTCATCCCAAGTGTATTTAACCATGCTTTCGCTCGGTCTTTGAGGGAAAAAGGAAACATACGAAGTCTAACGGCATCGCTAGAAGCCCCATTGATCCGAAAGGTGTCACATATTTCCAAGAAATTGGTAATATGCATATGGGGATCTTCATCGGCTAGGCCATGGAAAGTGGTGGAATTTTGGAGCATTTGGATAAGGTGTGGTGGAAGCTCAAAGTTATTGGCATCGACGTTAGGAGGGTTAATAGCGTCTCCAAGATTACCGACCGTAGGCCGTATGTAATCCATGAGAGTGCGTTGATCCGCCATAGGGGGTTTTGTATCGAGGCTTTTTGTGGATTTTTGGCTTTAAGACGTTTTCTTAAAAGCGTTCGGGTTCGTCAAGCGTAACTTTTATGCCTTTATCGGAGGTAGAGGTTATGCATCAAACTGTATTCCTGCGAATTATATAGAGTTGCATGATTTTCTGCGAACAAAAACAAAAAGAAAGCTCGGTCAGAAGGATAGCACGACCCCGTGCTGTGGCTGGCACGACCCGTGCTATCTAGGAAAAACTTTCTGTTTTCCGGTTCCCAGTACTGGAAAGGTGTCACATATTTACAAGAAATTAGTAATATGAAGATGGGGATCTTCATCGGCTAGGCCATGGAAAGTGGCGGAATTTTGGAGCATTTGGATAAGGTGTGGTCAAAGCTCAAAGTTATTGGCATCGACGTCAGAGGGTTAATAGCGGCTCCAAGATTACCGACCGTAGGCCGTAGGTAATCCATGAGAGTGCGTTGATCTGCCATAGGGGGTTTTGTATCGAGGCTTTTTGTGGATTTTTGGCTTTAAGGCGTTTTCTTAAAAAGCGCTCGGGATCGTCAAGCGGAACTTTTATGTCTTTGTAGGAGGTGGAGGTTATGCACCAAACTGTATTCCTGCGAATTATACAGAGTTGCGTGATTTTCTGTGAACAAAAACAATAAGAAAACTTGGTCAGAAGGATAGCACGACGCTGTGCTGTGGCTGGCACGGCCCGTGCTGTCTAAGAAAAAACTTTCTGTTTTCAGGTTCCCAGTACTGGATGTTCAGCATGGCCCCGTTCTCCTGTAACACGGGCCCGTGTCAAGCGTTCCGATAACTAGAAAACAGGTTTTCCCAGATACTGCAGATCTAACACGACCCGTGTTGATCCCACATGGCCCCGTGTTAAGTCTGCAGAAAGCAGATTTTTCAGGGGAAAAGAAGGAAAGATAAAAAATGATTAGGCCGTTAATTTTAAGCTTTCCTGAAATTCTTGTGTCCCCAGCAACGGCTCCAAAAACTTGACGTGCGTGGGTGAGTATATATTTTTGTAGTTACTTTTTGCTCTTTTTACTCTCCGATTTCAAGTTTTAAATTTATAAAACACGATATTCTATTATCACTCTACATACACGCTAGGGCAAGTATACCCATCGCGGACGTAGTATAGTGATGGCAAGATACCGAGGTTGTCCAAGGACACAAGAGCTTTTAGTACCGGCTTATCGTCAACGTCTAATCGAACCAAATTTTGAGAAAAGATTTTTAAGCTAATAAAAAGATAAAAACAGAAAATAAAAATAAAATAAAAATGATAGACAAGAAAGAATCACTTGGATCCAACTTATCTTTCATGTACCCCTTTGATGATTTCCGCACTTTGGGCATTTTAAGAGATTATCTTAGTTATAGTAGTAGGCCCCTCTTTTGGAGGCGACGTTACCCTCAACCTAGTGGTTTGAATCAGCAAGGATACAATTCCACTAGGTCGGAATGTTGAAAGATAATTAAGTAAGTTTTTAATGCAAAATGTAGTGGACCCCTCGTAAAAGGCGGCGATCACCCTCAACCCGTTGGTCTGAGTCAGCAGGGATACAGTCCTCGCGAGGTTGGTTTAATGTTTTAATAGTAGTTTAAGAATAAGGGATTCAAACTTTTTGCACCTCTACCGTGGTGGGTAATGCCCACTCCGACTCGTGAGGTGTTACTAGGCTTGAACCAGGTTCTCGCTGGATCTATACACTGAACGAGACATAGAATTACCCAAACCACCCTTCTAATCTCCCGTTAGGGTTAATTAACATGCTTTATATAGACCGTAAAGATATGAACATGTTGAGTTAACTAACATATGAAGAGTATTTAAGTAAAGTCGCCTTCAATAAAAAAAACTAGTTATTAACGTCATTAATACATGCCCAATTAAAAAGTAGCCAAAGATTGGAAATCATAAAAGAAATACATAAAAGAAAAGTCTTCACCAAGTGATGTAAGAATTTAGCCAAGCATGGCCTTTGTTTGACAAAGATTCTTACGATCAATCTTGGATCCCGAGACTACACATACACTCTAAAGATGGAAAGATGGATGATGGTGGTGGATGATGGTGTTGTAGTGGTGGTGGAGTTGTGGCAAGTGAGAGAGAAGTGGTTTGCCAAGGGATGAGTTGAAGTGGAACCAAGCACTCCTATTTATAGCTGTAAACAGAAGCTTCAGTGCGGCCCGTTCCCGGCTAGCACGGCCCCATGCCCATCTCTCTCTCTCTCTCTCTCTCTCTTCCTCATTAACTGCTTTGTCAGATGTTGTACAAACACGGCCCCGTGTGTCAATGGCATGGCCTGTGGCCAAAGTACTTGCTGTACTATTGAAGATTCTAAAAATCTTTAAGTTGACCACGCTTGTGTTGCCTTAACACGGCCCCGTGTTGGCTGCCATTTTTGTCTTTTGCAGTTGTCTTTTTCTTCTGCCCAGTATCCATCTTCGGACACGGCCCGTGTCAGGTGGACACGGCCCCATGTCAGCCTTCTGTTCTTGTTATTTTGGGGTTTGGATGTGAACCGGGGCTTGGCGCTTTGTGGTAATTCCTTCTTCTTTGCATTTATGTTGGAATTTGCTGTCTTTTTACTCCTTTTGCACATTTAAGCTCTTTTATCCCTGAAAATATAAAAGGAACGAAAACACGAGCTTTTTCCAACATTAGTACTAAAAAGGGTTGATTTTACTCTGTATTTGATACAATTTATATGTTGTATTTTAATCACATCAATTAGATAAGGCCCGGACCAATGAAGATAATTTAAAGAAGTTCGAACCTCCATGACTATATATATCCTGACCCATGCCCTGCTTATATCCGAACAAATATAACAGTTCTTTTATAAATCAATAAATTTGGGTCAATAAATTCTGAAGGCGCTGCTTATATATGAAATCCTGACTCCATATTTTCTTTCACATATTCGGACCACATAGATTCCATTAAACCCGGACCTCACCCACATTTAAGAAACTCGGAACACAGAAGTTTTATAAGTCCTGACTCGCGTATATCTTTCTAAGTTCGGACATGGCCAATGAGATTAAACTCGGACCCTTATTGACATATATATAAAGTCGGACCATTATAATGAAACTCGAATCTAAGGTTTTTCATGTGTAAACTCGGACCCAAAGATAAAACCCTGACCCCCCTTTGATCCATCCCTAAATTCGGACCATATGTGGGATTTAAAACCCTGAACTTCCCTTTTTACTTGAAAACTCTGACAAAAATATAAGGACTTATTAAAACCCTGATCTTTTAATTGGTAAACTCTGACTAGTATATTCAGGACTTAATAAACTCTGAACCTTCAAAATAACACAAGTCCTTACAAGAGTAAACTCGAACTTTGTGACTTCACAAAGCCTGACTGTTAACTCCAGACAAACAACGCACAGAATTAAGAAAACCAAAATTTCAATACAACAGTTACAATCAGTACGATGAAAACCCTAATCTACCATATGAATCAAACAACAGTTTAACACTTCTAGCATACCAATTGCGTACTAACACCAGGCAAACGATTATACAATCATTCTCAAGCTATAGCACATTCAACCAGGATGATTAACTAAACACAGAGCCACATGTTTGGACCTCTAGGGTTTACATGAAATCAAAAAGCAAAGATATCAACGTATAATCATGAAGCAACTACCTTAGATTGATTCTAGATGGATTGAAAGATCAAGTCTGATGATTTTGTGTGATGTGCAGCCAAAATGATTAGAGAGTGATTAGAGAAGAATGATTTGCAAACTGCCGTATAATGATTTGAGAGGGAGGGTTTTAGGGTTAGGAGTAGTTAGTAAAGTTTCACAAATACTCTAGACACCCCCTAACTATATAACTTTAACACCAAGGCACCTAACTCATGCAATTCACATTTAAAACACATAATTCACATTAATCATGTAAACCATCCGTTTATAATATATGTGTTAGTCACCAACGTTTGAGATCTATCACGTGTGTGTTCTGGTAATTCCCCAAATTACCAGCCTAGACACATTTAACTAACCCTAGTTAAATGTAGTGCTATGAATGTATGATTAAATTAACTGTGTTTAGGTTAAAGTAGTAACCTGAAGTTGCGGGTTGTCACATCATCCCCAACTTGAAAGAAATTCCGTCCCGAAATTTGATAAGCAGTCTCGGAGAAAAGAAAGGGTGATTTAAGAAGACTGTGGAATTTCGTCGGGTACCACATCATCCCCAACTTGAAAGAGAATTTTGTCCCGAAATTCGCTAGTTGCATCAGGGTTAGGTTCAGTAGTTTCGAATAAGTGAGGATACTTGAGCATCATCTGATCCTCGCGTTGGAGAATTTCGCGTAAAGCTGCTCATTCCTCAGGAGTTCCAAGATAAGACGTAGGTGTCACTCATGATCCTCCTTGCTCTTAGAATATATCAGAATGTCATCGTTAAACACAATGACAAAATCATCAAGATACGGTTTACACACACGGTTCATGAGATCCATGAAAACCGTAGGTGCGTTAGTCAACCCAAATGGGATGACCAAAAACTCGTAATGGCTGTACCGCGTTCGTAAGGTTGTCTTAGGAACATCTTCCTCTCGGAATCTCATTTGATGATAGCCCGATCTTAAATCGATTTTCGAGTAGAAGCTTGACCCTTGCAGCTGGTCAAACAGATCATTGATGCGAGGTAGGGGATAATGGTTATTGACCGTCACCTTGTTTAGTTCGCGGTAGTCTATACACATGCGGAAAGATCCGTCTTTCTTCTTCACGAATATGACTGGGGCTCCCCATGGTGAAGAACTAGATCGGATAAAATCTCTATCCAACAGTTCTTGGAGTTGATTCGATAGTTCTTGCAACTCTCCTGGTGCAAGACGATAAGGAGCACGAGCAATCGGAGCTGCTCCTGGCGTAAGCTCGATCTGAAATTCCACTTGTCGATGTGGAGGTAGTCCTGGAAGTTCCTCAGGAAACACATCGGAAAAGTCACGAACGACTAGAATGTCTTCGATCTTCTTTTCCTCAGACTGAGTATCGTTAACAAGAGCTAGTATAGCAGGATAACCCTTTCGTAAGGACTACTGGGCTTTCATAGCTGAAATGATGCCAACTGTAGCACCACTCTGATGACCCTGAACAGACAATAAATCTCTATTAGGGAGAGGAATACGGATGATCTTTTCTTGACAGAGAATTTCAGCTCGGTGTTTGGACAACCAGTCCATACCGACGACTATATCAAAGCTACCAAGAGTGACGGGAAGAAGGTCAATATCAAACATTTGACCTAGAAGATCGAGTTTGCACCCAACGTGAACATGAGACGCTTCTATTGGCTTACCGTCAACCAATTCCACGATGTGTTTGGTTTCGAGAGGTGTCGGGGTCGATTCTAGTAGTCTACTGAATTTCAAGGACACATAACTCCAATCGGCACTAGAATCAAATAAAACAGAGGCGAAAATGTTGTTCACAGAAAACGTACCGGTCACGACGTTGCCATCGTTCCTGGCGTCACATGCGCCAATAGTGAATGCCTTCCCACGAGAACCGTTTCCACCATTGTTACCATTGTTGTTGTTGTGGTTCCCAGTGTTTCCACCATTGTTACCATTGTGAACGCTTCTTATGGTGTAAGTACATTTAATGATGTCCAAATATTTGATACAGAAATATGAATTTTATCATCTTCGATCAAAGAAGCAAAGATCCTTGATCCTGAAGTTCCATAGTTCAATACAGATTGTATTAATATATCTTGCAAGTTATACATGAACATAGATCATTAAATTTATTGTCAAGATATAACTCGTGTACAGTAAGGAGATAATGTAATGGGTAAAACATATATTTTCTATACCCTTAAGGTACGAAAGATATGGGTTAATATTTTACTAACCCATCAACAAGTTTGGTTAGTTTTGTAAATGTAGGGATTATAACAAAACACATTCATGGATTATGGTATCAGTTTACAAGAGGAGACAATTAAAGTTTCACATGAAGATCATACATCAACGTTCATTGAAGGATTGTACATCAATAGATCAAAAGAAAAATTACTTAGTACAAAAGTTTTCAACAACTTTCATAGAAGATTGGCACCTGTTACTTAAATGATACATACCACCAACACCGTCCAACAGCACCACCACCTACCACCACCGTCTAACAACCTATCAACTTCTACAACATCTCAAGAGTCATCATCTCAAGAGTCTTCATAACTCTTAATAATTATTTCATTTACTATCATTTATGTTGTTATTAATTCTTCATTATTTCATTGTCCTTATACTTATATATGTACCCATTGTTATTTGTTCAATTATAGTGAGAGTTATCATTTCCTACATGGTATAGAGCCAAAACCGACCCACCCTCCCTCCCTCATTCTTCTTCATCGCTGCTATGGCTGCCTCTTCTTCCGAATCCACCCCCTCCCTCACTCTCTTGCTAATCTCATTCCCATCAAACTCTCATCCTCCAACTACCTACTTTGGAAATCCCAAATGGAGCCTCTTCTTTCTCTTCAAGGTCTCATATCACATATTGATGGCTCAGTTGATTCCCCAACTCCCACTATTACCACTAATGATAAAACCTCCCCTAATCCTGAGTATGTTTCATGGCTTGTTGCTGATCAACGCACCATTGTGCTCATCAATGCCACGCTTTCGGAGGAAGCGATGACCGTTGTTGTCGGCCTGGCCACCGCTCGTCAAAGGTGGCAGTCTCTTGAAGCCGCATATGGTAACACTTCTATTGAACGGGTCCAGAACCTCCGTGATCAGCTTCGCACTCTTCTTAAAGGATCTAAATCTGTGGCTGATTTTGGTCTTCAATTCAATGGATTGTCGGACCAATTGGCGGCAATCGGATATCCGGTTAACCGGGATGACCAAACTCACTGGTTTCTTTGTGGTCTAGGACCCTCTTTTGAGTCATTTTCTGCCATCATCAAATCGGTTCAGCCCCCGCCATCTCTTCAGGATCTTATTTCAAAAGCTGAAAGCCATGAAATGTTTTTTCGGTCGTTACATGCAAACAATCAGCCTCCATTTGCTTTCACAGCCCAAGTCGATCGCACCAACACTCCTGTCCGTGGTCGTCGGTCTTCTCGTTTCGCTGGATCTGGTAACCGTGGTGGTCGCAATGGTGGTCGTGGTTATAGCCGGCGATTTCCCCATTGCCAATTGTGCCGTTAATCGGGCCATTATGCCTCCGCATGCCCCTCGTTGTCCACTTTTGCTAATCGTCACAATTCGGTTGATGAGAGCATTGCTAATGCTTTCTTATCGAAATGTGTTGTTAATGAATCTCGTCCTGATTGGTTTGCTGATTCGGGAGCAACGGACCACATGACTCCCAATGATCAAAATGTCATCAACACTACTCCATCTTCAGGTAATCAATCAGTTATGTTTGGGAACGGTCACTCGCTACCTGTTGCCCGAACAGGTTCCTCTACTCTCTCTAATTAATTAAAATTAAATAATGTTCTTGTTGTGCCACATCTTACGCGCAATCTTCTCTCAATTAGCAAACTTACTATGGATAACCCTGTTGATGTCCTATTTTCTTATCCTTCTTTCTTTATTCAGGATCGCAAAACAAGACAGGTTCTGGCTAGCGGTCAATGTGAAGATGGTCTTTATGTTTTGAAGCCCACTCCTCAAGCTTGTTTTTCTACGTCCTCGTTTTCCACCGCATCTTTTGAACTTTGGCACTCCCGTTTGGGACATGCCCATTTTGATGTTATTCATAATCTAAATAAACGTGGTTGTTTGTCCGTTTCTGCTTTATTACCTAAACCTCAATTATGTCAATCATGTCAAATTTCCAAATCTAAAAGGTTACCGTTTGAATCAAATAATAATAAGGCTACTAAGCCTCTTGATCTTATCCATTGTGACCTTTGGGGTCCATCACCGGTTTACTCAAATGATAACTTTAGATATTATGTCATATTTGTGGACGACTACTCTCGTTTCTGTTGGTTCTATCCTCTTCGTCTAAAATCGGATTTCTATCATACATTAGACATTTTATAAAACTCGTACAAAACCAATTTTCATCAAAGGTTAAAGTGTTTCAAAGTGACGGTGGCACATAATTTGTTAACCATAAAGTTCGGTCTCTATTTGAACAAAATGGCACCCTACATCGTCTCTCATGTCCATATACACCGCAACAAAATGGACGTGTTGAGCGTAAACATCGACATGTGGTTGAAACAGGATTGGCCATGATGTTCAATGCTCAACTTCCCATGTCCTTTTGGGTTGATGCCTTTTCATCCGCTGTTTATATTATTAATCGTTTACCCACTCAAACTTTAGATGGTGTATCTCCATATGAGCTTTTATTTCACAAAACACCAAATTACAACACTCTTCGTGCCTATGGGTGTCGTGTGTTCCCGTACCTTCGGGATTATGCCGACCACAAATTAGCACCTAGGAGCCTTCCATGTGTGTACATTGGATACAGTCCGATACATAAAGGGTACCGTTGCCTTGATCCTAGTACCAATCGTGTATATATCTCTCGTCATGCGCGTTTTGATGAATCCATTTTCCCGTTTCAAGGTAGTTCGGCTACACCAAACCTTTCACAGCTTGACCTTGTTGCTTTTCAGGATGATGCTCCTACTCCCACTCCATTAGCCACTCCCACCATGCCTTCGGCTACCTCTCCACCAGTTGATCAACATCAACTCTCTGTTGTTGTGATATCTCACACTTCTACCCCACCAATCTCCACACCACTTCCGGTGCACCTGTTTCCATCGCCACCTCCTTCCTCGTCTTCATCATCTGCATCTGAAGACACATCTTCATCTCCTGTGTCCCCTTCGTCTGCGTCTCCTTCGTCTGCCGCCAGTCCGCCCTCGGCGGTCTCGTCGGTTCCTACACCGCCACCCTTACCATCTCATCCGATGATTACTCGGGCCAAAGCCGGCATCTTTAAACCTCGCCATCTTGCTGACTTCTCACATTTGGTCAATCAGCCACTCCATCATGCCTTGCATGCTGCTAGTGACCCTAAAACTCATAAATCTGCGATTAAAGACCCTAAATGGCTGGATGCCATGAACAAAGAGCTCGATGCGCTTCATAAAAATCACACCTGGTCCCTCGTTCCTCGTCCTACTAATCGCCACATTGTTGGCTCCAAGTGGCTCTTTCGGACGAAATATCTCTCTAATGGCACTATTGATCGTCATAAAGCCCGCCTCGTTGCTCAAGGTTTTTCTCAATACCCGGGACTTGATTACTCTCACAATTTTAGTCCAGTTGTCAAAGCGTCTACAATTCGTATTATTATGACCATTGCTGTCTTGAATAATTGGAAGTTACACCAACTTGATGTTAATAACGCTTTTCTACATGGGAACTTAAGTGAATCTATTTATATGGAACAACCACCGGGATTTCTTGACCCGCAGTTTCCAGATCATGTTTGTAAACTGAACAAAGCTCTTTATGGGTTAAAATAAGCTCCACGGGCCTGGTTTCGTCGACTAAGTGACTTTCTTGTTCGTAGTGGGTTCACCTGCTCTCGGGCTTACCCGTCTTTGTTTATTTTTAACAAAGGCTCATGTGCTATGTATGTGCTTGTATATGTTGATGATGTTATTGTGACAGGTAATCAAGGACACAAACTACAAGCATTTATTAAAGCTCTCAACACTGAGTTTGCACTTAAAGATTTGGGTGAACTTAGTTACTTTCTTGGCATTGAGGTTGTTCATATGCATCAAGGTTTGTTTATACATCAAGCAAAATACGCTACTGAAGTGCTTGAACGAGCTCATATGATGGATGCAAAACCGGCGGCTACACCTCTCTCATCCACGGTCTCGTTTACCTCAACGGGTGACCCGTATCATGATCCGACCTTTTATCGATCTATAGTTGGTTCTCTACAATACTTAACTATCACTCGTCCTGATCTTTCATATGCCGTGAATCAAGTGAGTCAATTTTTACATTCTCCAACAACACAACATTTTCAAGAAGTCAAACGTATCCTTAGATATGTTAAAGGCACGATATCATATGGGCTCAATTTTACCAAACCAACCAATGTTAACATACTTGGGTTCTCTGATGCGGATTGGGCCAAGTGTCTAGAAACAAGGAGGTCTACCTATGGTTATTCTATCTTCTTTGGAGGCAATCTTGTGTCTTGGAGTTCAAAGAAACAACCAACTGTGTCCCGCTCAAGTTGTGAATCTGAGTATCGGGCCATGGCTAATACGGCGACAGTAATTATTGGTATAACTCATCTTCTAAGTGAACTTGGTGTTCTACCTACAAAGTGCCCAACGCTTCTATGTGACAACCAGAGTGCACTCTTTATAACTCAGAATCCAGTTGCTCACAAGCGGGTTAAACACTTGGAACTTGACTATCACTTCATTAGAGAGCTTGTTGCTTCGGGTAAGTTAAACACCAAGTTCATTCCATCCAAGCTTCAGGTGGCAGACATTTTTACGAAAAGCTTGCCAAAACCACAATTCGAAAGTTTCCGCTCATTGCTTCGGATTAGTCTACCACCGTCTCGCTTGAGGGGGGATAACAACCTATCAACTTCTACAACATCTCAAGAGTCATCATCTCAAGAGTCTTCATAACTCTTTATAATTATTTCATTTACTATTATTTATGTTGTTATTAATTCTTCATTATTTCATTGTCCTTATATATGTACCCATTGTAATTTGTTCAATTATAGTGAGAGTTATCATTTCCTACACCGTCCATACACCACCACCAGTTTATTTTAGAAGTCTACAGTGTCGGCCTTGATGCAAGTATTTTAAAGCCCTAGCTTTAGGCCCCCAACTACACAAGGCCTCCAATTTTAATAAAAAATGTATATTGTAATTGTATCTTTTGTGTATTTGATAAATTTGATAAACTGTTTCTTCTTAGATTTTTGATAAGGTGCTTATTCCTTATTATTTTTATATTAATTAGGTGCTCTATGAGTTCTTTTTAGTTTATCATAGCCGGTCGTAACTCGGATAAAGTAGGTGGTTTATAACAACCGAATTTGGAAAAAAGGCCCCAAATTTCTATTTCGCTTTGGGCCACCAAAATGGTTGAGCCGGCCCTGGAAGTCTACATACGTTAAAAAACAAAAAATCTTCTTCTTGCAGACCGTAAAGGTTTGGTTCACCTATTCTTCTACAGATGTCTGCAGATGTGGTTCGCAGACTACAGACATTTTACCTTTTAAAAAATATCACCTTAGACATAATACGAGTTGTGACGTGTGAGGAGAGGCAAGACTTGGACGAAATACAACCTGTGATTTGTGAGGCACAATTAGAGTTCTTAATGAATTCGAATAAATTCGAATTTACATATTCTGTTTGTTTTAATTTGAAAAAAATAAATCCAAATACGAATACCAAAAGTTTAATTTCAATTACTCGCTAACTCAATTTGCAAATCAAATTTATACACATTTCAATTATTGAACACCCTTTGCTAATTTATCTTTTTAATGATGAATGTAGTAAAAATATAAAAAAAGGTGAAATATTTTTGTTATTTATTAAATACAAAATATACATAAAAAGAAAACTTAGATGTCATAAATATTGAGTTTTTTTTCCCATAGTGATGTTGAGGAAAAAACTATTTACTATTTTGGTGTTCTTTAAAAACTATTTACTAAAATAGTGTTTTCATTACTTTGTGTTAACCTTTTCATTGTCTATTCCCTTCTGCGTCTCAGTTGGTTCAAATTTTATACTTTTTATTTAATAATTAATCATACATCTGTTTTAATTTTTTCCATCAATGCATTCATTGTTTTTTATCGTATTTTATTTTCTTACCAATATATTATATATTATATAATAGTATAATTTTTAACATTCTAGTGCAATGTAGGTTGTACATAATGCTTAATAAGTTTGTTATGCTTATTGTGTTTGAATATCATTGTACAACATCTTTAAGCATTCCCACGTGTCCATCATCCTACATTATTTGAGGTTCCCCACTTGTCCATCACTGTAGCAGTCATAACCCTCTTATCCTCATACTTCTTCTTTGGTTGCGATGGTGATACTGGAAAGATGAAAAAGAAGCTTCGGTCCCATAAACAGTGGCGGATCTATGATTCACGCCAAGCCGTAACGTTTTATAAATAAGCCGTAACGAAATCGAAAAAACATCAAATTTTTCCAAAATTTACACTAAAAACGTCAAATTTTTCCGAGCCAAGCCGTAGCAGAGGTTACCCCTGGTTAAGGCCAGGTCCGCCCCTGCCCATAAATGGAGGGATCTAGCGCCACCATGAGTGGCGTTGCACATTTTCCGATCAAAACTCAGGCGTGGTGCGGTACGGATGAGAGAGAAGACGAGTCAGCGGCGGTGCACATCAGTGATGTATGTGTAGCACTCTGCATCATCTAGCTTTTACTTTTGCTGATTTTGCTTACAAATATGTTATTCAATTGAAATAGAACTTGATAAAGTTAATTTTTTTTCTGCAGTGGAGCATGTTGATACGCTTGAAATCGTAGCCATTAAGATCATAAGTGTTAAATAAGATTACCTTTTCATTTTACTTCTTCAATTACTTAGCTGATCTGTTTAGTGTTTTGTGGATCGTTTTTTTTTTTTTTTTTTTTTGAATTTGAATTGGATATTAGGTTTAGACATGTAGTGAGTTTGTATCCATTGTATTATTGTTTTCAATTGATGCTTTTAATTTCTTAATCTGATGGTTATTGATGTAAAATTATTTCTCTAGGGTTGGGGATATCGATCGACAAGTTTCTTCAATTTGCGATATGATGAAGGTATCATATTTTTCTATTTCTGATTTTTAGGTTTCAAATTGGGGTTGATATTCACTATTTCGAGATACATAGAATTCGTTTTTGGAGCCATTGCTTAACGGGACAACGATGATGGTGGTGATAAAAAAAACTTATGAACCTAAGTTTTTGGTGAAGCCAAAGATGAACTCCACCAGGTATGATACGACGATGCTAGATTTGAATTACGCTAATTAGATATCCAACTAACACAGTGTTAGTAACACTCTAGGCTTCGAAGCTCATCACATAATATTTTTTGTTGTTTCATGCAGGAGAAAACAAAATTACCATTGAAGTGGAAGCCACAAATGATGAGTTTATGATTGACATTGATTCTAGACACAAGGGTCCTCAAATGTGCAACTTGTATGCTGTAGAAATACATGCCAATTTATACACCAAAGAGGTCTGAATAGTTGCTGACATCCAATCATTGATTAATATATTCTCAAAAACAACAGTCAAACTTCCATGTAAAGTGCAAGGTGTATAGATAATTTTAATATCAATATGCATTTACTCCATGCATAATTTTGTTTTACACTTAGCTAGCTGAACTAATTTTTTAACTGTATGTATGTATGCGCGTGTGTGTGGGAGGGCGCATGTGTTTAAAAAGAGAAGCATGAAAATTACACCAAGATGGTGAAACATTTATAGTTTGAAGCAAAAGCTGGTACCGCAATTAAGCGAACTGGTACCAATGAAATCGAGCCTCTTTTTGAAGCAAATCGTTGATTAAGCCAATGATGACGCGAATGGCAGTGTTGCGGAGGTGAAAGGCGGTGAAACAAAGGTTTTTGAAGGAAGATCTTGCGAAATTGTTAGTTCATGGGAAGCATTTGGGTTTTTAGTTTTTAGTTATTATTCACGGTTGACAAAAAGGGCCCACGTGGGAAGCATGGGGACGGTGGTGAATGGAAGTTTAAGAGCCTGGCAGACAGGTCAACTAGACCATAGCTGATAATCTTTATTTTCCTTTCAATTTAAAGGTATATTTATTGTTATTTTGTTGATTTTTCGATTGGCATGAGAGGGAATTCCAAGTTGCAACTTTACCATATAAGCCAGATTTCAAAGTGATGCCAGAGAGTCATTCATATATGAGCATTTGAACGCATTTTATGAACAGTTTACGTGTCTTGATGTCGGCTGACTAGAAATATAAATCCAGCCACCGTCGCATCGTGGTGGGTTGCACTTCTAGTTATATTTCATTTTTCATCAACTAAGTGCTTTTTATCTTTATTTTATTTTCTTAACAACTTATTGTATTTCATTTTTTCTCGATCGATCAACTGATGTTAAATAGAGAAGCTGATAATATCTGAGCTTTTATGATGTCAAGGTCAAAGGGTTATTTAATCTAATTAATTTAATTAATAATGTGTTATAATAAAATTATATTGACCATTTTGCCCCTGAGGAAAAGGACAAAATAACAGGATTTTATTAAAAAAATCAGCTGATTTCACTTTTGGACCCAAATGGCAATAAAAGTGAAACCAAAGAGATCCAGATTTAAAAGGTTTGAGTTTTGGACTAAAGTGACAAAAGTGACCAAACCTCAGGGACCAAAATGACAGTTTACTCTCTCAAATAAAGAAAGTATGAATCATTTCAAATAAATTTGAACAATTAAATACGAAGCAAAACAAAGATAATCAAGCATTAAAGATGTCATATACAAATGAAAATGAAAATAAAAATGTCAATTAAAGTTGAGTCATTATTAATCTCAATGTCAAACAAATTAAAAGAAAACATGTTCAAAAAATCAACCCGGTTTGTGATTTGTGACAACTCGTGATTTAGAACCCTTCGTGGTATCTTGATGTAACATGCTTGAACGTTATGTGACTAATTGACTTGTTGGTTTAATAAATAATATAAGTGAATTTATGTGATTATGTGTCGTGCTTGTATGTATGCGTGTATTTATATGACCCGAGACACAAGGACCCGACTCGAGACCATGCGGTCTCGAGTGAACAATAACAGTTGGGCCGGATTGGGCCATGCACCTCTTTAGTCCACCCGAAAGCCCATTAGGGTGCACCACCTTAGAACTAGTATATAACCCTTGTTGTTAGCCACACTTGCCATTTTTGGGCAACCCACACACACTCTCCTACACACACTCTCCCTCCCTCTCACTAAAATCCTAAGTCTCAACATTCTTCTCCCCTCATTCTCGGATTCAAACCGGCAACACTAGGACTCTCGGATCGAGCTCGGGATCATCATACGGAAGTTCACTCATCGACTCTTCATACCCTCACACTTAGAGAACCTAACCGGTTAGTGTTTTAATATGTACTAAGTGTTATGTGTGTTTGATGAATGAATGCTTGTCTCCTTGTATGAGTTAGTGAGTAAATGATGTAGATGCTTGATTGCTAAACAATGATTCATAGTGTACAAAAATAGAGTGAGTGATTGACTATCATGCTAGCTCAATGTATGAATAAATGGAAGAATGTATCAATATAGCTCCATCATGTTCTCGGATGTGTTTAGATGATGATGATGATTGATAGTACATTAAACTCGGTATATTATGCTAGTATAAATCGGTTTAGAGGAACATGTGTGTTATGATGATGTACAAAGGTTATTTCCGAATTTTGAATGATTTAACGCATGATTATTGGTACACAAAGTTATATGATAAAAACCCTAATGATGAACAAGCTTGAATGATAATATGAATATTTGAATATGATATGAACATGTTATGAACATTTGAAAATGCTTGTTTGATCCATTTTAATTGAATGTTAGACAAGAAAACATGTTTGAGGATTGTGGTTGGATAGTACATTGTATCATGAAATCGAAATTCTATTGGTTTAGTACAAGTGCCGGCGATCAGCAGGTGTGCCAGTCGAGACCCTCTGTCTCGACTCGAGACCACATAGGTGACAGCTCGAGACCCCGGTTGCGGCACAGGTTGCGAGTCGAGAACCTCTAGTCTCGACTCGAGACTACGCATTACCAGCACACAAACAGCGTAACTCGAGACCACGGTTGCGGGACCGGTTGCGACTCGAGACCGTCTAGTCTCGACTAGTGCATGTATAACTCGAGACCGCACAGTCTCGACTCGAGATCTCTAATCTCGACTCGAGACCACGTACACATGTTCACTGAGTTGGACTTGTTAACTGTTACGGGCTTAGGAGATTGGGCTGGGCTGTTGGGCTTTATGTGTTACTGTTGAATGTGTATGTTGTGCATTGTTGATTGGACTGCTATGAGAAACACTTGTTTGCAACGTGCTAGTATACATGTAGAAAATGTATGTGCGTTACTCGGTTTGTATCTGACTCGTGTGGTAACCATACTAGGACGTGGTTGACCACTTATAGCTTGATTGACCTTTCTGTGTATCTGCCGAGCAAACCAAGGTGAGTTCACACCCTTTACAAAGCATGGGATTCCCAGGGGTTGGGAATGGGGTTAAGGAACATGGATTCCTCGTCCTTTCTTGGGTAGGACGGTATTGGTTCAGGAATGTAATTCCTCGTCCTCATGGACAGATAACTCGTACTAGACCAAAACTCTATCACGAAGTCCCTCCTTTTTATATCGACTTAATCGCCGGGCCAATGGAGAGCGGGTCATTAGTTAGATAGCGCCATTTAGGTCTGACAAACTTCACACCGTGCCGCAGAGGACGGGCGTGAACTAATGGATCTGGGCACGTCAATGATGATAGACATTGACAGTTCAGGGCACATAAACATGACTACAGTCAGCAGTCGATATGGTAACGAGTCTAGTGTATACATGGGGTAGCCCCCACGGCCGAAATGCCAGATAACTAACAAGGGGTAGCCCCCACGGCTGGATTGCCAGAATAACCGGGAATAAACAAGTCACGTTTTTCAACTATGGGGTAACCCCCACGGCAGGATGCCAGATAAAGGAAACTGTTTTCGAAACAACTTAAAGCGAACACCCAACTGTGAACTCACTCAACTTGTTGTTGACTCGTTACTACATGCTTTGCAGGTCAATAGGTACTTAGCTGGAGCTTTCATGGAAGATAGTCGTTGTGGGACATGGACAGCTGGGTGCCTTGTTAAACTTTGAAACAATTAAACTTATGTGTTGGTTTTAAACGTTATGCTTCCGCTTGCAACTTAAACTATGTTTTTGTTTGGACACCAATTGTATTGGTTGGATTTTATAATTTCTTACATGCTTGTTCAATATGATTGGTGGCTGGATCCTGGTCAGTCACGCCTCCAAGCGGTGGTACTCCGCAGGTGGATTTTGGGGGTGTGACAGATTGGTATCAGAGCCATTGGTTATAGAGAACTTGGTTTTAATAAAGGAAAAGGTTTTATTAAAATCAGACTATAACCTGTACATTGCTCTACGATCCACAACGACGCTTCACTCCACATGCAAGGCTCGACATTCTAGGTGATATGATCTATGTATATATTGCCTACTTGTTAGTAACATAGTACATTGCTCATGGTATGCTTGGCTAGTATCACTACTGTTGCTTGAACACGTGTATGCTTACTCTCTTCTGTCATCATATTTTCGCGAACCCCTCTCACTCACGTTCCCCTTGATATGAAGATCATGTCTGGACGCATTAACATGACACAAGCCCAGTTGACGGCACTGATTAACGAACAAGTTGTTGCGGCACTTGCAGCTGCACACGCAGGAGGTATATCCTGCAGTCCAAACTCATTCTGGGATCTTTAGATCCTACTCCCGTGAACCAACCTTTGTGTTAAACTCTGTCTTTTCTTTCACCCACTATAGGTCAACATGCTCAGCCACCTGTGTGCACCTTTAAAACTTTCATGGACTGCCGACCAACTACTTTTAGCGGCACTGAAGGAGCCGTAGGCCTCCTCCACTGGTTTGAGAAACTCGAATCTGTTTTCGAGATGTGTGAATGCCCTGAGGAGCGCAGGGTGAAGTATGCTATCGGTACTCTCGAGGGTTTAGCCCTCACGTGGTGGACCGCTCAGGTCCAAATGCTAGGGTTGGTTGCTGCTAACGCCACCCCATGGAACAACTTTAAGGAAATGATCAAGGAGGAGTACTGCAATCGTGACGAAATTCACAAACTGGAAGTAGAGTTTTTCAACCTCAAGATGACGGGGTCAGAAATTGAAGCTTATGTGAAAAGATCGAACGAACTGGCAATTCTATGCCCTACTATGGTGGATCCTCCCATCAAACGCATCGAACTATTTCTCAAGGGCTTAGTGCCAGAAATCCAAAGTCATGTGACTTCAGCAAACCTCGCCACCATCCAGCAAGTTGTTCAATTGGCTCACCGTCTTACGGATCAGGCGGTGGAGCAGAACAGGTTGCCAAAGCGCATAGGTGCCGCAACTACTTCAGGCGCTCTTTGTGACAACAAACGGAAATGGGATGGAGCTTCAAGTAAGGGTTCGACTTCTGTTCAGTCCCAGTCTCAGCAGAGAAAGACTGATGACTACAAGAGCCCTAGTCAGCAATCATCTGGTGGTCAAAGTCATGGTGGGTACAAAGGGAATCACCCCAAATGCAACCGCTGCAGCCTGCACCACAGCGGGCCATGCACCAGGGGTAACTGTCATCGGTGCAACAAGCCAGGTCACGCTGCAAAGGATTGCAGGAGCTTATATCCCGCCAATCAGAATCGTCAGCAAGCTCAACAGAACCCACGCCAGCAGCAGCAGCAAGGTGATAACAAAGGGTGCTTTCAGTGTGGAGCTGAAGGCCACTTCAAGAGAGATTGTCCCCAACTGAACAGGAACCAGAACCACAACAACAACAACAACAATAACAACAATCAGGGGAATGGTAACAATGGGAACAACAACAATAATGGTGCCAGGGGGCGGGCGTTCGTGATTGGCCAAGGTGAAGCAAGGAATGACCCCAATGTTGTGGGGGGTAAGTTCCTTCTCGACGACTTTTATGTTACAGTTTTATTTGATTCGGGTGCCGATACTAGCTACATGTCACTAGAAGTTAGTCAAATGCTTAAGCGTATTCCAACACCTTTGAACAACAAGCACACTGTAGAGCTAGCAAATGGTAAGAGTTTAGAGGCCACTCACGTGGTCCAGGGTTGTAAACTTGTTCTTGCTAACCAGACCTTCTCTATCAACCTTATTCCTATCGTCTTGGGTAGTTTCGACGTTGTCATTGGGATGGATTGGTTATCCCAACACCGAGCAGAGATCCTTTGCAACGAGAAGATTGTTCGCATTCCTGGTTCCGGTAGTGAACCTCTCATGATTCGTGGCAACAAGAGGAGTGCTGTTGAGAACGTCATCTCTTTCCTTAAGGCCCAGAAGTGCTTACGAAAGGGCCACACTGCCATTTTGGCTCTCGTTACTGACACCTCGGAGAAAGAGAAGAAGATAGAAGATTTTCCAATTGTACGCGACTATCCTGAGGTATTTCCTGAGGAATTACCTGGTCTTCCGCCTCATCGCCAGGTCGAGTTTCAGATTGAACTAGCTCCTGGAGATGCGCCTATAGCTCGTACACCTTATCGTTTAGCTCCATCAGAATTGGAAGAACTCTCTACGAAACTGCAAGAACTCTTGGATAAGGGTTTTATTCGTCCTAGCTCATCGCCTTGGGGAGCTCCAGTGCTATTTGTGAAGAAGAAAGATGGTACCTTCAGAATGTGCATCGACTACCGGGAACTCAACAAAGTGACGGTGAAGAATCGTTATCCTCTACCACGTATCGACGACTTGTTTGACCAACTGCAAGGGTCAAGCTACTATTCAAAGATTGATCTGAGATCAGGATATCACCAGCTGAGAGTCCGAGAGGAGGACGTCTCCAAAACAGCTTTTAGAACTCGTTATGGACACTATGAGTTTTTGGTCATGCCTTTCGGGCTGACAAATGCACCTGCGATTTTCATGGACTTGATGAATCGAGTGTGCAAACCTTACCTGGACAAGTTCATAATAGTCTTCATCGACGACATCCTGATCTATTCTAAGAGTCAGGAGGAACACGAGCAGCATCTACGACTCATTCTGGAACTCCTTCGAACAGAACAGCTTTATGAAAAGTTCTCGAAATGCGACTTCTGGCTTCGTGAAGTCCATTTCTTAGGCCATGTGGTGAACAAGAATGGGATTCATGTTGATCCATCCAAGGTAGACTCGATTAAGAACTGGCCTGCACCTCGTACACCAACAGAAATTCGCCAATTCTTGGGTTTGGCAGGTTACTACAGGAAATTCATTAAGGATTTTTCCAAGATTGCACAGCCTCTTACCACACTAACGCAGAAAGGCGTTGTTTATCGATGGGGAAATGCACAGGAGTTAGCATTTCAGCATTTAAAGGATAGACTTTGCAGCGCACCTATCCTTTCATTGCCAGAGGGCACAGACGATTTTGTGGTTTACTGTGACGCGTCAATTCGGGGTCTTGGTTGTGTACTGATGCAACGGGATAAGGTCATAGCCTACGCCTCACGCCAACTTAAAGTTCATGAAAAGAACTACACTACACATGATTTAGAGCTGGGAGCTGTTGTTTTTGCACTTAAGATATGGAGACATTACCTGCACGGTACCAAATGCACCATTTACACTGACCACAGGAGCCTCGAGCACATCTTCAAACAGAAGGAGCTAAACATGCGTCAACGACGATGGGTCGAGTTATTAAACGATTACGAATGTGCAATCAAATACCATCCTGGCAAAGCCAATGTTGTGGCTGATGCCCTTAGTCGAAAGGACACTACGCCTAAGCGCGTGCGAGCATTGCAGCTCACTATACATTCTAGTCTTCCTTCCCAGATACGAGATGCTCAGATAGAAGCATTGAAACCAGAAAACGTCAGGGCTGAAGCCCTACGCGGCTCAAGGAAACGATTAGAACAGAAGGAAGACGGTGCTTACTACGTAACGGGACGCATTTGGGTCCCACTCTATGGCAACTTACGAGAGCTTGTGATGGATGAAGCACACAAGTCTCGCTACTCGGTACACCCTGGTTCGGACAAGATGTACCACGATATCAAAACTACGTATTGGTGGCCTAGCATGAAGGCCCACATAGCAACCTACGTCAGCAAGTGTTTGACTTGTGCGAGAGTCAAGACAGAATACCAGAAACCCTCAGGCCTACTCCAACAACCAGAGATACCACAATGGAAATGGGAGCAAATTTCCATGGATTTCGTTACTGGCCTGCCTAGATCTCAACGTGGTAACGATACTATTTGGGTGATCGTGGATCGACTCACAAAGTCTGCACACTTCTTAGCAATCAAGGAGACGGATAAATTCTCCACTCTAGCAGAAGTATATCTCAAGGAAGTTGTTTCAAGGCACGGGGTGCCCACCTCTATTATCTCGAATCGAGATGCACGTTTCACTTCAGAACTGTGGCAAGCAATGCACAAATCCTTTCGCTCACGATTAGACATGAGCACAGCGTATCACCCTCAGACGGACGGGCAGTCTGAGCGCACTATTCAAACCCTAGAAGACATGCTTCGTGCATGTGTAATCGACTTTGGCAACGGCTGGGAAAAAACATCTGCCACTTGTGGAATTCTCGTACAATAACAGCTACCACACCAGCATTAAAGCTGCTCCGTTTGAGGCATTGTACGGGCGTAAATGCCGGTCACCTCTTTGTTGGGCAGAGGTGGGAGATAGTCAGATCACTGGTCCAGAACATGTGGTAGACACAACCGAACGAATTGCTCAGATACGACAACGCATGGCGGCAGCTCGTGACCGCCAGAAAGTCTACGCCGATAAGGGCAGGAAACCGCTAGAGCTCCAGGTTGGGGAGCGGGTACTACTCAAGGTTTCACCCTGGAAGGGTGTGGTTCGTTTTGGTAAACGAGGCAAACTTAACCCACGATACGTTGGACCTTTTGAAATCACCGAGAAAATAGGCAAGGTGGCCTACAGACTGAACTTACCAGCAGAACTCAGTGCAGTTCACAACGTTTTCCTCGTGTCGAATCTGAAGAAGTGTCTGTCAGATGAGACCCACATAGTTCCTCTGAAGGAACTCACTATCGACGAGCAGTTACGATTCGTCGAGGAACCAGTTGAGATCACGGACCGGGATGTTAAGGTCCTCAAGAACACTAGAATACCTCTCGTTCGAGTTCGTTGGAACTCACGTCACGGCCCAGAGTTCACCTGGGAACGCGAAGATCGGATGAAACAAAAGTATCCCCAACTGTTCGCAAACAGTACAACCACTACTGAGGCTGAAGCAATGGAATTTCGGGACGAAATTCCAGATCAACGGGGGGGAGGATGTGACACCCCAGGAAAACCAGTGAAAACCATACAACGTAACTAGCTTCCTCAGTGAGTACTTACCAAATTTCGGGACGAAATTTCTTTCAACTTGGGGATAATGTGACAACTCGTGATTTAGAACCCTTCGTGGTATCTTGATGTAACATGCTTGAACGTTATGTGACTAATTGACTTGTTGGTTTAATAAATAATATAAGTGAATTTATGTGATTATGTGTCGTGCTTGTATGTATGCGTGTATTTATATGACCCGAGACACAAGGACCCGACTCGAGACCATGCGGTCTCGAGTGAACAGTAACAGTTGGGCCGGATTGGGCCATGCACCTCTTTAGTCCACCCGAAAGCCCATTAGGGTGCACCACCTTAGAACTAGTATATAACCCTTGTTGTTAGCCACACTTGCCATTTTTGGGCAACCCACACACACTCTCCTACACACACTCTCCCTCCCTCTCACTAAAATCCTAAGTCTCAACATTCTTCTCCCCTCATTCTCGGATTCAAACCGGCAACACTAGGACTCTCGGATCGAGCTCGGGATCATCATACGGAAGTTCACTCATCGACTCTTCATACCCTCACACTTAGAGAACCTAACCGGTTAGTGTTTTAATATGTACTAAGTGTTATGTGTGTTTGATGAATGAATGCTTGTCTCCTTGTATGAGTTAGTGAGTAAATGATGTAGATGCTTGATTGCTAAACAATGATTCATAGTGTACAAAAATAGAGTGAGTGATTGACTATCATGCTAGCTCAATGTATGAATAAATGGAAGAATGTATCAATATAGCTCCATCATGTTCTCGGATGTGTTTAGATGATGATGATGATTGATAGTACATTAAACTCGGTATATTATGCTAGTATAAATCGGTTTAGAGGAACATGTGTGTTATGATGATGTACAAAGGTTATTTCCGAATTTTGAATGATTTAACGCATGATTATTGGTACACAAAGTTATATGATAAAAACCCTAATGATGAACAAGCTTGAATGATAATATGAATATTTGAATATGATATGAACATGTTATGAACATTTGAAAATGCTTGTTTGATCCATTTTAATTGAATGTTAGACAAGAAAACATGTTTGAGGATTGTGGTTGGATAGTACATCGTATCATGAAATCGAAATTCTATTGGTTTAGTACAAGTGCCGGCGATCAGCAGGTGTGCCAGTCGAGACCCTCTGTCTCGACTCGAGACCACATAGGTGACAGCTCGAGACCCCGGTTGCGGCACAGGTTGCGAGTCGAGAACCTCTAGTCTCGACTCGAGACTACGCATTACCAGCACACAAACAGCGTAACTCGAGACCACGGTTGCGGGACCGGTTGCGACTCGAGACCGTCTAGTCTCGACTAGTGCATGTATAACTCGAGACCGCACAGTCTCGACTCGAGATCTCTAATCTCGACTCGAGACCACGTACACATGTTCACTGTTACGGGCTTAGGAGATTGGGATGGGCTGTTGGGCTTTATGTGTTACTGTTGAATGTGTATGTTGTACATTGTTGATTGGACTGCCATGAGAAACACTTGTTTGCAACGTGCTAGTATACATGTAGAAAATGTATGTGCGTTACTCGGTTTGTATCTGACTCGTGTGGTAACCATACTAGGACGTGGTTGACCACTTATAGCTTGATTGACCTTTCTGTGTATCTGCCGAGCAAACCAAGGTGAGTTCACACCCTTTACAAAGCATGGGATTCCCAGGGGTTGGGAATGGGGTTAAGGAACATGGATTCCTCGTCCTTTCTTGGGTAGGACGGTATTGGTTCAGGAATGTAATTCCTCGTCCTCATGGACAGATAACTCGTACTAGACCAAAACTCTATCACGAAGTCCCTCCTTTTTATATCGACTTAATCGCCGGGCCAATGACGAGCGGGTCATTAGTTAGATAGTGCTATTTAGGTCTGACAAACCTCACACCGTGTCGCAGAGGACGGGCGTGAACTAATGGATCTGGGCACGTCAATGATGATAGACATTGACAGTTCAGGGCACATAAACATGACTACAGTCAGCAGTCGATATGGTAACGAGTCTAGTGTATACATGGGGTAGCCCCCACGGCCGAAATGCCAGATAACTAACAAGGGGTAGCCCCTACGGCTGGATTGCCAGAATAACCGGGAATAAACAAGTCACGTTTTTCAACTATGGGGTAACCCCCACGGCAGGATGCCAGATAAAGGAAACTGTTTTCGAAATAACTTAAAGCGAACACCCAACTGTGAACTCACTCAACTTGTTGTTGACTCGTTACTACATGCTTTGTAGGTCAATAGGTACTTAGCTGGAGCTTGCATGGAAGAGAGTCGTTGTGGGACATGGACAGCTGGGTGCCATGTTAAACTTTGAAACAATTAAACTTATGTGTTGGTTTTAAACGTTATGCTTCCGCTTGCAACTTAAACTATGTTTTTGTTTGGACACCAATTGTATTGGTTGGATTTTATAATTTCTTACATGCTTGTTCAATATGATTGGTGGCTGGATCCTGGTCAGTCACGCCTCCAAGCGGTGGTACTCCGCAGGTGGATTTTGGGGGTGTGACATGATTATTATTCATTCTTTTAGAAGTTTTGTTACATTTCAAACTTTGTGGCATTCTATTCAAAGTCAAAAAATATGAATGTAAAAAATAAAGGCATTTTGATTAAAAACAAAAATCAAACTGTTGTGTAGTAAAAAAAACAAAATGTCTATGGATTAAAAGAAAAAGAAAATAGCCATGTGAACAAACCGATGGTAAATATTAAATACTAAATAGCCATGTCGCAAACATACAAACTATTCAATTGGCTTTAACAACCTATTGTTTCAATCAATCGTGGAGATCCGTTGATGGAAAAAAGTATATAGGAAGCTATATCTAACGTGAACCACACAAACTTTCCTCAAAATTAACCCAAAGGCCAAAAGTTAAAAAGTCCAATTTGGATCACACGCCACTGAAAATTTAATGTCACATTAACATGCTTCTCTCTATATATACATGTTAAAATCTAGCATCCCATTCAGGAACACTTTTAAGGTTAACTTATTAATGCTCTTAACCATATTAAAGCATGTCTATTTCTTCCTCTCCTTCAACCCTTTACCATAACAAAAGTTTGAAGAAGGAAGTTATTTGCAACATGGTGACCTTTAGTCCTAGCTTATGGGGAGATCAATTTCTCATATATAATGAGGTTTGTGAGTTTTATATCACTACTTTTTAATAATAACTAGATAGTTTACCAGCCACACGTTGCGGCGCGGCAAAAACGCAGGGTAAAGAAGTAACTCGACTGCGATTTGTTTTATTATACAACCAAAATTCAAATTTGACGTAGGAATGTAGGTAACTCGAGTGTGATTTGGTGACAACGTCTACCTCCTCTAATCCAGTTTACCACAACACCAAGTGCTCTAATCTAAATATGAAAACCCAATACACAGTATTCAAATTATTAATAAACTACATTCAAAACAAACTCCATCGCATCGGAAGTAATC
This sequence comes from Helianthus tuberosus, assembly GCA_030545235.1. Lineage (NCBI taxonomy): Eukaryota > Viridiplantae > Streptophyta > Magnoliopsida > Asterales > Asteraceae > Helianthus > Helianthus tuberosus. The sequence continues at coordinate 31,721,271 of CM060421.1, forward strand.
CGTTCAAATTGAAGTTGATTCTGGTAGATAAGCTTCCAGACTGGAAATTCAACAAAAAAAAAGATAAAAAAGATAATAAATCAGTGAGATATAAATTTGTAGGTTGATGAATGCAAACCTGTATTTACATCCTGCTTGACCTCGGCTTTAGCGATACGTACTTCAGTCAAAGGCACAATTCCTAAAGTCTATTAAGCACTTAACTGAAAAAAGGAAACGGATTGTCAGATTCCTTTACATGACGAAACTTTCATTCTTTGCTTCTTTAGGTAGCCGCCAAGTATGGACAAAAGTTAATCATCGTTGAAGAACAATAACTAATACCAGCCAAGTGGGGCTAGCTCACTTGGTAGAGGCTCTTGCCTCTTAGTGGGAGGTCTTGGGTTCAATCCCAAACAAGGGTGAGTTATTTGTAAATATAGTAGTTTGGGAGAGTAACGTTAGCCATTCAAAAAAAAAAAAAACTAATACCAAACAACTTTGGATCAGTAACAAAAACACACACTTTCTTCATTCGTTTTTTTCCAGTTATTAATCCTTTTCAATCTCAAAGGATTAGGATAGAAGAATAAAAATAAGAAAAAGAAACCTTTGAAACTTTTACACTTTTGTAAAAGTTATACCAGTTAGCATGAAACAGATTCGGGTCAAACATGTAACTTGAGATATATGGCAAACCGGGTTGGTCAAAAAATAAGAGAGAGTAGAAGGTAACAGACATATAGTTTTGCGAACAAAGTGAATCCAATTAGGAAGTATTTTGTAAACCTGAATATAGTATAGTCTCACCGCATTTAAGTTCTTTGCTAAAAATCCAAACTTTTTTACACAAAGATCAAGCAAATAGAATGTTAACTGCTAGAGCATAAGTAGGGTTACCTCTAGAAAATATACATATAAAACCAATAATAGCAGTTGCCATGACTGACCTTTAACCAAGATGTGTCAAAAATAGAACTATGAGTTGCCTGAAATCTTGATCAGGTAATGGTATCACGATGTAGTTGATCCCAAATGTCTCTTTTAGCAAGTTAAGCCCTGCAAATGTAGAAAAAAAAATTACTAAATGTTGTGTCAATTCACAACCGAGATGCTAAATGTCCTTTTATCAACTTAAATGCTAGATTTTAGCAGGAAAAAGTTGGAATTTATCTCTTGAATCACATAACAGGTTGTAAAGCTTAAACCTTTCAACAAATTCGAGCCAACATCTTAAAATACCAACCTCTATATCGGTGTAGTCCCTATAATAAAACGTAAACGAAACACATTAGCATGAGTCAAGCAAGTAAATACTACATAAATCAACACGTTTACAAGTTAATAGGCAGTCTAAAAATACAACCCAAATCGACCCGTTTACAAGTTAATAGGCGGAGTTAGAACAAAACCCAAATCGACAGCGATACAAGTATGCAGGTTGATTTAAATATAACAAAATGACACGTTTACCTCAGAGTCAATACATGTCCAGCTAAATAGCTAATATGTCACCCATTCGATCTACACCATCAAAAGCCAAAAGTCGAAGAATTGCAATCACGACCTGCTCTTATTCATAAAAATACTATCATGATATAGTAAGCAAAATCATATCATACAATTCAACAAAGATAATACCAAATCATGTAGTAACAAAATCGAACAAATTCTACACTAATATGTATGATTAAGTCGTAGAAGACAATCATATTGTAAAATTATAACAAATCGAAGTGTGTAAACAGAAAATTAAAGTATATGCCCTTGCCAGAAAACATGTGCAAAGTAAGACCGGAGGATTTGACCGGTGAGAAATCGGAAAAGGATGATGGTTTACAAGATGATGTCCTTGGTATTGCTACAAAGTCCAACACCAATAGGCCGCGGGTCACCTCAGCCTCAAACCACCACCATGACCCCAAAAATTTAGGGTATATCATCAACTAAAACTACAAAATTAGACATCATCTAAAAAAATTAGGGCTTACATTCAAGAAAACACAACAACATCAAAACAACATAGCTAATTGTCAGTGTAGTTACCTTGTGGGAGGGTTCAAAACCTGAAAACAGTAAAGGTAACAGTTTCTTACGATACAATCATAACCAAACTTCGTGACAAAACTTTGGGCGAATTGAAGCAGATTTGTCTGTTGAAAAGCTCAAAAAAACTCACGTTGCAAAGAAGTGTAAGCCACCATGTAGCGACGATGCTGAAACGGCATACCCCTGTTTGTCGCAAGGTGTGTAGACTTTCTCTCTGGTTTTCATCTCTCTCTGAAGAAGGGTTGATGAAAAGGACCGTGGAAAATCTAAATACGTGGCTAAAGAAAAGAGGAAAAGGTAGACACGTATAGCCACACGCGTCCTCGCTATATGATGGTACAAACACCAAAACACAAAATACAACACCTGATCACAAATAAAACCCTTAATGCAGAAGTTACAATTACTTAAAGCCCAAATGTGTTACAAATTTATAATTTATAATATGAATTAGAGTATGTGATTCGGGTTGGCATTTTTTAACTATTTTGTTCGTCTGTCTGTTTGTCGGTGTAGAGAAAGGATCTTGCTTGTGAGGAGCAACGGGCTAGGGAACTAAAAGAGAATGTAAGGAAAGTGCTAGTGATCAAAGGATCAATAGAACCTACACATCATATGAAATTATTGGAACTTATTGATTCGGTCCAACGCCTTGGTGTAGCATATCATTTTGAAGATGAAATTGAGGAATGCTTAAAGCATATTTATCTTACGTATGGGGATGAGTGGATCAACGGGAATAACCTCCAAGGCACTTCACTTTGGTTCAGACTTCTGCGACAACAAGGCTTCAATGTTTCAAGTGGTATTGTATTGTTTGCAATTAGTTATTTATATGTTTACAAATAAATTAAATGCAAAGAGTTGGCAAGAGTGAAACAAGTCAAACTGATCTAAAGAGGCTCAAAGTTGTCGGTGCGTATATTATGTGTGTGCAAGTTTCAGAATTAGATTGTTTTACATCGATCAATATCGTTTTTCTCTATAATTAACATAATATTTTGTGAAAACATGAAGGAAAATTTAAAAAGGTATTTGCACATTAACTCGGTCACTCGACTAACCAACCCACACCAAAAAGACCGGTTTATCCCTAACCCATCGGCTTACTTGTATGCCAATATCCATGTGTTACCTCTACTGTAGAATATGACATATATGCTTAAAGTTTTTTCTTATTTTTGTATAGGAATATTCTACAAGTACAAGAATGAAAATGGTAATTTTCTGGAGTCCTTGAGAGACGATATTTACGGTATGCTTTCTTAGTACGAAGCAACGTACATGAGGGTGGAAGGTGAAGAAGTTCTAGACGAAGCCCTCGAGTTTACAAAATACCATCTTGGAAATATAATCAAGAAACACATTTGTAGTAACGACACTTCTCTGGAAACTCAAATATCTCAAGCACTACAACAACCTCTTCGAAAAAGATTGCCACGACTAGAAGCATTGCGTTACATACCAATCTACCAACAACAAGATTCCCGTAATGACGACTTACTAACACTTGCTAAGTTAGATTTCAATTTGCTCCAAGAATTGCACCGAAAAGAGCTTAGCCAAGTTTGCAAGTAAGTGTATTAAAAACAAGACTACTTTTGATTTATTTCTTTTACATAGTACTATTAGAGTCAAGTGTAAGGCTCGAAATGGCAATTAGAAAAAATAAGTAGACCAGTCGGGTTAAGAAATATCATTTTAAATGGTAACTTTGTTTGAAAAAACTTTATTAAACAAATTTAACTATAACACTAAGTTAAATGAAATAAACTAATTGTACATTTTACTGTACGTTGTTAATCATAATGGTAAGGTTAATTTTAATCAAGCGTTCATATAGCATGGGTTATCCTCATAACTGACATTTTGTGTGTCTAGATGGTGGAAGGATTTCGACGCATTGAATAAACTACCTTATTCTCGGGATAGAACAGTCGAAGGTTACTTTTGGATATTGGGGGTCTACTTCGAGCCTCAACATTCCGAATCAAGGATTTTTCTGATTAAAATGTGCAATCTAATAGTCCTTTTGGATGACACGTACGATAATTATGGTACTTATGAAGAACTCGAGATATTTACTAAAGCTATTCAAAAGTAGGTGGCAACTAACAATTTACTTCTACTTATATTCATACCTGCAAAAAGTTCCCAAAATTTATTGGTTATTGTGAATGACTTGCATAGATGGTCGATAAGTTGCATGGATATGCTTCCTGAATACATGAAACAGATATATCAAGAAATTCTCAATGTTTACAAAGAAGCTGAAGATTTGCTAGAGAAGAAGGGAAATACATATCGTTTATGTTATACAAAAGAGATGGTACATACTATACAACCTGTTTGATCTTTATAATTCGTTTGTTTTGTTTTATAAACTATAATATTCTTGCCCTTAAAAACATGAAATCTAGTTAATGTGCCAGTTGCTCGTTCATTTGGAATTTAGGTTAAAGAGTACACTCGAAATATCTTACTTGAAGCTAAATGGGTAAACGAGAGGTATATTCCAACCTTTGAAGAACATATGTCCGTTGCCATAGTATCTGTTGGCTACCCCTTGATCATCATGTTGTCTTATGTTCACCGCGATGATTTGGTTACCGAGGATACATTTAAATGGTTTTCTAACTACCCTCCTATTGTCAAAGCTTCATCTTTGATTTTTAGACTCATGGATAATATTGCCACGCGTAAGGTATGTGAAACTTCAAGATTCATTTTGTGAATATTCAAAAGAGAATATAAAACTATGGGAAGTAATTAAGTTGTAGTAATTTTAAATTAAAATCACAGGACGAACGAGAAAGAAACCATGTAGCTTCAAGTGTCGAATGCTACATGAAGCAATACGAGGTCTCAAAGGAGCACACACATGAGTTATTCTCGAAGCTAATCGAAGATAATTGGAAAGTTATTAATAAGGAGTCTCTAAGGCCTACACACATACCTGGGCCTTTACTTATGTCTCCTATTAATTTTGTACGTGTTTGTGATATCCTTTATACAGGTGGTGACAATTTTACTCATGCCGGGAAAGAAATGATTGGCTACATTAAATCGCTTCTTGTTACTCCCATAAGTGTTTAATATATAATGCATATGTAATAATCAAATCATGCTTAGCAAATGTTTATGTGTAAGTTATTATACCGACTTGTGTTATTATTGTCGGGTAAGTTCGTGCACGTGTAGTATTTGATACATATGTAACAAATAAGTAATAAATGTGGTTTGAGTTGTTATTCTCGTGGACGTTTATTGATCTATAATATGTAACTATTGTGATTCCCCATGTGTTGCGGCGGGCATTGGTTGGTACCTGTTTTGTTCTTTACAGTAGTAGGCACTTAGCATAGCAACCGAATAACATAGGCTCAAGAAGGATCGATAATAAAAGAAAATCATGAATTCTAACCAATTCCTTAGTCTAGAGTCATGACTATGACCTCTTGTGTAGAAGGAAGGCAAACAACAAACTACGCTGACTTTGCATTTCTTTTGTTATTGGAAAGAACTTTATGCCACGTGAAATCCATTGGTCATTGTATATCGATAAGCCATTATATCCACCTTTTATAAAACAAAAAAAAAATACTAGTGACCATATTTTGATCCTTACATATGTAATAGTCCTTAATCCTTAATTTTGACAAACTTGTTTTATGACTAAATCGATAAGAAAGATACAAAGATAGAATTATAATATTAAATTTTAACTATAAATGTTGTAAAACCAAAAAAGAAAATTCAAGAGTTTAGTCTAGACACCGGAAAATAATATTCTGAATTGTCCTCTGAACCAGTTTTGTTTCTTTAGCTGGTATATTTATATAAGAAATTGACATTTTAAGCTAATAATTAGATGCCAAATCGATGTACCCTTCCTTACCGTAGTGGCAAATATTTAGTAAAACATTATGGTATGAACTTAAACTAATCTTATAGTAAACATACAACGCACAACTAACAGCACATAGAAATCCCCATTTGCCAACTTTACTTTTCTTTTCTATCAAAACCATCCTATGTTGCTCTCTCTAAAACCCTCTTGTTTACCTGAATCTTTGATTCCAAAATAAATAAATAAATAAACTTGTTCCATGTTCTATTTTAACAATTGTGGAAATCTAAGAATCTTTGTATGTATCTATATGTGTAACCTTATCAATTGTGCGCGAAAATTGTTTCCAACAGAACCCTCTCAAAACCTCATCGCCAAAGCATCATGCGTCGCTGGAAAACAACCGCTATGGTCGTTCCTACTCTACTTCTGGATCGGTACTGTTAGTTTCACCAATGCATGGTAAAAAAATTGTAGGATCGAATTCGGACCAAAACGAGTCGCGTAGAAGAGTTTATCTCATTTTGAATGGCGGAAACAGACAAAACGAGTACAATTCAGCGAGAATTCACTTTAATATGTTGATTCTATTAATCAGAACGACGTTTACAAACAAATCAACACTTCGGCAGCACTTCGTGGCTAACCGGAAGAACACCTCTAACTCCCTTTCTGATTTCGCTCTAATGACAGCTATTTATAGAACATGTGATTTCGCTTTTACAAACACTAACCACATAAGCGAAATCACCCACTTGACACATGAGCGAAATCTAGTTTGACACATGAGCGAAATCTGATTTTGACAAATGAACGAAATCATCTAATCTATATGAACGAAATCACAAATGTAAACTTCTAAACTCTTTTGTCTTATGTGTAATGATGTCATGATGATGTCACTTTGATGATGTCATCATGACATCATGCTTGAACAACTTCGCAATGAACCCGAGACTCGACATAAGACGAAGACGACAGATGAATGCACCAACAGACTCCCCCTCAGATGTTGACGAGTCTTTAGTGTCGAGTCTTCGCATCTTCAGTCTTTATCAGTCTCTTTTCTTTCTTAGCATATACCAGGATCTTCTCTTTGGCTCTAACCTCGTCAGACTCCCCCTCTCATCATGATGGGATCGCTGTCTGGAATTAGCTATCACCTAGAGATCAATTCCTGGCTTTATCTCTGTTTAAGCTCATTTCCTGCACACATTTTCTCACCAAAAACATAAGTTTTTACTTAAAACAATAAGAAAAACTTACTGGAAATAGTTACATCCAGTTCAAATTAATGATCTCGATTAACTAATCAAACTTTTCTTTCTCAAAATCAGTTTCTTTTTTTTAAACGCACACTCCCAAACCAGTTCATCATGTTTAGCACTTGGAATTTTGAAAATCAGCTCTTCAACATCAGTTGTCGAAAATCTTTTTGGACTTTTCAAAATAATGAAACATGAATACAATAACAGAAATTAACTGCAGAAATAAGATATGTACAAACATATTTTTGTGAGTTTGCGAAAGAGGATCATATCAGTTTTTGAGACAAATCACAAACACCGTTAAGCTTTAAACATTTTAAGCTCTAAACAATTCACGTTGATTGACGATATTGTTGTCCACTTAAACTCAATCTAAAAACTTTCGAAATGCTTACCGATACGTTTAAGGTATATTTAGATAGCACTAAGTTCTTATGGACCCCACGATCTCAGCATATCCCCTCATCATGCAATACACTATCTCAAGTAATGCCTTTAAACTTTATCAACTGTGATTTGTGCGAAAACAAAGCAGAATGTTTAAACATTAACAATCAGGTCGATACTTCCGTATACGCAGAGAAAGTACAATGTTTAAACAAAATAAGAAAAATAAAACAAGTTGAAGTTGTTTAGGCTTTAACCACCAGGTCGATACTTCCGTATACGCAGAGGAGGTCCAAAGCTTAAACGAAACACCAAAGAAAATAAAGTAGAACGTTTAGGCAACAACATCCAGGTCGATACTCACGTATACGCAGAAGATGTCTGATGCTTAAACAAAATAAAGAAATAAGACATGTTTAAATCTTGGCAAAATGAAATGCACAATCACAGCGACTTTTTAGCAAAGTTGTGAAAGTTCACAAACTTAACCAGTTTTATGTCTTTCGACAATCAGCGATTACTGAGTAGGCACACAGTCAAGAAGGACAAAACTAAGTACTATGCTTTCCACCATGTTTCCCACTAGAACTAGGCTTTTTCATTTAGGTTTGTATCGTTATCGCAAATCTACTAGTCTAGCTGAGCCTACCGTCACATCTTTAGTGAGACCGTTTATCACATTATAACTTTCCATTTCTTTAGCGTGCTGTGACAGTCCAACTGATCTACTATCATTTCCTCTTTTATACAACAAAACTCATTTTTTTCATTTTATCATGTTTTTTTGGCTTTATCAAATTTTCAAATGTTTTTGGATTTTCTAAAATCTTACTCCCCCTAAAATGCAAACACATTTTAGGAAATTTGAAAACAAACTGTACAAGAACATGACAACTGATATCGAATTGCCTCAATTCTCCATTCACTTGGCATAAACAATCAGAACTCCCCCTCACAACAAACTATTTTCCCATTATGATCTCAAAACACTTAAGTTTGTTTTAATCAAATGGTTGTTCCGGAAAATAAGTTTTGTTGATTTTACCACTTGTAGGTTTGGGGATAAACTCATCATTTTGTTTTTCAACCACTTGTAGAAAATCAGATACAACTTAATGTCCCTGATTTACCACTTGTAAGATCAACCTGATTCAAATTCTGAACCAATTGTAACAATCACAAACATTCAACTCAACCTGTTTTTCAACCAATTTACCATCAGTTGGTTGAATTCTCAAGGTGCCGATTCCTACTCCACTCTTACAAACCTGGGAGTTCCGGCAAGTCAGGTTTTTCTATTTAAAAAGTTTCACCCAAGCCTGACGGTCCTTGGGTGCTTTTGAAATTCCATTTGACAATGATGGAAAATTTTCATCATTCATTGTCAAACCGGAATCACCACCTTTTTCCTCAACACATGGCTCATCTGTCTTTACCACACCAGATTCATCGCCTGATCGTGGCTTGTCTGACTTTGATCTGTCAGATTCATTGCCTGAAGGTGGCTCTGATACCAATTGTAGGATCGATTTCGGACCTAAACGAGTCGCGTAGAAGAGTTTATCTCATTTTGAATGGCGGAAACAGACAAAACGAGTACAATTCAGCGAGAATTCACTTTAATATGTTGATTCTATTAATCTGAACGACGTTTACAAACAAATCAACACTTCGGCAGCACTTCGTGGCTAACCGGAAGAACACCTCTAGAACTCTCCTTAACTGGCTCTGATACCAATTGTAGGATCGAATTCGGACCTAAACGAGTCGCGTAGAAGAGTTTATCTCATTTTGAATGGCGGAAACAGACAAAACGAGTACAATTCAGCGAGAATTCACTTTAATATGTTGATTCTATTAATCTGAACGACGTTTACAAACAAATCAACACTTCGGCAGCACTTCGTGGCTAACCGGGAGAACACCTCTAACTCCCTTTCTGATTTCGCTCTAATGACAGCTATTTATAGAACATGTGATTTTGCTTTTACATACACTAACCACATAAGCGAAATCACCCACTTGACACATGAGCGAAATCTAGTTTGACACATGAGCGAAATCTGATTTTGACAAATGAACGAAATCATCTAATCTATATGAACGAAATCACAAATGTAAACTTCTAAACTCTTTTGTCTTATGTGTAATGATGTCATGATGATGTCACTTTGATGATGTCATCATGACATCATGCTTGAACAACTTCGCAATGAACCCGAGACTCGACATAAGACGAAGACGACAGATGAATGCACCAACAAAAATATATCTTAACAAGTTTTATTACAACTAAATATTAACTGTTATATAACCACTGCATCATAGCACCCATGTAACACCCTAACTTATGGCGAAAACATCAGAGATAAACGAGAATTGTTCAAAAGCACATGATCAACTATTAACATTTAAATGATTATTCAACCAAATTAAAAATATCCTAACATGAAATGGAAAGACAACATGAATGAGAAAACCATGTAGTGCTCCAAAGTCCAATCTAATACTAATAAAAAAGTGTCCTTAATTCCACATGGCATTATCTCATAATAAAGAATTCTATTAAAATGCCATGTGGCAATTTATTGTACTACATCAACCGTAATAAATAATAATAATAATAATAACTAAATTAATATAAAAACCATTCTCCACCTTAATAACTAATTTTTTTGTGCATCATCTCACTTAAAAGAAATTGATATACCATGATACTTGAGTTACTAAATTATACTATATGATATATAGATAAAAATATAAGAATTACTTTACCTCTTGAATATACCGATTTTACATATTAAAGATCAAGATTATTTTGACCTCTAATAATAACTAAATTAATATAAAAACAATTCTCCACCTTAGTAACTATTTTTTTTTTTGTGCATCATCTCACTCAAAAGAAATTGATATACCATGATACTTGAGTTACTAAATTATACTATATGATATATAGATAAAAATATAAGAATTACTTTACCTCTTGAATATACCGATTTTACATATTAAAGATCAAGATTATTTTCACCTCTATTACATACGATAAGGGTTATTATATTTTTTTTAATATGTATGTATTTAATATGAATATCCTTTAAAATCAAAAGCCTTTTGATCATAGGTTTATTATTATCTATAACAAAACTATTATTATTTTTTATTATTATTAATATCCCCGATTTAATTATTTATGCATTATTATATTTACTTTATTTGATAATATAACACCTCATTAAGATTAACCACATATATAGATTAACCACATATATTTCTAAAACCAAATGATTTAAAATATTAATTATTGACAAAGATGATAAAGTAACAAATCTACTAGTAAAAAAATCCCCTTAATGCCGCATGTCACTCTAATTTAACTTTTAATAAACATCAAATCTTATTTAACTTTTAATATAAGATTCCAATTATTGTCATTGGTCACTCTCTCCTTCAGCTTTACAATTTAGACTTACATTTTATTTAAAAATGTTTTTTAATACTTATCCTTACTAATGTAATAAATTTAATTTAAATATGTTAATAACAATATTATGATGCACTATTTAATTAATTTTATAAATAAATACAATGTATTTTACTAAATATTATCGTAAAATAAAATAATACAATAATTAGATCTTTTTTACTAAACCATCCTTATATTAATACTAATCGGAAACACGCAATAATTAAATTATACTATTATTACATTTTTTAACTATGTGATCAGGATTATATAGAAGTATGATTTACAAACTTCTTTTATTTTACGTGTGTAATAACGGGTTTGTAACACTTATAAATTAAAATATTATTCAATCTAAGTTTTTTTATATTTAATTCGTGTAATACACGGGTTTATAAACTAGTGTTTTAACAAACATGGTGTTTAATAGATTTATGGTGTGAATTAACTTAACTTGGTTGTTTAACTTAGTAAACATAAAAAGTTAAATAGAAAGAATGAAGGAAAATACAAGGGCCAATTGTGACATCTTTGGAAATTGATGAAAATGGTCAACGGATTTAGAGTCAAAATTCTGCATTCTTTAGTGTGTGTGTGTGTGTGCGCGTGCGTCGATGTCTAGAGAGAGAGGAAGAACTCTCTAGTTCAACTTATTAAGTTCAAGCCAAATCAAGACCAAACTGAATGTTGAAATCAATACATGAATGAAGAATCCTTACCATCTAATGCTAATAATCACGTGGTAAGTTGTAGAATTTAATTTGGTAATTTTGTATGAAGTGGATTTATGATCAATTCACGAATTAATAGGAAATTAAGCATGAATATGTGTTAGAATCACCATATGGATCATGAATTATTCAAGACTTTGAGTAATTTGATGATTTGGGGTGAAAAAGGAGGGTACACCCCTAACACTTGGAGGTTTTTCAAGTGAGGTAGTGATGTGTGAAAAGTGTTATTAACTAAATTCAACAAGTTTTAAAATTGGAAAAACCCGTAAACCACACACTACCGGTTGTAAGTAGTAAAACAAGTAAGTCCGAGTATCGAACCGTGGACACAATCTAGCGACTCTTGATACTAAATCTCTATCGACCCCTAGCCTAATAATTTGGTTTTGTTTTGAGAAAAATATTTTTAAACTAAAAAGCAACTTAAACAAATAGACGACCAAACTGACAACAAGCGTAGACAACTAGAGACTGGACTGGAACTCAAGTATGGAAAAAATAGGTTACCTAGGCAAGAATCCCTAGACTTATGAATAAAATCCTAACCTTGGTTTGAATGAAGACTCTGTCTAACTCGATAAACCTCCGAAAGGTAAAACGAACCCACAGTATAACAAGTGATGAAATGCTAAAATGGACCGACTCGAGTTATCGACCACCAAGTCCCACAACTATCAGGTATTAAGTAATTTATTTACTAAACCCTCAAATTATTATGAAGCAGAAATAACTAAGAACACCCAGAGCCTAGGAAACTCTAGACGCGAATAAACAGATGAACCCAAGTTATCGGCAACCCAAACTGCCAAACAACGCCCAACTAATAACCTAGCAATTCTAGATTAGATTTTTCACCCCTAGAAGCGATTGCACGTTTCAATTAATTGGTTTTGATAATTATTAAACTTGAATTAGATTTCTCACCTTCAAGGTCTAGACTAAAAGATTAACAACCTAGACTAACTACCGTCTGTAAAGTATATTTCTAAGTATCTAGAGTAATAGAATCAATAAATATATTATTGAACCAATCAATACCAACACACACATGATTAGAATCGAGTTCCAAAATTATAACATATAAGTCATCACCTTCATTCAAAACAAAAAAATTAATCATTCAAACCATTCGTCTAGTTCATCAACCCTAAGCAACTATACAAGTTTAGCTACTCATAATCGAAAGTGAAACAAAAATAAAATTAAAGCAATAAAATTCAGCAAACATGTTTATAAATTCAAGGGTAAACAACCAAAAAATAATAATAATAAACAAGTCTAACCGAAAAGATTATAAACGTTAATCGCCTAACTTTAGTCCCAACCCTTCTCTTTTTTGAATTCGGGGGGGGGGGGGGGGGGGGGGGGGGGGATATTTCACGGTCCTCCCAACCGCTGGAGTGATCACACTCCACAAGCTAGCTTAGCCCCATAGCTGCCTGGGGGTGAATACCCAACCGAGAGCGAAGAACTTGGCCGTGGGTTGCGGACACCAAGATTCGAACCCGAGACCTCTAGGGAGAGGGTGGGTGAGGCTGGCCAACTGAGCTACCCCAGAAGGTTCTCTTTTTTGAATTCTGCTCCAACTCTTCAGACGCTTTCTTTCTTTCTGCCGTCCAACTCTCTCTGCTCACAGTAGGTTTATATCTTTTTTTTTTTTCTTTTTGCGATCCCCCTCTTCTTTCTGAAAAATACCTCCTATTCCTATCTCGGGTTTTATTATTGATGAATTCTTTTTATATATTATCAATCATATTAAATGGGCCATGCTTCATAAATTGATAAAAACTCAAATGTCACGATCTTGGCTCTTATCCGAATTGCTAACAATCAATGGGCCTGGGCTCTTTTATCTTTTCTTTTTGTATGCATGCAAAGATATATAATGGATCCTTGTATTCTTCTCCTCTGAGCCGCCTTCTATTAATCTATACATGTAATAAAAGAAACCATTTTGAGGACACTTGTCGTCATATTAGGACATGTCTTATGGATAATTATAATTTTAGGTTAATATCTTCTAATTAATTATTATAGATAATTAATCATCCTACTAAATATTTATTTAGTTTAATTATTACTTTTATCTTTATCTATTTACTTCAAATTCAAACTTAGTTATCTAATTTGATATTAGGGTAAATTACGATTTTGGCCCCTGTGTTTGTATCACTTTTACCCTTTTAGCTCAAAAAGAATTTTTTTAACATCTGAACCCTCGACGTCTTTTTTTTCTAACCCTTTTGGACCCCAACGTCTTTTTTTCTAACCCTTTTGGTAGGCGCCAAATATATAAAATTACATTTATTCAACCTGTGTAATAAATGAGGTTTCTTAAAGATGTATTATTTTATTATTTGGTAAACAATATTACATTTATTCAACTCGTGTAAAACAAACGGTTTTAAAGATATAATTTTTTTATTTGGTATATAAAATTATATTTATTCAACCCGTACAATATGGTTCTTATAGATATAACTTTTTATTACTTAATATATAAAATTATATTTATTCAACACATGCAATAAAACATGTTTCTAAAGATATATTGTTTTATTATTTAGTATATAAAATTCATTTATTCGACCCGTGTAATACACGGGGTTATAACCTAGTTGTATGATATATGATTCCCCCAAATTGTTGTCCAAACTTTTCCCAAGTCAAAACAAAAGAATAATTTATATCATGAAGTTACTTCATCAAGATATTTAACCATATAAACAATTTCAACGCAACTTCCTTTTTTTTTTAATAAACCTCAAAATATATTTCACTTTTACTCGTGGTCTTAAATTTAGTCAAAACACCCAATTTTAGCTCGTTATCTCTTAAAATCATTAGACATTAAATACGAACCAGACACGAGTTGAATTTAATTAAAACAACCCAAAAACTACTCAAAAGTGTAGGAAATATTTATATAAAATATATATAATTTAGAGTACATCAGGTAGCCACTACACATGTAGAGACAATAGTCACACAGTTAGACAGTGGTTACAAATCTAAGACCTCTTTGAAGGCAACAACTGTTGAGTCTACAATAGTACACTCTCTATCAGTTGGAAGTCCCTATAACCAAGAACAAGGGGCATTTGTTTTGATGTGCTGCAAACGCATCTTATTTTCCATGTATAGTTTGTTTAATTTTTGATGGTTTTTGAGTCACTTTTAGTCTTACAAATCTAATACCTCCTTGAAGGCAACAACTGTTGAGTCTACAATAGTACACTCTCTATCAGTGGAAGTCCCTATAACCAAGAACAAGGGGCATTTGTTTTGATGTGTTGCAAACGCATCTTATTTTCCATGTATAGTTTGTTTAATTTTTGATGGTTTTTGAGTCATTTTTAATCTTTATAGGTTTGATGGTTTTTGAGACATAGGGTTTTCTTGAGTTTTTTCAACTCAAGTGAGTTTTCTTCCTATACTTCACCTCTCTCTCTCTCTCTCTCTATATATATATATAGAGAGAGAGAGAGAGAGATGAAAGATAAAACGAACCTTATATATCATTTTTATTTTTTTTTCTAAAACAAAACAGGGAATGTAACATAAATGTAATTGAACATTTTTACAAAAAAAATTGTCAAAAGCGCCTACTAGTTTTTTTTCTAAAAATGTTCAAAATTTGTATGTTACATTTTTTTGGACATATATATTATGTAACATTAAATTTTTAACATTTTTAAAAAATAAACTACTCGGCGCTTTTTTGTTTTTCTTTTATAAAATGTTCAAATATATGTAAGTTACATTTCCTATTTTTTTAGAAAAAAATAGAAATGTTACATGAGTTTTTACAAAGGTTTTTTAAGTTTTCTCAACTCAAGTGGGTTTTCGTTTTATCCTTCCCATATATATATAGGGTAGGGTTCATTTAAGAAACACTCTTATTGCGAGAACCATGAGAAAAAAATAAACCCACCCACCACAACCCAATTTCGCATGTTGTATTATATCAGAAATCGCATGTTGAAGCAAAAACTCGCACGCTGAAAAACAATCTCGTACGCAGCGTACGTTAACCCCTATTGTACAATAACCGGCCTCTATATATATATATATCGGGTTGGGTTTATTTCAGAACTCTAAATAACTACAGAACTTTCATAACTCTTAATAAACAATCATTTTCTATATTTTTTTTTTGTATTTAGGATATTTTTATCATCTATTATATGTATGTCTTTGATTACATACATGTTAAAAGTAGTTTACATATGTGTAATAGCCAAATATATATATATGTGTGTTATAACGAATTACATATATGTAAAAAACTATTTTACATATGGGTAATCCGATTTTGTTTGTTTTTTATTGTTTTAAGATGCGAAATAGAACTACATCTGATAACAAGCTTTACATGAAACATTTTTTTCATAACCGATTATTACCAATAACATGTATGTTTTTTAACACAATGGATGGTGTTAGAAACTTTTTTATGTAGTATTACAGTGCCGTCTCTGAAAATTTTCGAAAATTTGTGGGCCCTGTGCCAAGATAAAATACGCCCCCCCCCCCCCCCCAATATAAACTTTTTAAAAAGAATATACAAAAAAGTTTTAAATATATGAAAATGAATTAAAAATTTGTCGAATCACCCGCATGTTGCGGCGTGCTGCGTTTTTAAGTGGAAACGTAGATAAAAACACATCACACGCGCATTTGGACAATGAAACGTAGAAAGCAAACACGTTGTAAGGGTTAATTCAGAAAATACGGAATAGTTATATCGTAACTTTAAAAATAGTTATTTCCGATCATGTAAAACCATCGTAACCTATCCAAATTTATTTAGAAAATACACAGAGTTGAAAGAAAAAAAAAAACAAAATAAGACTTTTTTCATAAAAAATGGAACACACAAAACTAATAAAAAAAATCAAGTAAAAATGAAGCTATCGAATTAGAACCCAATGTCTGCTTGTTGATAAAGTGACTTGGGAACCACCAGACCATGCGTCTCATAATGTCAATTTCCAGTTCAGTATTTATATATTATAAGTTTTATAGCGTAACTTTATTAAAAAAATAAATTTTCCGGCCCGTGAGAGTTTGGGCCCTGAGCCGTCGCCCACCCCGCACCCCCTCCGGGCAGGCCCTGCAGTATTACCTAGTAGCGGATTTAGAAGAAAGGTTGAGGGGTAGCGCACAAGCTAAAATTTTTTGTTTAGGCGTAGGCGACATATATAAAACGAAGAGAACAGTTTTTTTACACTAAAAAGTACTTCGCCAAGAAAGTTGAGGGGTAACGTTACCCCTCTTAATATGCTATATCTGCCACTAGTATTACCAGAAGGAAAGAATAGATGCAAAGTGTATAGGTTAAGAAATGTTTATGCACAATATGATAGTATTCTGTTATTTGGGTAGCTCTTAAGTGGTACTTTCAAATATGTAATGATGTTTTCTAGCTAGCAGCCTAAGAGGTAAACAAGCTAATAATTCTGTTTAAAAGATACAGGGAACAAGTGTTGGATATCAGAGTTAAAACGGCAAAAAAAAAAACACAACGAAATGGGGCAATTTTCTGGTTTATTTCTGAACTCAAAAGCAACGATTACAGGGAAAGCAAAAACAAACTGAAATAATTCGGAATACTCTTACTGAAATAAAGTTGCATCTAAACTATTTACTTGAAAACAAAATAACTTCCTAAAGTTACCGGGTCCACGCTCCTTTCCACATCTCCATAAGTCAGGTACCACTTTTCCCACTTTCTCGATCAACTCTTTTGCTCAGTCAACCGAGACCAAGTCACCTCAGCCAACAACAAGCTAATAATAGTTGCGTTGCATAATTTTGTTTAAAAATGATGTAATGGGGAATTTGTGTGTTGTACTGGAAATGAAACCCTAGTACTTTAGCCCATGTAAGTGGTATCTATTGACATTCCCTTAGGTTATGTAATTGGTAAGTTGGTGTTTGTGTATTGTTTCTCTAGAGCTTTATTTACTTTTTTTAGGGTGAAGAGCATCTGGACGGGATTAAAGGATGTTTGTTAGAATTATCTACCATGACTTTCATAAATTTGAATCCTAACACTTTGCATTGGTTGTTTTTTAGATTAAAAGGTTGAACGAGATCATCCAAGATATAGTGAAAGAAAACGTAGAGAAAGAAAGGTTGAACAGATCGAATTATTGCGGGGTTGGTAATGGAAAAAGAAAAAGATAAGGCGGAGAAAGAGGCTATGAATGAAAGGATGCAAACATTGAAGCGCTGCTAAAAGTTAGGTTTTAAGACGTCTAATTATTGTGTTAGGTTATAAAAACTTTGTTTTGAATATGTATTTTGTTAGGATAACTCGGGGATTTGATGTTTTAAGTGAAATGTTTTATAGAAATATGGAAATTATGAATGCTTAAATTTTAAAAACGTGAAATTATAAACGAGTTAAACTAGAAAATGGCTAAAAAAGCTAAAATAAATAAAATATTTTGCCACAAAAAAAAATGATTGTAAGTTTGTAATAGTCAAGTGGGCGCAAAAGAGTTGCAAAACAGTTGCAACTTTGTAAAAGGCATGCAGTCGCGAAACGTCGCAAGCAAAGTCTCACAAAACTAGATACGGTAGCATTATCTGCGACTGCTTTTATAGTCGCAAAAAAAATAACAGTGGTCGCAACTCAGTCGCAATAGGGCAATTTGCGACGAGTGTTTTTCCATCCGCATTTCTGGTCGTAAATTCGTTGCAACAGGACAATTGCGATTGTTTTGCGACAAAAAATGCGGCACGGAAAAAAATAATTTTTCTAGTAGTGGTCATATGTTGATAGTGTAACAAACCTAACCGAACCAACCAAATTTCGCCGCAACACGCGAGTTGAATCCCACTAGGCCACTAGTTATAAAACAACAATGACAGATACATGTATAATCATTAAGGAGGGATATGGGCCGGGTAAAAATCAAACAAACTTGAAATTTATGCCTTATGTTACACAAATTACACAAGCTAGCATTTAGATGCACGATTTTTAGCTAAAACTTTTAATCTAATTATACTATCAGTAATCACTATAAGTTATTAGTTTTTTTCTTTTCTAAACATAAGAACTAATGAAATATTAAAAACGGTTTAAAACTGAGCCTGATTGTAGTAAGACCATGTGTAGTGGTGAAGAAATATAATGCCCCCACCATGGGGCATTATCCGACACGTGTCATCCCAGTCAGCATGGGGCGTTATTGCAAAAGTGGTGTAGTGGGAATAATACCTAATAAAGCCCCTTCCAATCATTAAACAAAAAAAAACAAAAAACAAAACAAACACATGGATGGATGGTGATTGGCTAGTCAAAGTAGTCATACAAATGCTCACCATTGATTGGTTCAACAAACATGTGCACAGCGTTTTAATTGAAACGCCCAACCCTTTTTTTTTCAAATATAACGCCCAAAAACGCCTGCCGTAATGGGGGGAGGGGCGTTTTGCGGCGTTTTTTTTTCAATTTTTTTTAAAAATCACGCCCCACTACGGGTGGTCTAAGAAAATTGAATAGAATTATTTAATTTAGTAACAGTAACACTAATAAAAAAAAGTTATGATTTATGGTACTGGTAGTGGGCCGAAAATTATTTAATTTAGTAACAGTAACACTAATAAAAAATGGTTATGATTTATGGAATTGTTGGTGGGGCCGAAAAAGATATAAAAAAGGATCATGCTATTTACACACGGCCAAAATAGCCAAAACAAAATAGCCGTTGGCCAACGGCTATGTTAAAAAAAAATTAATTTTTCACTATAAAACTCACATTTTTCTTCCATTTTTTACCACATTCAACCACATTTTCTATAATCATCTTCAATTCTCCTTCTACAAAACGAAAAAATGCATCCTTATAACCGTCCTTTTGACCCGAACAACCCGTATGCATTCCAAGAAAATAATCCTAGCCCACCACCCAATCGTCCAATGCCTCGTCCATTTTTCATACACTCTTGTATGCCCCATGAAGGGAGTTACGCATCGCTTCTTGGGAATCGTTTGTTTACTAACTTCCCACACACCGATGATTCGATACCTACCCCGTTTACACAATCGCCCATCAACCTTTCACCAACCTCCATCGACCTTTCACAAAACGAAACCGTTCCCGAAACTCAACCACCCAATGATGGTCCTTCCGCATCGAAACCCATCAAAAAGAGAAGTCATAAGAAAAAAACCGAGGCGGATAAAACAGTTGAAACCGTCAAACGAAAACAACAAAAATGGGTCGTTGCTGAAGAAGTTGCATTGGCGAGGGCTTGGTGTCAACAATCACAACATTCAACTTTAGGTATTCTTAAACTTTGTTTTTATTAATGGTTATTTTTTATATAACTTTGTTTTTATTAAAATAGGAAATTCTCAACATCGAACCGCCCTGTGGGAAGCGGTTAGTAGAGTATTCCATGAAGAAATGGGAAGGGAGGCTTATCGTGAAAACGATAGCTTATCCTCAAAGTGGAGCGAGATAAGCACCCAACTTACAAAATATAGTGGTTTTTTAAATAAAGCAAAGCAAAACCCAAAAAGTGGTGAAACCGAAGCCGACATTTTGACAAATGCAGTGGTCACATTCAAATCAAATGTGGGGACCGACTTCCGTTTCATGCATTGTTGGGAGATTTGTAAGTTCCATCCAAAGTGGGCGAATATCCCCATTGGTAGCGAAACTAACTCGTCTTCCAAAAGGTCAAGGGCCTCGTCCCAAGCCCAATCTGATGCACGAGATCAAGAGTTTGAGGACCTTTTGGATGATTCGCCAAGCCCAAACCGGCCTGAGTATGGAAGAAATGCCGCAAGAAGGTGTGCTCAAAAATCAAGATCTGGTACGGCATCGCCTTTAGCTGGGAGTTCAGGCTCGCGTAGGGGAATATACAGCGAGCAGTTGGATGACATTTCATGCAAGTTGGATACATTCAACATTCAACGTATTCCAACAACAAAGGGCCGAAATACGAAGGAGCAAAGAAGCTAGAGATGCCGCTAGAGATGCCCAGAAACAAAAACGGGATGATTTGAAATTTCTATCCCAGCCCATTGATCACCTAGAGGGTGAAGAGTTTCAACTAATCTTGGCGATGAGAGAAGAGATAAAAAACAAATATAAAAGTTAGGATTTTTTTTTGTAATTTTCTTTATTTAAAAATATTAAAAAAATTAAATTTTTTGTTTTAAATAATATTCAAATAGCCCAGCGGGTCAGCCCAGCGAAGCCCGCCAAACCCACGCCCCAAACTCCCGCCCCACAATACCGTGTTGAATGTGGGTTAGCCCATATCTGCCCCCCCCCCCCCCCCCCAGCCACGTGTCAACTAATGCCTCAACCCAAGCCCAACCCGAAATAAAGAAAAAATAAACATATGAAACCCAATGAATTATAGCAGTTTGAATGGATGTTAATGAATCATATTTAGGTCCAGTCCCGGGTATCACTAAGATTTTATCTTTATTAGTAAGTCCTGCTAAGCAAGATATAGTGATCACCTTAACAATCATCTCATTAACATGTATAGTAGTGATGAGCATATCGGGTTTTTTATACCCGAAACCGGTTCCTAACCGTACCCAGTTCTTGAGGGTGAATAGAACCGGTTCTTATAGGAACCGGTTCCAGTTCCTACCCGGTTTTGGACCACTAATAGCTAGAACCGATACTTATCGATTCCGGGTAGGGTTGTAACTGGTTCCTCGGAAGAACCGGTTCCTTCAAATCGTACAATAACATTGTATAAATCGTAACTGATACATTGTATAGTAGTGATCCTTAGGTTTACTGACGGGTCGAGTTGTGGGGAGAGATATACTTATATACTAACAGGCCGAGTCGTGGTCATATCCATTTTTTCTTTCAAAAATAAATCCATTACTATATATAACATTTTAGGTAGTATCTTATCTACCGTGACATCACATCAACGTGTTTAGTGTGATTGGTGCACATCTAATATAGTATAAGGTACAGTTCGAGGATGCGCAACAATCAAGGGAACATGAGACTGGTACAGGTGTTTTTTTTTCCTTTTAGACCATGCGTAGTCGTTAGATGAATAATGCCCGCACCCTGGGGCATTTTTTGTCATGTGGCAGTCTAGTCAGCATGGGGGCATTATTGGGCGTTATTGCAAATGTGCCGTAGTGGGAATAATGCCCAATAACGCCCCTTCCAATCATTACACAATTATTATTTTTTGGGTTATTGGATTTTAATAATCCAAAGTTTCACCAGTTGGCCGATAATAATCCAAACTTTAAATATTCTCTCCAATAATCCCAAGTTGTAAAAGTTTGGGCGTCATTGATCCTTTTCAAACATATAAGAATTTGGTCTCCTCTATAGATTCAATTACACCTAGAGACTCCTTAATTGATTTAAGTGCACCTATGTTAGAAAAGGATCAATAGCGGCCAAACTTTTACAAGTTGGGATTATTGGAGAGAATTTTTAAAGTTGGGATTATTATCGGCCAACTGGTGAAACTTAGGATTATCAAAATCCAATAACCCTTATTTTTTTAATTAAAAACTTAAAATACTTCATTAAATTAAAAAAAAAATACAATACTAGAAATAAAAAAAACCAGAAAAAAGTAAAAAAAAAAAAATAATGCGGTTTAAGTTTTGCAAATGATAATTATAACCGTCAGGCTCATACTGGGCCATGAATCACCCTAGGCCGAGGGCCCTATCGACGAAATGTATCCCCTTTTTGGCGAAGAACATTCTTCGCCGTATAGTGAGTGTGACGAAGAATCGTCTTCGTCGAAGATTGGTTGCGACGAAGGATACTCCTTCGCCGAGGGGCAGCATGTGACGAAGATCTAGTTCTTCGTCAAGTGTAATATGTGTTTCACAAACAAGTGTGCTAGGGCAATCCAAAGTTAAATATAAGCATGTTACGACTAAACCTCAAACAACCCTTAAGTTTCCATGCAACAACCAACATAACCAACTTTAATCATTCATAAATAAAACACACGGTACAACGTAAAAGCGAATTGTGAAAACAGGATTACGAAACAAATGACGCGTAGAGTAAAGACCTTGAAATCTCGGGTTGTCACAGTTACTGAAATAAAGTTGCATCTAAACTATTTACTTGAAAACAAAATAACTTCCTAGAGTTACTGGGTCCACGCTCCTTTCCACATCTCCATAAGTCAGGTACCACTTTTCCCACTTTCTCGGTCAACTCTTTTGCTCAGTCAACCGAGACCAAGTCACCTCAGCTAACAACAAGCTAATAATAGTTGCGTTGCATAATTTTGTTTAAAAATGATGTAATGGGGAATATTTGAGGAATTTGTGTGTAATCTACATATGTTTGATTGTTTTTTTTTTTTTTTTTTGCCAACTTAACTAATAAAACTAGTGCTAATTTGGCATTGACTAATGAGTGTACTGGAAATGAAACCCTAGTACTTTAACCCATGTAAGTGGTATCTATTGCTATTCCCTTAGGTTATGTAATTGGTAAGTTGGTGTTTGTGTATTGTTTCTCTAGAGCTTTATTTACTTTTTTAGGGTGAAGAGCATCTGGACGGGATTAAAGGATGGTTGTTAGAATTATCTACCATGACTTTCATAAATTGAATCCTAACACTTTGCATTGGTTGTTTTTTAGATTAAAAGGTTGCACGAGATCATCCAAGATATAGTGAAAGAAAAAGTAGAGAAAGAAAGGTTGAACAGACCGAATTATTGCGGGGTTGGTAATTGAAAAAGAAAAAGATAAGGCAGAGAGGCTATGAATGAAAGGATGCAAACATTGAAGCGCTGCTAAAAGTTAGGTTTTAAGACGTCTAATTGTTGTGTTAAGTTATAAAAACTTTGTTTTGAATATGTATTTTGTTAGGATAACTCAGGTATTTGATGTTTTAAGTGAAATGTTTTATATAATTATGGATATTATGAATGCTTAAATTTTAAAAACGTAATATTATAAACGAGTTAAAATAGAAAACATCTAAAAAAGTTAAAATAAATAAAACATTTTGCCACCAAAAAAAATGATTGTAAGTTTGTAATAGTCAAGTGGGAGCAAAAGAGTTGCAAAACAGTTGCAACTTTGTAAAAGGCATGCGGTCGTGAAACGTCGCAAGCAAAGTCTCACAAAACTAGATACGGTAGCAATATATGCGACTGCTTTTATAGTCGCAAAAAATAACAGTGGTTGCAACTCAGTCGCAATAGTGCAATTTGCGACAAGTGTTTTTCCATCCGCATTTCTATTCGTAAATTGGTTGCAACAGGGCAATTGCGATTGTTTTGTGACAAAAAATGCGGCCCGGAAAAATTAAATTTTCTAGTAGTGGCCATATGTTGATACTATAACAAACCTAACCCTAACCGAACCGACCAAATTTCGCCGCAACACGCGAGTTGAATCCCACTAGGCCACTAGTTATAAAACAACAATGACAGATACATGTATAATCATTAAGGAGGGATATGGGCCGGGTAAAAATCAAACAAACTTGAAATTTATGCCTTATGTTACACAAATTACACAAGCTAGCATTTAGATGCACGATTTTTAGCTAAAACTTTTAATCTAATTATACTATCAGTAATCACTATAAGTTATTAGTTTTTTTCTTTTCTAAACATAAGAACTAATGAAATATTAAAAACGGTTTAAAACTGAGCCTGATTGTAGTAAGAAAATTGAATAGAATTATTTAATTTAGTAACAGTAACACTAATAAAAAAAAGTTATGATTTATGGTACGGTAGTGGGCCGAAAATTATTTAATTTAGTAACAGTAACACTAATAAAAAAAGGTTATGATTTATGGAATTGTTGGTGGGGCCGAAAAAGATATAAAAAAGGATCATGCTATTTACACACGACCAAAGTTAATTTCACACGGCCAAAGCGCCGCGCTATGGCCAAAGCGGGGCGCTTAGGTCGACAAAAGGTGATTTGACTGATGTTTGAGACACATAATTGACTATGTTTGAGAGGACATAAAGTTGATAGTAGGTTTTAGGCGTCGCGTGACCCCTAAGCGCAACGCTATGGACATAGCGCGGCGCTTCGACCCCAAATGTTTGCTTTTAAAAGTTGGCCAGGCACAACAGTTAATGTATTGATTTCTAAATCACTCAATATATTGTTTCCAAACATACGGGGGTTTTGTTGTTTTACTTGTGTTTCTTCAAAATAACGCGCGGTTTTGCTGTATTAGTTACGTGTCTTGAAAAAACGATGTCGTGGTTAAGCAACTATCTTTTCGGTCAATATTCTAACGAGTCAGGTGTTCATGATTCTTACGAGGGGACCGCTATTTCTGACTCGTATGAGAAACCGGTCTCGTCCAACTTGAGGGAGGAGGAGATTGTATCTGGCATTCGTTATCGTGATAACACGGTGAAGCTGGATTTAAATACCCCTGTGGAGGACCCTTACGCACAACAAGGTTATTCGAATTACGGTTACGGAGACGAAGAGTATCCTCAGGTTGAATATCCGTACGGTTGTCAACAGAGCTTTGTACAGCAGGAGTGTTATCCAGACCACAGTTACGGTTGTCAACAGAGCTTTGAACATCAAGTCTATTCGGAGGATGTGTCTGTTGACGAGGAAGGCTGTTACCCGGTTACATTTTCGTTTGATACAACGCAGACCTTTTCGTCATGTAAAGAGTTGGTGCGTTGGGTACAAGACACGGCAAAAGACAATGGTTACCTCATTGTGATTAAGAGGTCGAATAAAAGAGGAGAGAATTACAAGATTTTGTTTCAATGTACTTTTGGTGGGGAGCATAAGAGTATAGCTACACAGAGGAAAACGGGTAGCAAGAAAATAGGCTGCCCGTTCGAGATGATCGGGTTTTCGGAATCATCCGGAAGTGTTTGGAGGATCGAGGTGACGAAGGCGAAGCATAACCACACTCCTATTGAAAACTTAGAGGGTCACGCGTATGCGAGAAGGCTTTCTTCGGAGGATACAAAACTGGTTAAGGAGCTGGCAGAGCAAGATATTCCTAACCACAGTATATGGCGAACGCTGACGAAAAACAATCCGGCTAGAAAGCTTATTCCGAAAGATATACACAACGCTGTTCAGAAGATCAACGCCGGAAAAAATGTCGGTAAGTCTCCGATGCAAAAACTTGAAAACATTCTTCTCGAAAAAGATTACACTTATTACATGCGCACGAATGAGATATCGAACGCAGTTGAAGATGTCTTCTTTGTTCACAAAAAATCATTCACTATGTGGTGTGCCTTCCCGCATGTGCTAATGATTGACGCCACCTACAAAACGAACATGTACAACCTGCCATTTGTTCAGGTCGTAGGCATGACGTCGACAAACAAATCGTTTACGGCTGCTTGTGCGGTAATTTCCGCTGAGAAGTTAGAGAACTACCTATGGGTGTTGCAGAGGATCAAGTCTATGCTGGTAGGATGTATGGAACCGCACGTGATTTTAACAGGCAGGGAATTTGCGCTAATTAACGCGTGTGAACAAGTTTTTCCAAAAGTGCATAAGTATCTTTGTCGGTTCCATATTCAACAAAATATTAATAAGAACAGCAAGAGGAAATTCTCTGACAAGCAGTGGAAAGAATTCGTACGTACATTTTGGACATTGTGCGAGTCTACGACCGAGGAAATATACAGGTATAACTTGGAAAACCTTGAAGCACAGCTGAAAGAAGATGGCCGTGAACGTGAGTATTTCTTACATAATTATGTTCAAATTTTATATAATAACAAAAACTGACTATTTACGTTTTTTAATTTCAGAGGTTTTTGATTATTTGATGAAATCCTGGTTTGATCCGTACCGTGAAAAGTTTGTATCTTGCTGGACTAACAAAACTATTAACTTTCACCAAACTACGACCAACAGGGTTGAGGGCATGCATGCAACACTAAAAAGTCACTTTCCAAGTCATCGCAACACACTGGATAAACTTGTACTGTATGTTGATCATGTTGTTGATAAACAATACGCCGAGATTAGAAGTAGCTTTGAAACAAGCCTCCGAAAAGTGATGAAGCACCACAAGGATCATCCCATGCTTGAAAATATTCTCAGAAAGGTTTTAATATTTGCGATTGAGCTTTTGAATATGGAACTAAAACGTAAGGAAGACGGGTTGAGAGCCTACGGTGCAAGCTGTGGTTGCCAACTTTTTACCAGCTGTGGTTTGCCATGTGCCTGTCGTTTGGAAAAGTTGGAAAATAACGGTAATTAATATTTTTGACCTTTGTCGTTATGATTTTGCCACCTAATTTGTTTTCGTCCACAGGTCAGCAAATCCGTATCAATTTGATAGACGTGTTCTGGAAGAAGCTTGACTTCAAGCCTGCAAAGAATAAGATAGAGGATATCGATGTAGACGCGGAATTTGAAAAATTGAAACAACAGATCGATCCAACACCCCCTCAAGTGAAAAGGAGCTTCTTTGAAAAGTTTCAGCAAATCCTCAATCCAGGGAACAATAACAAAAAACCTCCTGTTGTTCTAAAGAAAACTCGTGGTCGCCCAACATTGAAAACGCAGGAACAAAGGAAGGTTGAAGCCGCTAGAAAAAGCTCGTACATTCCGTCGGAAGAAACTTGGGTCGAGGCCTCAGACGATCTTCCCCGTCACAGCTCGTACGTATCATCCCATGATTCTAGAAGACAAAAGAATACCAAACCGCTCAACCTACACCCTGATTTCCCGATGATCAAGCTCAGTCCTAAGACGGATATAGCGATCCGCAACTACGCATCTCAGATTCCCAAAGTGATCCATCCATACATCGTGAGAATAAAGGACGTGAAACCAGATGGTCATTGTGGGTTTCGATCAGTGGCTGTTGGGTTAGGAATGAAACAAAATACGTATTTGATGATCCGGAAACAACTTATAATGGAGTTACGTATGAACGAATCGCTTTGGAGGCAGGTTTTCGATCCGGAAAACATAGGACAATATGATGCGCTGGTTAGACGGATCCATTTCAAGGGGGTGGGACGAGCAGCTATCGAAAATTACATGACGATGCCTGAGACGGGGTTTCTTATTGCCCAACGATACGGTGTGATTGTTCACACCTTCGACATTCGTGGGAACGATACAATTTTCCCTCTGGTGGGCGGGCCAAACGAAGCTGAGCAACCTCACCTGGTGGTTGCGGTTGTGTTCGTCGACGGTGGGCATTTCATACATGTAGAGCTTGGAGGATGTTATCCAATGCCTCCCCCAAACCTACTCTGGACAGCGAACAGAACAGAGCGCGCAGCAACCTGGCATACATTATACAGGGATCAGATCAACGCGTACGAAATGCTTACGTATCGTCCCCCGGACCTTAATGTAACCCCATATGTTCAAGATGTATGTTAAATGTGTTTAATAATAATCACGTTAATTCTTTTACAATCCAAGAGTACGACCCAAAATGACAATATACATCATAATACTACAATTAGTGAAAAAATACGTCATGTACGGTAGGCGACTGATACACATAACACTACTCATAGGAGTACTTGTGCTTTCAAACCAAAATGATACGATATAATGGAATACGACATCACACGTAACCGATTTGATCCGGAACTTGCAGTATAGTCCATATATATTAAAAAATGATGTATAATGGAAAAAGCGTAAAATTTGGACTATTATCGACGCGTTTGTGAATTAAAAACAATATTAAAAAATTTTAAAAAGGCCCTAAGCGCTGCGCTTTGACCTAAGAGGGGCGTTTTCCCCAAAAATTTGAACTGAAGCGCCCCGCTATGGCCAAAGAGGGGCGCTTTGGTCCCTCGTTTAACCTGAAGCGGGGTGGCTTCTCCCCCATTTCAACACAAAACACAAACACACACACAAAAGGTGCGATTACACACACTCAACTCGCGATCGTGTTTTTCCAAATTTCAAACGCTATTAGGTACCCGCAGCACGTTTACGCTTACCTGCCTCCGGCTGCGCGTGAGGTGGCTCGGGACTTCAACCGGCGCCTCAGACGCCAGGGCGCACTCATTGACTGGATGGTCGAGACGCTCGTTGCTCTACGAGAGCTCATCGGGTTGCCTCCACTTCCCCTCCCACCGTCCCCACCGCACGAGGATTAGTACCTTAGTTTGTTTGTATAGTGTTTTGTTATGTATTATGTACTTAGTTGTACCTTTTTGTTTTGTACGTACAAACTGATATATATATATATATATATATATATATATATATATATATATATAGGGAGGAGTTCATGCGAGAACCACCCTTATTGCGAGAACCGCGAGAACCAATGTGAACACAACCTAAAATAGCTAAAAAACCTAAAAAAAACTAACCCTCCCCCCCCCCCCCCCCCCCAAAAAAAAAAAAAAAAACCTAAACCCCCCTCCCCCACCCCCCAAAAACCTAAACCCCCCCCCCCCCCAAGCTAAAATGCTAAAAACTAAACCACCAAAAAACCTTTAAAAATCTAAAAATTTGTTTTTTTAATATTTTTATGCTCAAATCGCTACTTTTAGTGGCCAAAATTTAAAAAAAAAAAAAAAAAAAAAATTATTATTATTTTTTTTTGGCTTCGAAAAGTAGCGATTTTTATATAAAAATATTAAAAAAAAAAATTTGTGTGATTTTTAGCTATTTTTAGGCATTTTTGGTTGTGTTCACATTGGTTCTCGCGGTTCTCGCAATAAGAGGTGGTTCTCGCATGATCTTCTCCCTATATATATATTGCAGTTAATCTTCTATTTACATCACGTTGGTTTTGGATTGTTTACGTTTAATTCTTATGGCAACGTGTTCGTTTAATTTAACAAAATAAACTAGGTTAACAGTTTATAAAGACGCACTTATATTATATACGTTCTATAAAAATAATGACGTAAAAAACCGTAATTATAAAACAACTATTAATCTATACTATATAATAAAAGAAACTAACTTTGGGACACGTGTCAGTCATTCAAAGCGTCTATATTTTAATTTCTTGCATTTTCATACTTATCTTATATCAATTAATTAAATAATAAATAATCAATTAATATTAAATCTTATCTTACTTTAAATGTCGGATAGAAGTATTCTATTTATCTAATAATATATTATCTTCAAATTTAAATTATAAATTAATTTTTTTTAAATAATAACACAAAACAATAATCTTAAACTTAAAAAACAATAATACGCTCATATAAAAAATTTAAAGTACAAACAAAATATACAAAATAACTTATTAGACATTAGATCAAACTTTAAAAAACACTAATTAGGAAGAGAAGCTTATAATATAATTATGTTTTAGATTTTCCAATATGGGGTTCTAATCAATTCGAATTAAACTTAACCAAGTTATGACTTGATTCGAATTAAACCGAACCAAATTTATGCTTTTTTAAACGAATCCAATAACATATTATTTATTATACAAAATTACATTTATTTAACCCGTGTAATACATGGTGTTTTTAAAGATATAACTTTTTTTATTATTTAGTATATATTCGCCCCGCTTGCGGTATGCGCATATAATGTATATATGTGTGGACGCTCGGAGGGCAAAAGTGAAATTGCACTAATTTTAACATTATTTTACTAAGTTTGTGAAAATAACGTTATAAGCGGAGGACGGTTAATCATGCATCATCATGTGGTGGCGTTGATAGTAGAAAGACAAAAGGGACCATGCACTAATCGATCTTTGTCCCGATTGTTGAGTGTTATGTGCCTTATATCCAAGGCTTGATGCAAAACTACTATCGAGCTGGGGCTCTCACTGAAAGCAGTCTTTCTATTCCTACGGGGTAGAGGTAAGACTGTCTACATCTTACCATCCTCAGACCCTACCTTAGCTTTACTATTGGTGAGATTTACTGAGTATGATGATTATGATAATGATTTAGTATATATAATTGGATTTATTAACCTGTATAATACACAGGGTTTATAAAGATATAACTTTTTTATTATTTAGTTTATAAAATTACATTTATCCAACCCGTGTAATATACAAGGTTACAAAATTATATTTATTTAACACGTGTAATACACAGTGTTTTTAAAAATATAACTTTTTTTATTATGTAGTATATATAATTAGATTTATTCAACCCGTACAATACATGGGTTTTTATTATTTGGTATATAAAATTACATTTATTCAGTATAATACATGGGGTTCTTAGAGATATATTTTTTTTTTATTATTTAATATATAAAATTACATTTGTTCAACCTGTGTAATAAACGAGATTTTTAAAGAATAATTGTTTTAATTTAGTATATAAAATTACATTTATTCAACCCGTGTAATACACGGGGTTCTAACCTAGTTATATGTAATACTAATATTTTATAATAATAATAAAACTCAAATACATTTTTTTCCTCCAAAAAACACTACCAAACTAACCCACATCCCACCTATTTCCAACAAAAAAACAACACAAACTCTACTCCACACGCCATTTGTCTTTTTGCACACCCAAAGCGCCGCGCTTTGGCCATAACGCGGCGCTTTGGGTGTGCAAAAAGACAAATGGCGTGTGCGAATAGACCAGGCCTATAAAAAATTTACCAATTCACATGAAAAATACTGTTATTCAGACAAAAAATTTACCAATTCACATGAAAAATAGTCTTATTCAGAAAAAGATAAAGAGAATTTTGTTTTATGGTATCGGTGGTGGGCCCAAAGACACAAAATCAAGCGACCGATATGTGCTAACAGTTTACAGTTTGAACAAATAAATGCAACATACAAATGTGCTGGTGAGAGCAGCCATTTTGGACAAAATGGGTTGATAAATCCACTGTTTATTCTTTGGAGAATGTCCACAGTCAATAATCAACCATTGACAACGTCAAAACGACTAATAATAAAATATAAACATTTAATATGAGTATTTTTTAACAATAATTTCCAGAATAAATACATCAATGTGTTTATCTTGCAGGATTTCAATTTCCGTTTAATACGAGTATTGTACTAGTATTTTTACAATGTTACGATTTGCTGCAACAAAGCTCTTCCCGAAAAGGTAACTTTATTAGCGTATGAAACCAGATTAATGATAACGTTTATCACCCTTTGAGAACGAAATTTACTAAGAACGCGGTATAAGACACCCTCGACGTGTTTAAATAATTAAATGTGTGTTTTAAAACTAATTATTCTTATTTAAAGTCGAGATCACCGCATTTTGATGTATGGATAAAACGACGAACAAAAGTTTATGATTCTTATTAGACTTCCATAATTTGTTTCACGTAAAAATAGTCATATAATCAGTCAATTAAAGGAAAAGTTGAGAGTTTAAATGAGAAGAAATTATAAATTAAGAATAAAAAGAATAAACGGTACAGATTAATTTGAATAAATCATTTAATGAGTCTATTCTTTATTTTTGTTATTCAAATTAATGAACCCCAATTATTCAATGAGTCATCCTATAAAATAGTTTTGCACCTTACACACTAAAATCAATCATGCACATGATCCTACATATTCAACGTTTCCTACATCATAAAAACAATGTTTCCTACACCATAAAAACAATGTTTTGGTGTAAGGTACATAACGTGTAGGACTCCAA
The DNA here is from genome assembly GCA_030545235.1 of Helianthus tuberosus. NCBI lineage: Eukaryota > Viridiplantae > Streptophyta > Magnoliopsida > Asterales > Asteraceae > Helianthus > Helianthus tuberosus. The sequence goes on from CM060421.1 coordinate 31,753,570, forward strand.
CACTTTTAAATAATTTTGCGACTCATAATAAAATACGTGTAGAAGCCCAACACTTTATAATAATTTGGTCACTTCTAATAAAATTGGTGTAGGACCAACACATTAATGGTGGTGAATGAGGAAATTATGGTGACATTAAGACCATGTGTAGTGTGGCGTTTTTTTTTTTTTAATTTAAAAAATAACGCCCAAAAAGCCCCCCCCCCCCCCCCCCCCCCCTCCCCCCCATTACATAGGGCGTTATTTGGCATTTTTTTTGAAAAAAAAGTGATTTGACGTTTTAATTATAACGCTGAATTGTGCATAGGGTAAACCAATTCCATTCTTGTTTGGCCAATAAAAACATTCCAACAAATATTATTTATTTTATTTTTATTTTTTTAAATAATTGGGTAATCATTGAAGGGGCGTTATTGAGCATTATTCCCACTACCGCACTTTTGCAATAACCCCCAATAATGCCCCATGATGACTGGACTGCCACGTGTCACAAAACGCCCCATGGTAGGGGCATTATTTGGGTAAACCACTACACATGGTCTAATAAAACTTGAGTAACCCTTTTAATATTTATTAGTATTATGTATCAAAATGTCTATCATACCTTTATTAATTAAAACATTAATTAAAAGTAGACAAAAATTATATCTTGATTTATAACCACTGATAAAAAAAAATAAAAGGACTAGATTAAGCTTTTTTTTTTAAGAAGATTCTTCTTAAATGAAGCTCTCCTAAAGGAAAATACATCCGAAAATTATATTTTTATGTATTTAACATAACATGGTCTTTAAAACTCACAAACTGGAAAGACCCCCTAACTAAAAGTGTCTTATTCGTCAAAAAAAAAAAAAAATCAGGTTGAATTTTAGCCAATTAGGTAGTCTTTGATAGAGAAAGTTGTTAACTCGTCATTCTCAAAAAGAATTTAATAAACCAATTTAATAAGTTATTTTCAAGGTCAACCGGTCTTCAGTCCCTTTGTCAAATTCTACGCTTACATGTTTGATTAAGGGTGATGGTATCTACACATCCCCTAAAATTTTTGTACATTCCTCAATAGAAACCATATAGACCAATACGCTTCCCATAGGGTTTGAAGCATTAAATGCGACACCAATAGGAAGCGTATTGGGCAATACGGTTCCTATTGGTACAATATTCTCTGACGTGCACGCAGTTCAAAACTATATAGGTCTGAAAAGTGACCCAATAGGAAGCGTATTGCCCAATACGATTCCCATAAGTTTAATAGGAAGCGTATAGGGCAATACACTTCCCATAGGGCTTGGGTTGGTGAACGCATTAAATCAATATGAAGCGTATTGGGCAATACGATTCCTATTGGTATAATAGGAAGCGTATGAGGCAATATGGTTCCCCTAGACCCAAAGTATAGGAAGCGTATGGGGCAATATGGTTCCCCTAGAGCCAATGTATAGGAAGCGTATGGGGCAATATGGTTTCCCTGGTCCCCTAATCTGAATCCTTTTTTATAAAAATGTGTCAAAAAACGTTTATACATTATTTGTATAACTTAAATTCTTTTCATTTTAAATTTGAAGATATGGCGTCAGATGATGAGATGGATGGCGCGGGAGATTTCGACCCATTGGCCGGTGACGATTGTTCACGATATCCATATATGATATACCCTTCCCAAACGTATGAAGCGAAACGGTTCAATAAACTTAGGGAGATGAAGGGCGGGGTGCATGAGAGGGATACATTGGGATTCGTTAGAGACATGTGGGGTGGCAGACACTGTTCGACAGGTTATCGGGCAGGATAGCCCGTGGGATCGTTTATTTCGAATAGGAGCCGCACCATCTTATCGGCCGTTGATGGTGGAGTTTCTCTCCACATTCCGCTATAGACCTCGACCGAATGACCGGCCGAACTCGGATTTTGATGATCCGAACTTGCCGACCCCATCACCCGAGATCACATTCCGTCTGTTCGACGAGGTATTTGAGATGTCGCTTCGTCAATTTGCCGTCGCCACCGGTTTTTACACAGACGAGGAGTTGGTTCAGGACGTGTATACCATGGCTATCGATCGTATGCCCGAGGATGAGTTGATTGCCTGGTGGCCCACCATCGGTGAAGGTCCATACACCAAGGCGGAGGCGGTCCGATCCTCGGAGATTCACGACCCGTTAGTTCGTTACTTGCATCATTGCTTTAGCACGGGCATCGTGGCCCGTGGCAATAGTTGCGAGCACGTAACGAAGGCCGATCTTTTCTATCTCTATTGTTTATTTACTGGTCGTCCGTGCGCCCTCCATCTCTGCCTGGTGGATTATTTTGTCACACGTTGGAAAAAGCAGCGTCGTGGTAGTATATATGGAGGATCGTTTATCGGTCGGATAGCCCAGAGTGTTAGTCGGTACTTTGGTTGGGTCGAGGATAGGTATCCACCGCCGGCTCCCTGCAAATATTTGGACATGAGGTCGATGACAGGGATGAAAGTGGCGGCAAACATTCCTAATGTTGGTTATAGGCATGGCCGTCAGGTTTGGGCATGGCAGCTGTTGGTACATCACCCGCGTTTGGAGGCCGAGGAGGTTCAGATGCCTCAGATGGCTGAGCAGGATGGCGGGCATGATGAATGTTATTTTGTTTTATTTCATTTTATACGAACAATTTTAATGTTATGTAATGAGTATTTTGTTTGAATTTTTTATAGGCTCCAGGCATGTCCTATACACGGCACAGCCCGTCACCCTCTACTAGGCGTGGCCCGAACTTTACAGAGGAGGAGCTCGCTGAGTCTGACGAGGAGTCTGACGATTATTGATGATGATAGTGGTTTTTATTATCATATTATGTAGTACTGTACGAACAATTGAATTTAATTTTAAGTATTTGTAATATTTGTTTAATTTGGATATGTTTAATTTGTTTGGATTGCTTAATTTCACTACGTCTTTTATAGAATTTATAACAAAAAAACTAACATCATTTTATAACAAAAAAACAACTTAATTAATGTTTAAAAAAATAAAGTTCAAAAAGATACTAATAACAATATGCTGTTCTTGCAAAAAAAAAAAAAAATTCATCCAGGGAACGTATGGCCCTATATGATTCTTCTTGTCTTTTGAAAAAAAAAATCATTAAGGGAGCGTATGGCCCTATACACTTCCTTTTAGTTGACCATCTTTTGAAAAGTTTGGTACACATATAGGAAGTGTATTGCTTAATACGCTTGGACCCAGAGGAACCGTATTGCCCTATACGCTTCCTCTGGTCCCCTAATCATTAGCTGACCATCTTCTGAAAAGTTTGTACTTCAAATACACATATAGGAAGTGTATTGCTCAATACGCTTGGACCCAGAGGAACCGTATTGCCCTATACGCTTCCTATAGGGTTCAAGGGATGTGCAAATAACCAAGGGGGATGTGTGAATAACCAAGCCCTTGATTAAAGTGGATTTATAGGGAGTGTTTGGGATTCCTTCTTTTTCTCCTTTTTAACTTCTACTTATTAAAAGTCAATAAGTCAGGATTTCCTCACTTCTACTTTTTAACTTTTCATCACACAAAAACTCATTATAAGTCAATAAGTTAACCCAAACACCCACTAAAAACCAACTTATTAACTTATTATAAGTCAATAAGTTAAAAGTTGTTCCAAAATAAGCTAACCCAAACACCCACATATTACTTATACTAGGTTGGAACCCCGTGCAATACACAGGTTGAATAAATATAATTTTATATACCAAATAATAAAATAATATATCTTCAAAAATCTCGTTTATTACATGGGTTGAATAAATGTAATTTTATATATTAAATAATAAAAAAAGTTATATCTTTAAGAACCTCGTGTATTGTACGGGTTGAATAAATTTAATTTTATATATTAAATAATGAAAAAAGTTACATTTGTAAGAACCTCATGTATTGTATGGGTTGAGCACATGTAATTTTATATGCCAATCAATAAAAAGTTATATCTTGTTATATCTTTATATACCATGTGTGTTATACGGATTGAATAAATCTAATTTTATATACCACATAACAAAAAAAAGTTATATTTTTAGAACCCGGTGTATTATACGAGTTGCATAAATGTAATTTTGTATAGTAAATAATAAAAATATTATATCTTTAAAAAACCTCATTTATTACACGGGTTAAATGAATCTTGTAAAAAAATTATATCTTTAAAAAAACTAACGGATATACTCAATATATGATGGATGGGGTGATTGCGGTGATGGTTCTTATAAATGTCACGTAAACATAATAAATACCGTATTTGAGTTGAGAGTTGAACACGAAAATAAAAGTATAGAACCAATAAACATTGATTAATGTTTTTGTTTACCCCTTATAAACATTTTTTAAATAGGTTCTACTCTTAACTACTTTAGTTTAATAAAATAAATAAATTATTTATATTATATTCATCTATATTTAGTGTACGTCTTTTGTTAATTTCAGGATAAATAATTTTGAAATCTAATAAATATTTCAAAATATTATATTATCTCCTATACGAATTGTTTAAATTTGTATTAAATTTAATTGTATAATTATCTTTTAATTAATATTAATTATTTATAATTAAGTAGGATAGAGAGGAAAAACTAAAAAATAGATGACTTCAATGAATGACATGTGTCCCCTTATTGGTTTCTTTTATTATATAGTATAGAAGATCTACAAGGGTAAACGTCATTTTGTTTTAACTATTAAATAGTTAGTTTAGGATAATATTTTTAAACATGCTATGACAAGAATATTAATGTTTGTAATCGTTATTGTTGATTAAGGTTAATAACCCTATTAAAGCTAAACTAATCTAATTAACTGATGTAACTACAAGATTAGGTCCTTAAAGGATGTTATAATTTTCAATACCGTAAGTTGTAATTATTTTTGATCATCCTTTCATGATTAATTAGTACTTTACATACAATTAGGGTTTCTAGAATTAGATAGTCTGGTTAAATACTCTTAAACATGGCCAATTATTTTGAATCTCATTTACTGATTTATTCACTCTATATTTGTGTATCTCATACATATCTTGTTAGCATTGCAAATGTACACCAAAAGATATTGTAATGACTTCATCTTTCCGGCAGATCGATAAGAAGATGATGGTTCAATAATGTCTTCATCAATTCTTAAAAATTACTTATGACTTCATCTAGATGATGGCTCAATAATGTCTCCAATTAACAATTCTTAGATTTAAATAAATCAATTAATGAAATTATTCTGAAGGCAGTTTAGCAATTAAAAACTTAAAGCTGAATGTCGTATCCAAAAACAATGTAGTCTAGAAATAATAAAGTTTTGCTTGTACAATACGTTTACCTTTCTTGTTTTTCCACAACCACTTTGAAATTTGCCCACTTGTTTTCTAATATTATTTGTTATTATAACTCTATTCAAATTGACTTACAGTTTAGAATGCCTATATATATCATTCACATCTATCATTCCATTCAATTCATAATTCCATTTATACTAGTTTTTCCTTGTCTTTAACATATACTAAAAAAATATGCCTGAGTCTAAATCTCCTCCATCCCTTAACCACAACAAAAGTTTTAAGCAAGCCGTCCGCAGCACGGTGAACTTCCATGGCAGCATTTGGGGAGATCAATTTCTCTCGTATAATGAGGTATGTTCTTTTGTTGTATTGTGATATGAAATAATATGGTTTGATAATTGTTTCATTTGTACATGTAGAGAAAGGATCAAGCTTGTGAGGAGCAACGTGCTACGGAACTAAGGGAGAAAGTGAGGAAAGAGCTAGTGATTGCTAGATCAATAGAACCAACACAACATATTAAGTTGTTGGAATTTATTGATGCGGTCCAACGCCTTGGTGTAGCGTATCATTTTGAGGATGAAATCGAGGAATGCTTAAAGAGTATTTATCTTATGTATGGGGATCAGTGGATCGACGATGATAACCTCCAAAGCACTTCACTTCGGTTTAGACTCCTACGACAACAAGGCTTCAATGTTTCAAGCGGTACGTACTATGCTTAGATCATGTATATGGTACATTATTTACCTACGCAATATGTGTTTTTATGTTGTTTTTTTCTCAAATAAGTTACATAAAAGAACTGATCTAACAAGTCAGAAGAGATTGAAATATGTCAAGTTTTATTTCTATAATCATTAGTTTAAACGGATTTAAATTTGGAAGAAGGTGTACCAACCCGCACTAAAACAACTTTTTTACTTCGTAGTCATGTTAACCTGTCTCCTATCATGTCTACTGTATAATATGAGACTGTTGTTATAATAATAATAATTCCTCCTTTCATGTATAGGAATATTCTACAAGTACAAGGATGAAAATGGTCACTTTTTGAAGTCTATGAAAGATGATATTCACGGGATGTTATCTTTGTACGAAGCAACACATATGCGGGTGGAAGGCGAAGAAGTTCTTGACGAAGCCCTCGAGTTTACAAGATATCATCTCGGGAATATAATCAAGAAAAACATCTGTAACGACGTTTCGCTTGAAACTCAAATACATCAAGCACTACAACAACCTCTTCGAAAAAGATTGCCACGACTAGAGATGTTGCGTTACATACCAATCTACCAACAACAAGATTCTCGTAATGATGACTTACTAACACTTGCTAAGTTAGATTTCAATTTACTCCAAGAACTTCACCGAAAGGAGCTTAGCCAAATCAGCAAGTATGTTTTTATAAACAACAGTTGTTTGATTTCTTTCTTTTAGCCAAAACAGATGTATAACCAATAACCGATTATATGTTTGTCCAGATGGTGGAAGAACTTTGATGTCTCCAACAAACTACCTTATGTTCGGGACAGAATAGTCGAAGGTTACTTTTGGATATTGGCGGTCTACTTCGAGCCTCAACATTCTGAATCAAGGATTTTTCTAATGAAAGCTTGCAATCTTGTGATCATTTTGGATGACACATATGATAACTATGGTACATATGAAGAGCTCGAGATCTTTACTAAAGCCGTTCAAAAGTAAGAGGTAACTAAGAATTCACTTCCACTTATACATTAGATACACAAAAAATCCCAAAATTTATTTGTCATGTGATTGATTTACATAGATGGTCGATAAGTTGCTTGGATATGCTTCCTGAATACATGAAGCCGATATACCAAGAACTTCTTGATGTTCACAAAGAAGCCGAAGAATTCCTAGAGAAGACGGGAAAGACATACCGTAGCTATTATACAAAAGAGATGGTACATAATATGCAACTAGTTCGATCTTTACAATCCGTTTCTCTTGTTCTACAAACTAACAATTTTTTTTGCCTTTGAAAACATGAAACCTATTAGGTTAAAGAGTACACTCGAAACCTCTTAATTGAAGCCAAATGGGCAAATGAGAGGTATATTCCAACCGTTGAGGAACATATGTCTGTTACACTTATTACTTGTGCCTACGCCATGATCATCGCGAAATGTTATGTTTATGGGGATGATTCGGTGACCGAGCATACATTTGAATGGGTGTCAACTTATCCTCCTATTGTCAAAGCTTCTTGTTTGATTTTAAGGCTTATGGATGATATGGCCACACATAAGGTATGTAAAACTTCATGATTCATTTTATGGTTATTCAAAAACAATGGGTTGTAACTTGTGGTAAATATATAATGACAGGAGGAACAAGAAAGAAACCATGTAGCTTCTAGTGTCGAATGTTACATGAAGCAATACGGGATCTCAGAGGAGCAAACACATGAGTTGTTCACAAAACTAGTTGAAGATAGTTGGAAAGTTATAAATCAAGAGTCTCTAAGGCCAACCGAAGTCCCGAGACCTTTACTTATGCCTCCAACTAATCTTGCACGAGTTTGTGATGTGTTGTATACGCGTGGTGACGATTATAATCATGCTGGAAAAGAGATGATCAGTCTCATTAAATCACTTCTGGTTGATCGCTTAAGTGTTTAAGATTTAATACATATTGCTCATATTGTTTTTTAGTTAAAGTTATTAATTTGATTTGAGTTGATACTGACATGGAAGTATAATGTATAATGTATCCATATTTGTTAATCAATCAACAATATAAAAAGTGTTTATCTTTACTCATTAAATGTTTCTGATTTTCTCTAAGTTCAAATGTACTAATAGTCTTAACTGTTAAAGAAAATATTGTATACACTTAGCGGACAGGAATAGGTTTCTCTAAATCTAATAATAATAATGTTTGTAATATAAATAAGTAGTTCTTGTTTTAAGGTGTTAGTTGATTAGATTTTAACTAAAAGATGGTTTGAAAAAAGAAAAAATCAACATATGAAACCCACGAATTATAGCAGTTTGAGTGGATGTTAATTAATGAATCATATTTATCTTTATTAGTAAGGCCTACTAAGCAAGATAGTGATCACCATAACAATCATCTCATTAACATGTATAGTAGAGATGAGCATATCGGGTTTTTTTATACCCAGAACCGGTTCTTAACCGTACTCGGTTCTTGAATGAGTGTGAATTGAACCGGTTCTTGTAGGAACCGGTTCCAGTTCCTATCCGGTTTTAAACCATTAATACTAGAACCGATACTAACCGATTCCAGGTAAGGTTGTAACCGGTTCCGGGTAGGGTTGTAACCGATTCCTCAGAAGAACCGGTTCCTTCGGGTAATTCAATGAAAAAGCTGCAAAAGAGCAAGATAGTCCCCTCGATTTGACCACGACTCGACCCGTCAGTAAACCTAAGGATCACTATTGATTTATTGACGGGTCGAGTCATGGTCAAATCGTGGGGAAAGATATACTTATATACTGAGAGGTCGAGTCGTGGTCATATCCATTTTTTCTTTCAAAAATAAATCCATTATATATATAATAACATTTACGGTAGACTCTTGTGAACAATTGACACATCTCACCCGTTGCTTTTTGATCCAACGTCCACTTTTGCGCGTCTTCCCTTACCAGTTCTAAGAATGTTGTTTTTTTTTTTTTTTTGCTTTTTAGCCTGGACACTTGTTGTTTTACTCAGTGATGTGTGCACGATTTCCGGCAACCATGCACACGTTTTCCATTTACTAGCATGCATTTCAAGTTTTATATTTGTTTAATTATCATGTAGTGGGTTAGTGGTAGTAGTTCATTTCAGTTTATTCCTTTATGTGTCTTTGCTTTGCTTGGTTATATAATTTGCAACAAGTACTCTCATGAGAATTATGAATGAAAAATATGGTTTAGTCTGAGTTCTCTCTAAATATTCTTCTAGTTTCCATCTTTTTTCTTGGGAGTTTGACCCACTTTAACGGGTTATCTATCAAACCAAGTGGTACACATCACTCAGCCGCATATTTTACTCCCACAGTTGATTATCTTACCTCTACTCTACACCATTTCTTCCACCACTACCACTTTGACAAAAGGCATCGGGTTTGTCTCGATCAACTTCTTGCCTTAACGACAGCGGTGGCAACGGTGGTAGAGAACTCACCGGAAAATTGGTCTTGGCTTTTGGGCCATGAAGGTACGCCATCACAACCTCCTCCGGGTTATCAAAAGTGCCTAACCAGACACGTGTCTTCTTCCACGGCCGCTTTCGTATGCCCAAGTTAGTACATCAGCGGCAAACGGTTTGGGAGGCAGCGGAGGTGCCGTGGCTGGACTTGACGGTGGTGGTGTGTGTGTGATAGGTAAAATCCGACTAGAAAAAAACGAATTTAACATATAGATTATTGTGTAGAAAGCTTTTAACTCACTACTATAAAATCTGAAACTTCTTACACCAGTTTTCCTAGGAAATGCGTCATAAAACTGGTTTTTCTACGCATTTATGACAAACACCTGATGTAGGAAAACAGCTCGTAGGAAACCCGTTTTCAACGCATTTCCTACGCAACTTCCTACACATTTTCTACGAAACTACTACGTCGCAAATTGCTACGGATCTCCTACAATATATTTAATTATTATCTTTTAGGATTTATTTTTTTGGCTACACATTTCTGACAAAAAAAAAATTAATAAATTTTAATACAACATTATTTGTGACCCATTTCCTACAAATAAATTAGAATTGTTGTTACAAATTTCCTAGGAAACTGAGCATTTTTTGTGACCCACTTCCTACAAATAAATTAGAAGTGTTGTTACAAATTTCCGAGGAAACTAGGTATTTTTATGACCCACTTCCTACAAATAAATTAGAAGTGTTGTTACAAATTTCCAAGGAAACTGAGTATTTTTTGTGACCCATTTTCTACAAATAAATTAGAAGTGTTGTTACAAATTTCCTACGAAAACTGAGTATGTTTTGTGACAATTTTCTGACAAAATAAAGAAAAAGGGCCTATTATTTTTTACCGTTTTCCAACAAAAGCTATTTATGTTGTGACACATTTCCAACCACCTAATTTATTAAATAAAAAAACCTGCAAAAAAATAAATAATATTTCTGCATTTTTCTGGCAAAAAATTCCAGAAATAATCTGCAATACCAAAAATCTGTTTTACAAAATTCACCGAAGTTACAATGACATAAATTCAAAAATAATGCGTTACAACGCAAGTTCCAATATGTTTAAACCGTAAGCAAATACAACGTAATTCCAAAAAGATATCAAAAACTAGAACTAATTAGAGGGAGGACGCCAATTCTTCATAAACTCTTGAAGTTGTTTTTGAAGTTCTTCCCTTGCATTCCTTTCTTCGTCAAGACGAGTTGCAAGTAGATCCCTTTCTTCTTCAAAACGAGATACAAGTAGATTCCTTTCTTCTTCAAACCGAGCTTCAAGATCAACCATTCGGGTTCGCATAACTTGAGCCTAAAAGGTTGTTAAAATATATATAGTTATAATTAGTAAATACATTATATAAAGAAATGTTTTGAGGCAAAAGAAAAGAACCAACATTTTTAACAATTAGTAATACCAAATGGTAATAAAGATACCTCTTCTTAAGACCGTTGGTACTCTACTTGCGATGGTGCAGACCCGTCAGAAGAAGAACATATCCCGGTCACCAAGTATTGTAGACCCGTCAGAAGAAGAACTCGTCTTTCTAAAGTACAACATCGTTTTTTTCAATCAATCTTTGGTACAACTTTATTATACATGATATACTTTTGTTTTACAAAGTTATACCTATTATACTTACAGATACCTGCCAATCTATCTTCCGTTTTAGAAAGTTATATCTATTATCCTATACGTATATGTATATGCACTTCCAAACCCATTACACAAAATATAATTTGGCAATCTGTATGAGTATATATATATATATATATATATATTTAGTGGCAATTTGTATAAGTACATATATATTTAGTGGTTTATATACACTGTGATACATACTCATATACATACACACAAACATATACGCACAATACACCCATACATATCCACATACACATATAGATACAAACATGCATATACGTACACATACATAACATACTCACATTATACTCATATCCATACGTCCATACTTACGTACATTTAATATTTAAAATAAGAATAACTATATAGGTTGTTTCTTACACATTTGTGACAAATCCTTAAATGTCGTAAGAAATGTGTCACAACTTGCAATGGATTTAAGCATTTTGTGATAAATACGTAGGGAATTGTATTCATACATGGATTGTTTCCTACGCCTTTGTGACAATTATATTTAAAAATAAGCGTTTTGTCATAAATGTATAGCAATATGTTTATTTTATAATTATTATATACTATTTTTATTATTATTTAACCTTTTTGTAGATTATATGTGAGAGATCTGTGACGTAACTGTCAATTAATTACGATTTTCTTATTTTTTGTCAGAAACTTGTAACAAGTTGTGACGGAATTCCGACGGATGGTTTAAGTTAATTAACAAAATAAATATTTCATCATAAATGTGTAGGAAACGATATTATTTCCTCTTCTTTTTTTGGCTTATATAAATATTTATTCGGTAAAAAATAATAATTAACCTTTTGTAGATTATTTCCTATAGATTTATGACGCAATTGTCAATTAATTAGGGTTTTCTTATTTTTCGTCATAAATGTGTAGGAAACGATATCATTTTCCCTTATTTTTTTGTTTTGTAGGTTATTTCCTATAGATTTGTTACGCAACTGTCAATTAATTAGGGTTTTCTTATTTTTCGTCATGATTGCATCGAAAATTTGTAACAAAATCTTGAATTTTTTTTTGTAGGAAATTCGTCATAAAAGTGTAGTAATATGTGACGAAAAAAATTGTGTAGGAAATTTCTGTAGGAAATTGTCCCTTTTTCTAGTAGTGACTTTGTTGGTGATTATATCAAAAAACAAGCGAAGTAATTGGAGAATTTGATGATGATTATAGTGTAGAAAGCTTCTAACTTTGATGATGATTATATCAAAAAACAAGCAAAGTAATTGGAGAAGAAAGGTGGAAAATTTGATGATGATTATAGTGTAGAAAGCTTCTAACCTTGATGATGAAATTCAATCGGTATATTGACTTTGTTTTTTGTTGTACTTAATCGTATATGCTTTTCATGTGATATGTGAACTTTTGTTGGAATACAAACTATTAAAAACATCATTAAAGTACACTGTAGTTTTGCTTTAAAATTACTTTTTCTTCGTATGAATAAGTTTGTTTCTTTGAATTTTTTGATTTTGTCATGTTTCCTCAAGCTAAAAATAAATTGGTAAATCGCTTTATAGGTTTTTGTTATGCTAGAATATCGGTGTTATGGTGATGGTGATTCCAATTGAACAACATCGGTAGAAACCATCTCTAATGTTCGTTTTTATATTTTTCCATTAATGCAAAACATGTGTCGACATCTTTTTGGTCATGATTTTTCTTTTGGATTTTCTCTTTTGGTTGCTTTCGGAACTTATTGTCCATATTTCAAAACAACAGCTGCTAAAGAAAAATTCTCTTAGATCACGTTAACACTTCTCCCGTTACCGTTTAGTGTCTATTCTTTAGCTTCTCTGAAAACTTTGATTCGTTTAACGATTTAGCTTCTCTGTTTTGTTTGTTTGATAAATTTTCGAAGCCCTTTAGCCTTTGCAGTTTAACGTGTAGCAACACGAGGCGGGCGCAAGCGCCGCGGTAAAATACTAGTTGTGAATAATTCAAAACCATTTTTTTCCTTTTGATTGGATGTTAATCACATATTGAAAGAAATCCATTGTGAATAATTCAAAACTATTTTTTTTCCTTATGATTGGATGTTAATCACATATGAGAATCAAACAAATTAAAATAGGATCAAGGTTGACTAAGAAGGAAATAGATGTCACAAAGCTTGATATATATTTAATGATTTTTGCTTACATAATGCTTTGGCTTTTTTCTCCTTTCTTGTAACATCTTAGAATTTTATATGAAATAGTACGGTAACACATGTCCAATCAACCCTCAAATATGCCACAATGTTGGATGAGAGGGACTAATTGTGTAAAATAGTGGAAGAATGAATGTGGAGGGACTAAATATGTCAACATGCCAAAGATTGGTCTCTGAGTGACCCTTACGGACCGCAAGGCCTAATGCCTTACGGACCGTAAGGTTAATAAATTTTTGTTGCTGAAAGACGGTTACGGACCGTAAGCCATTGGAGCTTACGGACCGTAAGCAAATAAGAAACCATGGGCGCTAAGGTCCTTACGGACCGTAAGCGGTGAACCCTTACGGTCCGTAAGGGACCATGCTGACAGGTTTCACTTGCAGATCAAGGCAGTCTGCATTGCTGCCACATCTCTCGCATTTTGCCACTCTTGTGCAGCTTCTAACACCTCAATACACACCTGGAATCATCTTAGAACACCCCTTAACACTTGGCTTAATCCTACAACACTTCTTCAAGTATAAATAGCCTCATTGTGCAACCATTTTACTTGCTCATTTTCTCAATCTTCCTCTCTATTACTCTTGGAGTGTTCCTGACCAAAAGGGAGCCTCCCAACTGAGTTCTTGTTCATCCTAGAACACTTGTAAGTGTTCCTTCTTAGCTCATTTCTTTTCTAGGCTAAGTAATTAGCCGAAAGTCAAGCAAATTGACTTTTGCTTTGACTTTCGGTTATGACCATTATAGTCCAACCATTGTTCGAATCGAACATGGCTACGTGATCGTAATAAGGTAGGTGATAATCCCCTATGAGGGCACCTCCTGAAGATCACGTTAAATTGGTCAAATGACGAGTCAAAGTTATAATAAAATAAAAGTCAAAACGCAGTTTTTCGAAAAACTTATAAATATCTAAACACATATTTTTGACAGCATATCAGCTGGTATAACATATTAGAACATGTCTAAGCATGTTCAACCCGTCATTTCTAGTTTATAGTTTGGTTCGCAACCGAAAGTCAAGCAGTTTGACTTCTACTTTGACTTTCGATTCTGACCCGATTTAGCTAAGTTAGCTACTGATTTGAAGTTGCATTATGATCATATTTAAGTATTGAATAACCATCTGAGGTTATACCATTTGATCACAATCAGTTGTCGGGTTTTATGCAAGTTCATACATTATGCCATAAAAATGTCAATTTTGCCCTTTTGTGCATGAATTGGTTTTTAAATCATATTGAACATATAAAGTGTAATACCTACTGATGTGGTAATGTAATAAAGATGTTTTTCCATAATGAACTTGACATTAGCTTATCTGATCACCCGATACTGCCTATGCGCGTACAGTTGACGTATATTACTTAGTTTATATAAGTTAGCTGAATTGGGTCAAATTCTTTCAATTTCACTTCAAATCCAGAATGTTATATTGTTTACCCATATTATATAAGTCATAGTACTTGTGATGGTTTAAACTACATTCTATTCGGTCACCGCTTAATCTAGTGTATCGTACTGTTTTCTTTAGAGTAAACTGCCATTTTGGTCCCTGTGGTTTAGGCACTTTTGCCATTTTAGTCCAAATCTCAAACTTTTTAAATCTAGGTCCCTGTGGTTTCACTTTTATTGCCATTTTAGTCCAAAATTAAGAGTAAACTGTCATTTTGGTCCCTGTGGTTTCACTTTTATTGCCATTTTAGTCCAAATCTCAAACTTTTTGGAACAGTAAAAAAAAGGGGGATTTTGAATTTTGGACTAAAATGGCAATAAAGATGAAACCACAGGGACCCAGATTTAAAAAGTTTGAGATTTGGACTAAAATGGCAAAAATGCCCAAACCACAGGGACCAAAATGGCAGTTTACTCTTTCTTTATATATAGGTTAACCAGTCCAAGTCTATGACTTGAATAGGACCCGTTAACATTCTAATTGGTTACTATACCATTCATTCCAGATTAAGGGCGTCCAGTAAATTGCAACATTGCTATTTATTTTGTTATATCGATTGTGCTTATATATTTGTTTTGGATTGTAAAGATTTAAGCTAGGTAAATACTCTTAACCTATTTTCCCTATACAGGCTTGAGATATGGTAAATTATTACCGCTTGGTCGGGTATGGTATCGATGACCTATGTTTCTGGAATTCAAATAACCCGTTTTAATTCATATTGCCCGGTAACTTAAACATTGGGGGTTAATGCGATTGTGTCCTGGATATCCTTGACTCATTTAATTGCAAATGGTCACGACTTAAGCACGGGGAATAGGCATACACCTGACAGATGCTAATGCTATACTAAAATATTTTTATAACCCAATATGGGTTTGCCCAATAAGGGTATTAAAGTGGTGTGTCAGTTAATCATGATCTTGACATAGTTTCCAGGCTTCATATGTATTGATAAGCATGTAACACTGATAACAAGAGAAATAGTTTGCCCCAAGTTATTTATGAAAATATATGTGCCATTGTGTACATAAAATGATTTTGAAATATTTTCAAAATGTGTCGGTTATTTGTATTTACCAGTGTAAACTGACGTATCTTCAAAAGACTAAGCGCAGGTTGCAAAGAACGTAAATAGGCTGAAAGCTGCCCGATAATTACTTAGGGGCTGTTTGTTTACCTCTTATTGAGGCTCTTAATGGTTCATGCCTCTTACTGGTTCAACACTTAATGGTTCAGACTGTTTGTTTCACGAGCAAATGTCTGAATGGTTCAGACATTTGCCTCGGAATGGTTAAGATTTATACAGAGTCTGAATGGTTAAGACCTCTAATTTTAATTGGTCAGACATTTACCTCTAAACGGTTAACTTTATATAGGCTCTTAATGGTTCAGACCTCTTACTGGTTCAGACCTCTTACTGGTTCAGCACTTAACCATTCAGATGTTGCCAAATGGCCCCTTAGTGGACTTTGCAAATCCATGCAAGATGCCTAGTAGTATGATTATGTAATCATTTGTTTATCCGATCTGCCTGTGGATCTTTATACACTTTGCTCTGCATAATATTTGAACTTTGGATATTTGAAATTTGTAATAGCATTTTATACTCCCAAGACTTCTGTTGTGTTATTGTGAATATCTGTATCAATTTGTCATATACCCCAAGTCCGGGCCCACCACGAAATCAGGATGTGACATTTCTTCTTTAGTTAAACATTCCCCCATTTGTCTAAATCATGTTTTTGAGTTAATTACTGTTTTCGTCCCTGAGGTTTGTCAAAAATAACGGTTTCAGTCCATTAGTTTAAAAATTGCGATTTCAGTCCATTAGTTTCATTTTCGTAACCATTTCAGTCCACTTTTCAAACGGTGTTTGTTTTATGCAGTTAATGGAAGCACGTGCTTGTCACGTGATGGGCAATTTGGTCATTTCCATTCCAATTCTCACAAACCCAGTTGTATTAAGCACCACCTACCCCTTATTCATCCAAACCCTGACCCATGTAAAAACCTTTTCACCCCTCTTTTTCCCAATCCATTAATCGGCGATTCAAGATCATCAACCACAAGAGGTTCGTAACAAGAATTGGTCGTTTTCACAATGGATTTTGAATTTCAACTTTGGAATGAACGCTTGGCAGGAGACGATTTTGACCCAGATTCAACATACAGTAAGTTACTAACTTAGCTAGTTTTTCAATGCATCTTTTAGTGAGTATTTTGTGTGATTATTGTCTGCATTGTTGTTAAAGAAAAGAAAATCACCCAATTTTGTGTTTTATTGACTATTAAATAGGGGGTCATCCAGGAGTGTTCAGCATGATGTTCAATCATAAGGGAGTTTTTACGAAACCACCTGGAAGAAGCTATATCAAGGGTCAGGTGAGCTACATTGACATGGTGGATTCGTTTGAGTTTGGGTACAATCAGGTGAATGCCATGTTAGGAACCCTAGGTTATGATGATGATGATGTACTATTTCTGTATTATAAGATACCTGATAAGGATCTTGATAATGGTTTAGTTGCTTTAAGAAATGATGCTAATATAGAGGGTATGCTTAAATATGTTGAGGACCATAAGGTGATGGAAATATATGTAGAACATGGTCAAAAGATAGTAGACAGTGGTGATGTTTTGAACGAGGAAAACAATGAAAATGAATAAGTAGATAGTGGTATTGTAAAGAGCTTCCAAGATATTTTAGATGCTGTTTGGTCTCCTGGTAAGAGGGGACATGAAAGTCAGCTTTCTCAGGTTAGTCAGGTTACTCAGCTAAGCCAGGCTACTCAGGGTATTGAAACTGGTGCAAACAATGCAGCTGGTGAAGACACAACTGTTGTTAACGAAACATGTGCCGATCATAGTGATTCAGACTCTTCTGAATTTATAGACAAGGATAATATCTTTGAAGACCCAGAAGTAGACATGGAAGAGGTTACAGCTAGAAGACTTGAAGATGATCATGCTGCTAATAATCATCCTGTTCAACAGCAAAATACTTTAGAAGATGAGGAGCAACATACTGAAGATTCTGACTCAGAAGACTCTGATTTCATTGTAGACTTAAAAAATATCATAGATGAAGATGAAGTTGACATGGATGACTTCAGAGCTGCAGTAGACACTGATGTGGTGGAGGAACCAATTGAAAACCTTAGTGAAGATGAGAGTCCATTTGAACTTGATGACTTCGATAGCTAAGTGATGAGGAGAACGACCCACCTATAAAAAGGGCTTTAAAAAAGTTAAGGAAGAAGAAGAGGCTAGCCAGAGATCCTGTTGTGGAACCATTTTATGTTGGACAACAGTTTTCATGTAGAGATGAAATTAAGACACTTGTGAAGAAGCTTGCAGTTGATAGTAAAAGGCAGCTTGAAATTGTTAGGAACGATAAAGTCAGGTTTCGTGTACTTTGTGGTGGTATAAATCCTAGCAATATAGAAGAATCAAATGCTGGTGGGTTGATAGGAAGTAGTTCAAAGGCTGGTGGGTCAATGGGAAGTGGTTCAAAGACTGGTGGGTCAATGGGAAGTGGTTCAAAGGCTGGTGGGTCAATGGGAAGTGGTTCAAAGGCTGGTGGGTCAATGGGAAGTGGTTCAAAGGCTGGTGGGTCAATGGGAAGTGGTTCAAAGGCTGGTGGTTCAATGGGTAATAGTTCAACGGCTGGTGGTTCAAAGGGTATTGGGAAGAAAAAACAAAGTGGTCCCAAGAAAAAGATTCCCAGGAAAAAGAAACCTATCCCCACTTGTCCTTTTATTCTGCATGTTTCCAACCACAATAAACAATGTTGTTGGGTGGTGAAAACATTTAATAATGTTCACAACTGCCTTCAAACTAGGGAAGTTAAATTGTGCACAGTATCTTATATATCCAAAGAAATTCAAGATGGAGTCTCTCTAAATCCAACCATTCCATTAAATGCACTGCAAGAACAGGTCCAGCACAAGTATCAGGTGAGTGTGTCTTGGATGAAGGTGTTTAGGGCTAAGCAGATGGCAACAAGAAGGATTGAAGGAGACTACAAAGCTCAATATGCATTGCTCAGGGACTACTGTGGTGAGTTGGTAAGAGCTAATCCTGGAACATCTGTGAAGATTGAAGTTGAAAGAGAGCCCAACCATAACAGTTCCACCAGACAGTTTAAAAGGATCTACATCTGTTTAGGGCCATTGAAAGAGGGTTTTAAAGCATGTGGCAGGAGGATCTTGGGGTTGGATGGATGCTTCATGAAGGGCCCGTATCTAGGACAGATTCTGACTTCAGTTGGTATTGATTCAAATAATGGCATTTATCCTTTGGCATATGCATTGGTTGAGTCTGAGAACACATCCTCATGGACCTGGTTCTTGAAGTGCCTTGGTGAAGACTTAGATCTGGAAGTCAACTCAAACTTCACTTTTATAAGTGATAGGCAGAAGGTGCTACTTCTCATTTTACTTATCATATTGCATTATTTTACTACTTATGTTACTTATTATAAGGCACTTTTATGTGATATGTCCAGGGGATTATACCTGCATTAAAGAAAGTATACCCTATGGCTGAACACAGATTCTGCTTAAGACACATCCATGAAAATATGAAGGCTAAGTGGAAGGGAGACTTGTACAAGAATCTGCTATGGGAATGTGCGTCCTCAACAACAATTCCAGAGTTTGAGGGTAACATGAAAATGGTTAGGATCACAAATCCTGCTTTACATGATTGGTTGAAAGAAATCAACCCAAAGCATTGGTCCAGAGCATTCTTCAGTGGTATGATTGTATTAATCCTTCAATTATTTTTGTTTATATTTCAACATTCTAACAGATACATTGTGTAGGATTAGCAACAAGTGATGTGCTATTGAACAACCTATGTGAGGTGTTCAATAGACAGCTAATTGGTGGAAGGGATAAGCCAATTATAACCTGTCAGGAGTACATTATGGAGTATTGTATGAAGAGAATTGTAGTGGTGCTCAAGCAGATTGCAAAGGCAGAAGGTCACTTGACCCCCAAAGCTAGCATCATCTTTGAACAAATCAAAAGTGAAGCTTCAAATTACTCAGTTATGTGGAATGGGACCAGCAAATACCGAGTCAGAGAGAGAGGTGGTCAAGACCAGTGTGTTGTTGATGTAGATGCTAGGGTTTGTTCTTGCAGGAGGTGGGAATTGATAGCCATGCCATGTAAGCATGTTGTGGTAGTTAACTGGACAATGGCTCAATATGGCATGAATCCAGGCCCTCCAGAGACTTGGGTTTCACAGGTATACTGGATGGACACTTGGAAGAAGGTTTATAAGAATACAATCAACCCAATCAATGGGGTAAAACTTTGGACACCATCACAAGTTCCAACAACTATGATACCTCCTAAGCATCACTCACAGATTGGAAGGCCTTCCAAAAAGAGAAAGAAAAGTGCTAATGAGGAGATTGTGCCAGTGAAACATGGTAAGATGACCCAGAGGGGAAACACTGTCACCTGTAACAAGTGCAATGCCAAGGGTCACAACCGAAGGTCCTGCAAGGAGGTGGTGCCACAACCACAGCTTTGATTTGCTGTTGATCTTGTCTTTTGAACTTATTAAGTATTTTGGAATTGTAATATGAACTACTTTATCTGTCTTTTGATGTGTCTTTGAACACTGGATGCTTGAAGTTTCTTTTGGTTGTTTAGTTTATGAAATGTTACTGTTATGTTATTGTTTGTGTATACAGTTTGTTTGTGTATACAGTTTCTGCAGGAGCAAATTCATAAAACTGTTACTATTTGTTTGTTTGTTTGGTCGTCTTGCATTCTTTCGAAATGTAAAATATCGTATGGTCGTCTTGCATTTGGTCGAAATGTAAAATATCGTTTGGTCGTCTTGCATTTGATCGAAATGTAAACTATCGTTTGGTCGTCTTGCATTTGATCGAAATGTAAACTATCGTTTGGTCGCCTTACACTCGGTCATTGTACATTTCAAAACTAAATATCGTATGGTCGTCTTGCATTTGGTCGAAATGTAATATCGTTTGGTCATCTTGCATTTAGCTACAAAATAAAAGACAAAGAAAAACCAACTAATGAAACTAGGGTTTCTTCTGCATTACAAGAGTCAACTAATGAAACTAGGGTTTCTTCACCAATATTAGTGCATTCATTACAACAGTTAACACTTTGATTCATTGCAACAAAGTTATCAGCATTACAAGAGTCAACTAATGAAACTAGGGTTTCTTCATTTAGATACAAAATAAAAGACAAAGAAAAACCAACTAGCAAAAATTATAACTTTCAGCCTTCGAATTTTTATTGCATTTCTTCTTGCCACAGCTTCATGGTTGTTAATCGATCTCAGCAGCCCTGGAATGATCGATCTGGATCTGTCACACATTGGGGGATCAACCCAGCAAACAAAACCACAATTGCCTACCTGCAACAAGAAGTTTTGACTTCAAAATGGGAGTTAAAAAGTTCAATCTTATACAAAACCACAATTGGGTACTAGCAAACACTTACAATTCTTGTACAACGTTGAAATCGCCTGCCTGGGTTTGAATCTGTCCATGATGTGCAAATCTCAGTGCTAGCCCCACATGGACAGATTACTGATTGGATTTTTGGCATGCTCAATCGATGAATTATGGATTCGAATTTCTTGTCAAGAGATGAATTGGGGGTCAGGGTTTGGATGAATAAGGGGTAGGTGGTGTTTAATACAACTGGGTTTGTGAGAATTGGAATGGAAATGACCAAATTGCCCATCACGTGACAAGCACGTGCTTCCATTAACTGCATAAAACAAACACCGTTTGAAAGTGGACTGAAATGGTTACGAAAATGAAACTAATGGACTGAAATCGCAATTTTTAAACTAATGGACTGAAACCGTTATTTTTGACAAACCTCAGGGACGAAAACAGTAATTAACTCCATGTTTTCTTACTATATTATTTTGAGGAGAATCATCACCATCATCATACTCAGTAAATCCAATCAATAGCAAAGTTAAGGTAGGGTCTGAAGAGGGTAAGATTTAGACAGCCTTACCTCTACCCCATAAGAATAGAGAGGCTGCTTCGAGTGAGACCCCTGACTTGATAGTAGTTTTGCATCAAGCCTTTGACGCAAGGTACATAACACTCAACAATCGGGACAATGGCCGACTAGTGCATGTACCCTTTTGTGTTTTGGCTATCAACGCCACCATGATGCATGATTAACCATCCCCTCTTTTAACGTTATTTTCATGAAATTAGTAAAATAGAAGAATCCTCCTAGGGAAGATCTCATTCACCTAGGGCTGTAAAAGAGTCGAGCCAAGGTGGTGTCGAGCTCAAGCTTGAAATTAATTCAGGTGGCTAAACGCGGCTTGAGCTTTATGTCGGAGTTAAACGAGCCTAAGAACGAGCCAACTAGCCGAGCTTAGCTCGAGCTGGGCTCAGTTACAAAATGAGCCATCTTGGTTCACATCATCTCAAATTAAGTTTTTTTAGCTAGTTTTTCTCGAGCTTCTTTCAAGCGAGCTACGAGCCGAGCTGCGAGCCTTATGAACTGCCCTACATTCACCATTCCTTTTACAAATGAATATTTCAAAACGAATTGAAATGCAACATCATTTATAAGTTCTTTTGTTGTTTTTAAATTTGTTTTACTTTTTGAATTTTATTCATGAGTGTGGTTATATGTTAGTTTTTGAGTCGTTTGATTCAACAAGTGGTAACACAAGTTTCTCCCAGTGGCTAGTTTGCGTGATTGTTTTGTTAGTATAGGATCGTAGCAAACCTTTCTTACATTGTAATATTTTTTATTCATCATACTGTAATTCCATGTATTAACCTTTCAATAAATAAATGTTTCTACTGACAAGTTACTACAAACATATTACTCTACTGATAATAGTGTGCTGACAAGTCGATGCAAGATTCAAGCCAATAGTAGTTTAGATTTTATATCTAACTTTTGGAAAAAGGGGAATTTAAAAAAAAGGAAGGAATAAGGTCAATAATCTAAAATTTAAAAAGTATAATAACACGTAAGAGCATTCACATCCAATCCACTAAAAATATACATACATTTCACTAAAAAACAACTCCTATATCAATATATTTTCACTAAGAGTAAATTGCAATTTTAGTCCCTGAGTTTTGTCCAAATTTGTCATTTTAGTCCAAATAGTTTTTTTTTCGCCTCTGGGTCCCTGACTTTTCCCTTTTATTGCCATTGTAGAATTACATTCGGATTGGAGTATTCATCCTTTTGACAAACTTTTTGAATTAACTGATTTAAAAAGAAAAAATTCTTCTATGAAAGAAGAAATTCAAAATCTAAAAGATATAAAGATTATTTTATCTTGTGGATAAAATGAGTTCCATCACTCAAAAATTGGAACAAATTTTAGATGAACAATTGGATACCCTTCCAGTTGAGCAAATAATAGAAATTGTTAGTCTCATTTCTTTAGATGACAAAGAATGTGAACAAAATTTTTCTGAAATTAAAATCTTAAACGAAAGATATTTTTCTGAAAATAAAGAAGAACAGGTCTTTGTTTTGAAAAATGAAGAACCAAGAACCTTTCCGGTAAAGAAAGAAGAACCCGATACTGAAGAAAGTTCTTCAGATATTGAAATGTCTCCGAGACAAAGAACTTACCATGCCTCTACTAGCAAAGGTAACAGGTATAGAAAAAGGAATACGGAATTTTCCATGCCGTATCATAAAGGTATACCTGATCATAATAGTAATGACAATGGTAGTGCAACTGCTATTAATACTATTAAGATTGATTGTATCTTCAACCTCGACAAAAGAAAAGAGGTAATTGATAAATGGAACACTGAAATCAGTCTAATTATTCAGACTAATTCAGATGATTTTTCTAATGCTAAGGCTTTGTTATTATTATTAGAACATAAGTCTGCAGGAATCATACAAAATTTAATCAAAAGGACAACTTGGGATGAAAGATTGCATGGTATAGATCTTTTTGATCAAATCATAAATGAAATATACATGATGTTTTTAGGTCTTGACCTTATAACGAATAAAGACCATGAAAATCAAAAATTGCTAGAAAAAGCAAGACAAAATCTTGCAAAAGCACAAATTTGTGATATTTGTTTGTTAGACGATTTTACTTGTCTTTAGGAAACAAATCTATACAAGTTAAGTACAGGTGAATTCCACTCTTGGATTGAGGCTTACTTAATGAAGATTCCTATCGTTGGAGAAAAAGCCAAAGAACGATGGAACAAAGAAAAGAATGAGTTTACGATGCATTCTCTTGGGTTTGCAACTAGAATTGTCAAAGAAGAAATTGCGGTTTACTGTGATTTTGTCTAATAAACAAAAACAGCTAAAAAGTTTTAACAAAAGCTGTTGCAAAAAACTTACTGAGTTACCACAATTAACTTTTGGTTGTGAACCAGTAAAAGATGAAAATTATTTCAAAAAGAAATATAAAAATAAATATAAAACAAAAACTAAAAAACGTTTTTGGAAAACCAAGAAAAGAAAGTTTTCTCCTGGAAAATACTTTTCAAAAGAAAAACCTAAGGTTTGTCCTCAAGGGAAGAAAAAATGTCGTTGCTGGATATGTTCTGAAGAAGGACACTATGCAAACGAATGTCCCAACAGACAAAAGTTTCCGGAAAAATTAAAAATTATTTCGAAAGCGGAAACTGAAGAATATTTTCCATATGAAAATTTTTTTGATGGCTATACACAAGTATATGCATCAGAAATATTATCCGATTCTTCTGCAGAAGACTGAGAATGAAGTCCAATCACTCTTTTAGTTGGGGGGATAAAGTTAAACAAAACGAATTTTTGAAATTTGTTTATTCAAAAATTATTTATTTTCTGAAAACAAAGATATTTTTGGAAATAATAAACAGGGTCGTCTTGTCAGATGACAGACACGGTAAGGGGGCCAAAAATGTGTTAACTGATAGCTTGACAAGAGATTTTCAGAAATCTTAAGCAAAAATGTCACTGTCATTCTTGCTACTATAAATGGAAGGCATTTCTTCATTCAAAAATTCATCACTTTCAAGTTACAAAATCCTTTGAAAAAAGAAAGGGAGATGAAAGATTTAAGGGCTTTACGCCTAAAGAAATTATCTTTATAAAAAACTTCCAGTATGGAAGAAGATCTTAAAGCTCTACGTCTCAAGGAAAAAATTCTAGAAATAGAATTAAGATCCATCAGAGATCAGATCAGTGTCTACACGACTATGATCTTAACTGGAAATTCTGTCCAGGATGCTGAAAAGCTAAAAACAGAATCTAGTCCAGTGCAAACGGCGACTGGTAAAGACTCAACAAATCCGTTGATCCTTGATGCTTTGGGAAAAAGCATGCCAGAGGCCTCACAAGCCAGGCAAGACCTTCATTCAAAGAAGGCTAACATCCGATTGACCCCTGGGTCTACATTGTCGGAAGTTGTCCATTTACGAAAAATGGAAAGAGAAGGTTCATCTTCTTCCAGCAGCTCAGATGCAAACGGCTCTGAAGCTAAGAAGTCAAATCCGTTGACTCCTGACAACTTGGAAAAAGTTGGAGAAACTAGTCTTCGGCCTAGTTATGCGGACAAGACAAAAATGCCAGCAAAGGATGATTCAAAGTTCTACGTAATATTTGAAGGTCCAAAGGCAGGAATCTATGATGATTGGAATATTGTATCCAATCTAATAAAAGAGACATCTTTCGTCCACAAGAAGTACAGGTCACTTTTTCAAGCTCAACAAGAGGCAGATAAGTACCAAGCTAACTTCGGAGGCAAGAAGATAATCTTCAAAGCACCAATATTAGTGCCCAAAGTCCAGAATCACACTGGTCAAAGAAGACAGGTGTTCTTCACAAAAGAAAAAGAAGAAGCTCCAACCAAAGATCTATCTTCAGAGATTTTAGAAGGAATAAGCTTCCCAGATTTCAGAATCCTATGGTCCAAAGCAAGAGCTCTCTCCATAAAGGATTATGAAGCAGAAAAGATTTATTCAGACGATAAAAAGTCCAGAAGTCTTTTCGTAATCTGTCCTGATGCAGATTCAGTCTTCACTTACCAAGCTTTTTGTGCAGGGTTAGTCAAGACCATTTATCCCAGCAAGGATCTTAAAGAGTTAAGGTCATTTCCTAAGGGATTAAGAAAAGCAGTTGGAAAATCCATCCAAAAAATTGCTAAGGATGCTAATATTTACATCCAAGTCACATCCAGCATTCCAGACTGGATAGATGGAAAAGTCCTTCCAGCCTATCATTACATTGAACTAGGCATAGTGGCAAAAAGAGAAGTTCAACCGTCTAAAGTCATAAACGAAGAAGACGACTTCATCAGCATGGGAATCTATGCCTACAGAGTTGAAAAGATTATTTCTATAATCCAAAAGACTCAAAAGCTTAATTCAAAAAGCAAAATCAAGGTCAATTATGCCAACCCAAATTGCCTGATCACCAGCACTACAGGGAAGACCCTCTGTCAAGAAGATCAACGCGCAATCCAAGCGCTTGAAGACAAGATCTTAAAAAATCAGATCTTAGCAGGTCCTACCACAAAGAAGATGCTTTGTGAAAGGCTCCAAAAGGTCGACAAAGACCATCAGTGTGCATTATGTAAAAGCACTAAAGTTGATAGGGACACTACACCAAAAGCAGATGCTTTGTCCACTACCAGCAGTGAGGGGTCCTTCACAATAATTCTATGAAAAACGTAAGCACTTACGTCATTCAAAAGAAGACAAGCGGCTACAGCTGTAAAGACATCTTTAATAATTCAATGAAATTATTGGTAGGTCTTGTAAGAGGAAATCTCCGTCTATATAAGGAGCAATACCTCATTAGGAAAGGACATCCCATCCCTGGTTACATCCCATATCCCTCAACCACCTGAGAATTCAATTCTCAAATCCTTCGTTCCTTTTCTCACCCACTTTTCCTTTTTGATCACTTTTCATGCTTTCTTAGTTTAGAATGATGGAGTAGTAACTCCTTTAAGGGGGTTATGTAAATATCAAGAAGTTCTCCTTCGGGAGAACAGTTATGAAATAAAAACTCCTTTGTAAACCTCTATCTTTTATCTTCTATCATGAATGTTTTTATTCTGTAAAACCTGGAGTCCTGGAGCCCGTTGAAGTACCGCTGAGGCAGGAGGCCGTTAGGGAAATAAGGGTTGGATTGGTCCCTTACAGAAAGAAATAAAAACTTTTCAAGAAGAAAATACAAGAAGAAAAAGGTATAGATTTTATTTCAAACTGTTAAATTAATTCAAGATTGATATTTCATATCTCTCCTTAAAATCATAAAAAGAATTTTATTCAAACAAAAAACTAAGATTTCGAAAGAAAATAAAAATGATGTTTATAAACAAACACAAATAGGAATCGATTAAACAACTATCGACACAAATGATTTTTCAATCTAAAAAATTTAGTCAAAATATGACTACAAAAAATAATGAATTTTGTAAATTCAAAGGATTGATTCCACAATTAAACAATTTCAAAATTGTTTATATTAGTCTACGTTTGTCGACTAATAATTTCATATTCAAATTATCTATCGATTGCTTTAAATCGATTAATAATTCTAATATGAATATTATATTCAATAAATTGAATTCTAAGAATTCGATCGATTGAATTCAATAAATTGAAATCTAAGTTATCAATCGATTATTTTAAATCGATTAATAATAATGAAAGATTCTTTTCAAAGAATTCTTTAGAATATTATATTCAAAGTACTATTCATCTTTTTCTTTTTAATCGACTAAAAAGAAAAGAAATACTATGCATCTTTTTCAAAAAGATTCATTTAATGAATTTTATATTCTATAGTCTATTAATTGGGCCAGTTGGTATTATAGCTTTTGCTAAAATACCGTCTATTTGTAAAAGTTATTTACAAAAACCAAGTATACAATGAGTATGCATCAAGATTTCCTTAAAAAAGAAATCTGTCGGGTTAATCAAGAATTAACCATGTATCAAAGTCTAATTAACCAATTAGAACAGTCTCTTAAGAGATCACCTAGAAATAGGAGAGCTGAACATGTTCAGTTTAATGGTCTTAAAGCTAACCGCTTTAAGCTAAAAGAAGAACTCAAACGTCTTGAAAACCAAGTTTTCTAACTCATGAGTCTTAACCAATGGGTCTTAACCAAACCCCTAAACCTCTAAAGGACTTAATGAACCCTTTAGTTGAATTTGTAAAAAATTCTGAAGTCACTCCGCATAGTTTCTTCAACTTTTTCCAAGTTGTCAGGAGTCAACGGATTTGACTTCTTAGCTTCAGAGCCGTTTGCATCTGAGCTGCTGGAAGAAGATGAACCTTCTCTTTCCATTTTTCGTAAATGGACAACTTCCGACAATGTAGACCCAGGGGTCAATCGGATGTTAGCCTTCTTTGAATGAAGGTCTTGCCTGGCTTGTGAGGCCTCTGGCATGCTTTTTCCCAAAGCATCAGGGATCAACGGATTTGTTGAGTCTTTACCAGTCGCCGTTTGCACTGGACTAGATTCTGTTTTTAGCTTTTCAGCATCCTGGACAGAATTTCCAGTTAAGATCATAGTCGTGTAGACACTGCTCTGATCTCTGATGGATCTTAATTCTATTTCTAGAATTTTTTCCTTGAGACGTAGAGCTTTAAGATCTTCTTCCATACTGGAAGTTTTTTATAAAGATAATTTCTTTAGGCGTAAAGCCCTTAAATCTTTCATCTCCCTTTCTTTTTTCAAAGGATTTTGTAACTTGAAAGTGAAGAATTTTTGAATGAAGAAATGCCTTCCATTTATAGTAGCAAGAATGACAGTGACATTTTTGCTTAAGATTTCTGAAAATCTCGTGTCAAGCTATCAGTTAACACATTTTTGGCCCCCTTACCGTGTCTGTCATTTGACAAGACGACCCTGTTTATTATTTCCAAAAATATCTTTGTTTTCAGAAAATAAATAATTGTTGAATAAACAAATTTCAAAAATTCGTTTTGTTTAACTTTATCCCCCCAACTAAAAGAGTGGTTGGACTTCATTCTCAGTCTTCTGCAGAAAAATCGGATAATATTTCTAATGCATATACTTGTGTATAGGCATCAAAAATATTTTCATAAGGAAAATATCCTTCAGTTTCCGCTTTCGAAATAATTTTTAATTTTTCCGGAAACTTTTGTCTGTTGGGACATTCGTTTGCATAGTGTCCTTCTTCAGAACATATCCAGCAACGACATTTTTTCTTCCCTTGAGGACAAACCTTAGGTTTTTCTTTTGAAAAGTATTTTCCAGGAGAAAACTTTCTTTTCTTGGTTTTCCAAAAACGTTTTTTAGTTTTTGTTTTATATTTATTTTTATATTTCTTTTTGAAATAATTTTCATATTTTACTGGTTCACAACCAAAAGTAAATTGTGGTAACTCAGTAAGTTTTTTGCAACAGCTTTTGTTAAAACTTTTTAGTTGTTTTTGTTTATCAGAAAAATCACAGTAAACCGCAATTTCTTCTTTGACAATTCTAGTTGCAAACCCAAGAGAATGCATCGTAAACTCATTATTTTCTTTGTTCCATCGTTCTTTGGCTTTTTCTCCAACGATAGAAATCTTCATTAAGTAAGCCTCAATCCAAGAGTGGAATTCACCTGTACTTAACTTGTATAGATTTGTTTCATAAAGACAAGTAAAATCGTCTAACAAACAAATATCACAAATTTGTGCTTTTGCAAGATTTTATCTTGCTTTTTCTAGCAATTTTTTATTTTCATGGTCTTTATTCGTTATAAGGTCAAGACCTAAAAACATCATGTATATTGCATTTATGATTTGATCAAAAAGATCTATACCATGCAATCTTTCATCCCAAGTTGTCCCTTTGATGAAATTTTGTATGATTCCTGCAGACTTATGTTCTAATAATAATAACAAAGCCTTAGCATTAGAAAAATCATCTGAATTAGTCTGAATAATTAGACTGATTTCAGTGTTCCATTTATCAATTACCTCTTTTCTTTTGTCGAGGTTGAAGATACAATCAATCTTAATAGTATTAAAAGCAGTTGCACTACCATTGTCATTACTATTATGATCAGGTATACCTTTATGATACGGCATGAAAAATTCCGTATTCTTTTTTCTATACCTGTTACCTTTGCTAGTAGAGGCATGGTAAGTTCTTTGTCTCGGAGACATTTCAATATCTGAAGAACTTTCTTCAGTATCGGGTTCTTCTTTCTTTACCGGAAAGGTTCTTGGTTCTTCATTTTTCAAAACAAAGACCTGTTCTTCTTTATTTTCAGAAAAATATCTTTCGTTTAATATTTTATTTTCAGAAAACTTTTGTTCACATTCTTTGTCATCTATAGAAATGAGACTAACAATTTCTATTATTTGATCAACTGGAAGGGTATCCAATTGTTCATCTAAAATTTGTTCCAATTTTTGAGTGATGGAACTCATTTTATCCACAAGATAAAATAATCTTTTTATCTTTTAGATTTTGAATATCTTCTTTCATAGAAGAATTTTTTCTTTTTAAATCAGTTAATTCAAAAAGTTTGTCAGAAGGATGAATACTCCAATCCGAATGTAATTCTACAATTCTTTGATTATTTCTTTCTAAATAGAAATAATTCATAGAAATCTTTCGATTTATGTCTCTAAAAGAATTTCTCAATTGTCCTTTATTGGTCATTTTGAAGTTGATCCAAAAGGCCATGTTAATGCATTAGGACATTTAGAACTTCCTAAAGATGGATTTCCAACGTTGAAGTTTGGAAATGAATACTTTTGAAAGCTTTTTTCATCATCAAATTTTTCTTTTTGCCTTTCGGGCATAAGAGTTTTTGAATCCATTTTTTCATCAATTTTGTCTGAAACATCTTTGATGATTTTTGCGGTAGTTGCCTCAAGATTTTCGTTGGTAGATAGACTTAGACTATCCAACTTTCTTATTAAATCTTTAACAAGTTCCTCTAATTTCAAAAGAGTAGTCATGTTACAGATATAATTGCTTTTTTAGCTTTAAGCTCAATAATTTTTTGCTTAGAAGCAAAAATGTTTTTCTTAATAATCTTTATATTAAGAATTTTTGTTTTATGACTTAACATAATATTTACTTTAATTTGATTTATTCTCATAAACCCAAATTGTATATCAGCCTCTTCATAGGTGATTTGTTGATCAAGATATTGTAAATAATTTAAAATTGGATTTGAAGACATTATTCTCCAATAATTCCTTTTAAAACTCTACCATATCCATCTATTCGCTCTGACATAGAACGAATTAATTGTTCAGTATTACTTGATTCTCCTATTTGTAAAGAGTTTCTAGCATAACTGTGTCTGGGTTTTGATACTAAAACCTGTTTATTTCGTGCAATATCAATTGCCCAATTTTCTTGTAATTGTGATGGCTCAGCGAATTTGCTGCCTTCAACAATTCCAATTTCAGAAAATATATCTTCAAGAGTTATATTTTCATTTTCCTTATACTCGATTGAATGAGTACTATTGGTTAAAGCATAAGAGATTAAATAATTAATCGTAAATACCTTATTACCTGGTTCCATAAGATCAGTTCTTTCGCACTGGTGTATGAAACTTAAAGTTTTGTCGAAATCTTTTGAATCTCGATGTAAAGCAAATTTAGGATAGACAGTAAACATAAATTTACCATAAGCTAAATTTCCTTGAATTGCTCCAAGAAGAGCATCTTGCCTATTGATAATTCTATTATCAACGAGTGCCATTTTTATAGGAAAATTAATTCCGTCTCTGAACTGAGCTTTAAGGAGGATTTTAACCGCTCCTATGTGTACCATATTGAGAGACTTTCTCAACTCTGGTTTAATGTGCAAAAACTTTTTTGCTATTTCACCCTTTGTTAAGAGTGGCAAATAAACTTCTCCTGCTGTATTTTTTATGTCAACTGAAAGTTCTTCAGTGTTAAAACAATAAAATATTTTATTTTTTCTAGAAAAGGCTCTAGAAACTAAACTTTGTAAAGTTTTTGGTTGATTAAAAACCTGTTTAGTGTCAAGCTTGAATTTAAGCTTACTAATTTTTGTTAGTTGATCAGAATTAATCATGTAATCTGATACAAAACCTTTTTCATTTTCACTAAAGTTTATTACTTCAGTTACTTCTTGTTCGATTGATTCTTTCGAATCTTCAAACGAATTTTTAAAACTCATTTTAAAATTTTTTCTTTTAAAATTTATTTTAAAAATGTTTATTTTTTAAGGGAACAGAAACTAATCCCCTTTCTTAAAAAAAGAGCACATGGCTCTGATACCACTATGTGGAGTGACTTCAGAATTTTTTACAAATTCAACTAAAGGGTTCATTAAGTCCTTTAGAGGTTTAGGGGTTTGGTTAAGACCCATTGGTTAAGACTCATGAGTTAGAAAACTTGGTTTTCAAGACGTTTGAGTTCTTCTTTTAGCTTAAAGCGGTTAGCTTTAAGACCATTAAACTGAACATGTTCAGCTCTCCTATTTCTAGGTGATCTCTTAAGAGACTGTTCTAATTGGTTAATTAGACTTTGATACATGGTTAATTCTTGATTAACCCGACGGATTTCTTTTTTAAGGAAATCTTGATGCATACTCATTGTATACTTGGTTTTTGTAAATAACTTTTACAAATAGACGGTATTTTAGCAAAAGCTATAATACCAACTGGCCCAATTAATAGACTATAGAATATAAAATTCATTAAATGAATCTTTTTGAAAAAGATGCATAGTATTTCTTTTCTTTTTAGTCGATTAAAAAGAAAAAGATGAATAGTACTTTGAATATAATATTCTAAAGAATTCTTTGAAAAGAATCTTTCATTATTTTTAATCGATTTAAAATAATCGATTGATAACTTAGATTTCAATTTATTGAATTCAATCGATCGAATTCTTAGAATTCAATTTATTGAATATAATATTCATATTAGAATTATTAATCGATTTAAAGCAATCGATAGATAATTTGAATATGAAATTATTAGTCGACAAACGTAGACTAATATAAACAATTTTGAAATTGTTTAATTGTGGAATCAATCCTTTGAATTTACAAAATTCATTATTTTTTGTAGTCATATTTTGACTAAATTTTTTAGATTGAAAAATCATTTGTGTCGATAGTTGTTTAATCGATTCCTATTTGTGTTTGTTTATAAACATCATTTTTATTTTCTTTCGAAATCTTAGTTTTTTGTTTGAATAAAATTCTTTTTATGATTTTAAGGAGAGATATGAAATATCAATCTTGAAGTAATTTAACAGTTTGAAATAAAATCTATACCTTTTTCTTCTTGTATTTTCTTCTTGAAAAGTTTTTATTTCTTTCTGTAAGGGACCAATCCAACCCTTATTTCCCTAACGGCCTCCTGCCTCAGCGGTACTTCAACGGGCTCCAGGACTCCAGGTTTTACAGAATAAAAACATTCATGATAGAAGATAAAAGATAGAGGTTTACAAAGGAGTTTTTATTTCATAACTGTTCTCCCGAAGGAGAACTTCTTGATATTTACATAACCCCCTTAAAGGAGTTACTACTCCATCATTCTAAACTAAGAAAGCATGAAAAGTGATCAAAAAGGAAAAGTGGGTGAGAAAAGGAACGAAGGATTTGAGAATTGAATTCTCAGGTGGTTGAGGGATATGGGATGTAACCAGGGATGGGATGTCCTTTCCTAATGAGGTATTGCTCCTTATATAGACAGAGATTTCCTCTTACAAGACCTACTAATAATTTCATTGAATTATTAAAGATGTCTTTACAGCTGTAGCCGCTTGTCTTCTTTTGAATGACGTAAGTGCTTACGTTTTTCATAGAATTATTGTGAAGGACCCCTCACTGCTGGTAGTGGACAAAGCATCTGCTTTTGGTGTAGTGTCCCTATCAACTTTAGTGCTTTTACATAATGCACACTGATGGTCTTTGTCGACCTTTTGGAGCCTTTCACAAAGCATCTTCTTTGTGGTAGGACCTGCTAAGATCTGATTTTTTAAGATCTTGTCTTCAAGCGCTTGGATTGCGCGTTGATCTTCTTGACAGAGGGTCTTCCCTGTAGTGCTGGTGATCAGGCAATTTGGGTTGGCATAATTGACCTTGATTTTGCTTTTTGAATTAAGCTTTTGAGTCTTTTGGATTATAGAAATAATCTTTTCAACTCTGTAGGCATAGATTCCCATGCTGATGAAGTCGTCTTCTTCGTTTATGACTTTAGACGGTTGAACTTCTCTTTTTGCCGCTATGCCTAGTTCAATGTAATGATAGGCTGGAAGGACTTTTCCATCTATCCAGTCTGGAATGCTGGATGTGACTTGGATGTAAATATTAGCATCCTTAGCAATTTTTTGGATGAATTTTCCAACTGCTTTTCTTAATCCCTTAGGAAATGACCTTAACTCTTTAAGATCCTTGATGGGATAAATGGTCTTGACTAACCCTGCACAAAAAGCTTGGTAAGTGAAGACTGAATCTGCATCAGGACAGATTACGAAAAGACTTCTGGACTTTTTATCGTCTGAATAAATCTTTTCTGCTTCATAATCCTTTATGGAGAGAGCTCTTGCTTTGGACCATAGGATTCTAAAATCTGGGAAGCTTATTCCTTCTAAAATCTCTGAAGATAGATCTTTGGATGGAGCTTCTTCTTTTTCTTTTGTGAAGAACACCTGTCTTCTTTGACCAGTGTGATTCTGGACTTTGGGCACTAATATTGGTGCTTTGAAGATTATCTTCTTGCCTCCGAAGTTAGCTTGGTACTTATCTGCCTCTTGTTGAGCTTGAAAAAGTGACCTGTAC
Organism: Helianthus tuberosus; assembly: GCA_030545235.1. NCBI lineage: Eukaryota > Viridiplantae > Streptophyta > Magnoliopsida > Asterales > Asteraceae > Helianthus > Helianthus tuberosus. The sequence continues at coordinate 31,788,107 of CM060421.1, forward strand.
TTCTTGTGGACGAAAGATGTCTCTTTTATTAGATTGGATACAATATTCCAATCATCATAGATTCCTGCCTTTGGACCTTCAAATATTACGTAGAACTTTGAATCATCCTTTGCTGGCATTTTTGTCTTGTCCGCATAACTAGGCCGAAGACTAGTTTCTCCAACTTTTTCCAAGTTGTCAGGAGTCAACGGATTTGACTTCTTAGCTTCAGAGCCGTTTGCATCTGAGCTGCTGGAAGAAGATGAACCTTCTCTTTCCATTTTTCGTAAATGGACAACTTCCGACAATGTAGACCCAGGGGTCAATCGGATGTTAGCCTTCTTTGAATGAAGGTCTTGCCTGGCTTGTGAGGCCTCTGGCATGCTTATCTCGAAGCCTCCTATCTCCTTCGGACAAAAAGTATGCCACGTTTATTGAGACAAAAAGTCAAATCTGTTGACTCCTGACAAAAGAAAAACCTAAGGTTTGTCCTCAAGGGAAGAAAAAATGTCGTTGCTGGATATGTTCTGAAGAAGGACACTATGCAAACGAATGTCCCAACAGACAAAAGTTTCCGGAAAAATTAAAAATTATTTCGAAAGCGGAAACTGAAGGATATTTTCCTTATGAAAATATTTTTGATGGCTATACACAAGTATATGCATTAGAAATATTATCCGATTCTTCTGCAGAAGACTCAGAATGAAGTCCAACCACTCTTTTAGTTGGGGGGATAAAGTTAAACAAAACGAATTTTATCGGTTCGAAACGGTTCGCATCTTAACGGTACGGTTCGAAATGGTACGGGTCGAAACGGTTCGCGTCGAAACGGTTCGGGTTCGAAACGGTACAGGTCGAAACGGCACGGTTCGATACGGCATGGTTCGGTTCGAAACGGTACGGGTCGAAACGGTTCGGCTTGAAACGGTTCGGCTTCGAAACGGTACGAGTCGAAACGGTTCGCTTCGAAACGGTTAAACTCGAAACGGTTCGGGTCGGGTCGAAACGGTACGGGTCGAAACGGTTCACGTCGAAACGGTTCAGCTCAAAACGGTTCGGTTCGAAACGGTTCAGCTCGAAACGGCACGGTTCGGTTCGAAACGGTACGGGTCGAAACGGTTCGGCTTGAAACGGTTCGGCTTCGAAACGGTACGGGTCGAAACGGTTCGCGTCGAAACGGTTCAGCTCGAAACGGTTTGGGTCGAAACGGTACGGGTCGAAACGGTTCGCGTCGAAACGGTTCAGCTCGAAACGGTTCGGGTTCGAAACTGTTCGCGCCGAAACGGATTTTTTGGATTTTTTAGAATTTTTATGATTTTTTATAATTTTTATTATTTTTTAGAATTTTTTGGAATTTTTTTGATTTTTTGGAATTTTTTTGATTTGTTGGAATTGGATCAAAATGGCAATTGAAAATATTTAAAATGAAAATCTCAAAATACCCCTAGTTAAAGATGGAGTTTTTGGATGGAGTTAGTGTGTGTGATCAAAATGGCAACAAAAGAGAAAAGTCAGGGACCCAGAGGCGAAAAAAAAACTATTTGGACTAAAATGGCAAATTTGGACAAAACTCAGGGACTAAAATGGCAATTTACTCTTTCACTAAAAACAAATACTTTTTCTCTCTCCTTTTCAATATATATTACATATTTCTCTCTCTTTCACTCACAACCACTTTCAATATATATTAAAAAATTATAGTGGGTGAACAGTATCCCCCCAAATATACAGAGGAACTGTAATATTTTCTCTCTCCTCCACTCACAACCACTTTTTATACTCTTTACATTTTAAAAACCCCACACACTACATATGATGGACTGGATGGGAATGCTCTAAGGGAAAAAACACAAGCGCCAATGATCTCTAGATCAAATGGTGGAATCCTTGCATTTCTCTTAAAAGATGCAGGTTCAACTTTCACTTGGTGCAGAGTGAATAACTAGTGGTCAATGATAAGAGACCCAGGGAAACCTAGGTTGGATACTTGAGCCAAATGAGTTTCACCAGTAATTTCATTGTCGTGCTTACGGGCGGGTGAGTTACCGGGTTTTTCCCGGAATTGGTGGTGGACTTGGGTTACTCTCGGAGTACTCCGTTTGTTTAGTGGTGCCCCGAGAGTGTTCGGGATTGATTCTGGTAGGCAATGATAGGAGACCCAGGGAAACCTGGGTTGGATCCTTGAGCCAAACGAGTTTTACCGGTAATTTATTGTCGTGCTTATGGGCGGGTGGGTTAATGGGTTTTCCCCGGAATTGGTGGTACTTGGGTTACTCTCGGAGCACTCCATTTGTCTAGTGGGTGCCCCGAGAGTGCTCGGGATTGATTCTGTTGGCTGTTAAAAAAAAAGTAAGGGAAAAACACAAAAAGAAAAAGGCAAATCATATTTTACTTAGTTTTCGATAAGAATCATGTATTTTGACTGGATAAGCGAGCCCAGCAATTAGGTGCCACAAACACCACATCTCCCACAAGTGTCACTGTCACCACTGTCACCTCCACCACCATCTTCGCCATCTTGGCCGCCTCTACCCTACCAACAAACGCCACCGCCACCTTAGTCGCCTCTATCGTATCCATTGACGTCACTATCTTCGCTATCACACCCTGAATTCTGGTGGGCACAGTTGGTGGGGTTAAACCGTGACAATTGGATAACAGTATCACAACATGTATGCAGCGGAAATATTGAGTAAAAATATTTAATTTAACAAAAGCTTGAATATAATATTAAAATTCAAGTACAAGTGTTTAGTGTATGCCCATAGGCGGGATCAAAATAATTTAGGACAACATAGGCCTTAAGTTGAGGAGTTACAAATTCCATAGCCTTTGTCATAGCCAACCCGGATTTCCATCCTAATATCAAGTTTTGGTACATGTAGTTCAATCTTTTGAAAATACGCCAGCTTTCGCCGATAAATACAATTAACCGACTCGCTTTTGAAAATTGTTTTTCAAAAATGATTTAGTAAATAGAGAAAACCTGTAGATGATCATTTAGTGTCTCTTTAGATTTTATCTTGTCACCAGTTTTACATACTTGTCATACAGTCTGGAACCGGAAATCATAAGCCGATCATTTTCATTGTTAAATGATTAAGGTACACGCCATCTATAATAACACGTCTTACAGGTCGTATGCCTACCACAACGCGTTATTTTATATGACCATACAATTTTATGAGTCAGGACGCCTGGGCACGGTACCAATAACCCCCAAGTGTTTCAGTTATCAAGTAATATGGATTAAACCGAGTTCTTATATTCATAAGCAATCACAGGGATCATTTATATACTACCCACTCCAAGTGACATATTTACCATACCCCAAGTTTTAAAAGAAAATAAGTTAAGAGCATTTTCCTTTTGCTAGCTTTCAATCATTTAATTGATTTTCGTTAGCAAAAGCCGCAAGACTTGACCCGTTAACTTAGGAACTAGTTCGGTTTTGCTAGATTAAGTGTAGGCCGGATAGAATGTGGTTTATACCTATCCGAGTGTAATGACTCATTGGATAAAGGTTATTTAACCATACATTCTGTTTTAAAGTGGTTTTGAAGTATCTAGACCCGTTACGACTAGTTTATGCAAACTAGATTCGTATAACTAGTTATGCGCGTATAAACGGGTTCGGAAGGTCGGATGGGTCTATGACAAGTATGAGGGGTCAAAACATATTTTATAATATTATATATTCTATTTTAAAGTCAGAATGTTAGCTATTTTTGTTTAAAACTGTTTCTTTAGCTTTTACGATGATAAAGGGCATAGTTGTCCTTTTTAAAATATATGTACTAGACTTGTCATTTGACCCACCAAACGACATGACCAGAAGGTATAACCTCAGGGGGGGGGGGGTTAGATTCTAACGTTGACTAAATGGGTTAGAATTGAAAGTTGAAGGAAAAGTCAAACTACTTGACTTTCGACATAGAATGAGGTGCTAAACAGAAATGGAAAAGTTGGGTGTAACAACCATCGGTAAAACCAACACCCTCATTATATTTTGTATACCCTATTATATCTTAAAATATTCCAATATGTCTCATATTACACCCCTTATGTGAAAACCGAGCCCGAGTTATGTTATAATTTATAAAATTAAGTAAAAACATGAAATATAGAGTTGAGGCGGGCCGCGTAGACCCACCCCAACATCTCACGCGGGCCGTATCAAGGTCTAAACCTGAAATCTTTGAATCCTTTAGTCAAGGCGGGCCGCGTAAGCTTAAGCTTACACTTACGCGGGCCGCTAGAGACCATAAAACGCGGAGACATCCGGTGCTGACACGTGTCGACATCGTGGCGGACCTACTAGCTGACCCAGCTAAGTTATTATGTTGACCGGTGTTGACGCGGGCCGCGTAAGGCTTCGCCTTACCTTACGCGGGCCGCCTGAGAGTCAATATCAGCAACTATATAAAGGTGGCCTCGGGTTTCAATTTCCGTCGCTCATTTTCAATTCTCAATCTCGAATTCTCTGTTATTAGGCATATTTTTGCAAGTATTATACCCCTAATTAGCGAGGTTCTGCTCCGTTGTAAGTATTATAACCCCAGTTTCATAATAGTTACGCTGCCCGATTGATTTCGGGTTCCGTAACAACTGTCGTGGTTCTACCCGACGTAGTTGTTGGAATGCCGTCTCGGGGAGGGTATCATTAATAATTTCAAAGGGTTATGATACTAACCAATGTACATTTGTATAAATTATAGATTATACCCAGGAAACCTTTACAAGAAGCCTAAGATAGCAAAGTGAGTAATCTCCTTTTTGTTAACAGTTTTTACAAAACCTTAATTATTTTACAATATGATTAAGCGGTGATTGAGTCTTTGTAGTCTTCAATTACTGCCGGTATGTTGGGGTTTTATATACAAAATTTACTACACTGTGAGTAGTAAGTCGAGGATGACAGTACGTTACCATTGGACAATGAGTTAGCCAATGTGTAATATGACCCACAAGTCAGTGGATTGATAGTACCAAATGGAGTAATTGTGTAGACATAAACATTGTAATCGTCCTCGATACTGTTTTAATCAATAAAATGTTTCGTGATTAAACTGGGATTCACTCACCAGTATTTCCGACTGACAAATGTTTTTAAAACGCGTTTCAGGTAACCCAATGTGACAGCCATCTAGTAGAAAGCCAGCTGGAGAGCACTCAAGGCTTGGGGATAATGTGGCTATAAAAGTTACCTAATAAACGATGTTTTAAATTAAATAAGATAGGGTTTATCCCTATAAATGTATTGTAATAAGAAACTTGGATTTTATCCATGTGATTATTAATATAAAATATGGTGGTTTTACTCTGATAAACATTTCCTAACTACGGTCCTGATGAAAATTCCGCTGCGAGATTAAATAACCTGATACCACCACAACTGAGATCGCGTCCGCCCGTTCCCGGGAATAAGGGATCGGGGGTTGCGACAGGAGGTGGTATCAGAGCCTAGCCACTATTCTGAGCCAAAGAAGTGTTCTGCTGACACTTAAATTATATATCTTATGTTAGGAAATATTCTACAGAAATACGTGCATAACTGTAATTATTTGTTATGTGTTATTTGACTATCTGTTAGTTTTCAGTATGAGTGATCAAGGACCATCAGACGTGAATCGTCAGTTAGCTGATTCACCAAGGAGTGAAGGTACATCATCACAGCCTGCCCTTTCAGGGTATTCTGCTGATCAGGAGGAAGGAATATTTGCCTTTAGAGCTCAATCCGAAGAACCATTTCCTAATAAGAAACGAGGATGGTTCAGTAAAGAAGCTTTTGCTCGTAGGAAGTGAATGCGAAAATTGCAACAGCAAAGGGCTTTAGCAGCCATTAAGCGAGAGACAGATGCCCATACCCAGGACATGCTTAATAGAAGCCTAGCAAATTTTCATATCTTAGCTACAACTGCTGCTGACCCAAGTCTAGAACAATTAGTAGCTCCACAACCACAAAACCCAGAACAACCCATGGAGATAAAAAATCAGGAAAACCAAGTGGAGATGCACGACTTTAATCCAGAAGAAATCCCTAGGGTGCCTGCACCGAATCCCCTAGAACCGAATTACGACCCCTGGTGGGACGACAATAGGGACTTTGTGCAACGTTACCCTATTCAGAACTATCCATCCATACAGAACATAGAAGCTTACCTAGGTATGGACCCTTTAGATCCCTATTACCATGATAACTATATTAGGGAGATATTAGAGGATCCTTACCAATTTTAGGAACTGTCACCCCCATATCAGGAAACCGCACCTCAGATTCCAAACCCAGTCCGAGAACCTGCACCCCCAATGAGTGCAGAAAACGTGCAAGAACTTAGGACTTTTGGGGAGGAAATTTTAGAAAACATTGAGAGAATGCGTCAGGTGGGAGAACGTCTCGTATGGAAATACGATGAACGTAATATGGATTTTTGGATAAATCCATATCCGTGAATGAGATGGAGGAAATGGTAGTAGTAATAATAAATATATATATATATATAAAATAAATAAAATATGTGTGTACGGATGCATAGTACTATTAGTATAATTTTCTTTCTGCTGGTATTATAATCTTTATTTCTGTACTAGTGTGTAATAGACGCATAGTATATGAAAATAGAGTACAAGTCGCAATGATCGGCGATTTTGGTTAAATTGCATGTTATGTGATTTACTATATTACCTATTATTTGTGATATTAATTCGGGGTAAATGTTTAAAATTCAGATGGCCGACGAAGAAAATCAAGGAAATCTAAATAACGATAATTAGAGTAACATTAACGTGGTTAATGAAAACCCAAGCATCAATAACAATGGAAATCAGATAGATAATAGTGCTATCCAACATATAGTGGCACATGGAATTATAAATGCAATGCCATTTATTCTTCAAACGGTTCAAGAAGCGAATAATAAAAGTAAACATAGGAGTAAGCGACCAATTGAACCAGAACATAGCGTGAACAATGGACCTATACTTCAAATGCCCATTCCCAAAAGAAGAAGAACTGTGTGTCACACCCCAACCAATGGCGGAATCATCGGGGCGTGGCACTGAGCGAAACAGAATGTCCAGAAGTTTCCATAACAATTATCAATACTATTCAATTTAAATAATACGTCCCATACCGTATCTCAAACAGTCAAATAATTATTACAGACAAACATCAAGACAAATATTATGTTCCGACGACTCAGATTTAAATAAGTAGCAATTGTTTATCTGCTTCTAGAGTCCCCTGATTCGTTATCTACAGACAACTACTTGTTGGGCTCTAAAGCTTTATTCTAGCTTCAAATTCCTACCACATATGCATCCTAAGCACCTGTCACATATGTGAAAATAAAGTCAATACATAAAATGTAAAGGTGAGCACACAAGTTTGATAATAGCATATAGAGTTCGAATTCGTTTACGCGTAACCAGCACGTACACATAGTGAAATGAAGCACGTTAGTTATCGACATAGATCCATCGATACCAATGACTGCGGGTTGACTGCCCGAGGCAGTTCGCAATACATGATTACCACCGTAACCCATGCAAGTAAAAGATCCTTAACAACCCCCGTGTGAACTGGTGCTGAGTCCAAACTATAGTACTATCGTTGCTAAGGCAGGTAGACAGCATTCCATGTGTAAACATAACAAACAAGCATTCATAAGCCACGTATAACATGCATTTAACGGTTAGCGTTCAAATAGTTTGAGTAGTGTGATAGTTGTAGTTTGAATATTCGTAACGTATGTAACACCCAAAAGTGCTTAAAGCAAAAAGGGGTCGAGTATACTCACAGTGATTTATGGATTGAAGGGAGCGCTTAGCGAGTACGGTTAGCCTGTATAGATTTGATAGCATAACGATAAGTGTAACGTATAACGGGAAACAGGTGTGGGAGAGTCGGACAGCTGGTCGATCGGACGGTAGTTCGATCGGACGGCTGACCGTTCGGCTAACAGCCCGTACGGTCTGCTGTTCGGTCGGTCGGTAGGCCGATCGTATGGATGTTCGAGTGGATTGTCCCTTCCTTTGAGAAGGATGTGTTTGTGTATGATGGCTTGACTTTTGAAGTTTTCGTTGTAGCATTTGCAAACATTGAAGTACCTTTGCCTTTCTTTTGTTCTTCCTCTTGTTGCTCGATGAGGTGGGTTCAGCAGGTGGTACGGTAGCGGTAGCTTGATGCAGATGCTTCGAAGTCTTATCCCAGACACCAGCCTTAACCCGTTTTTCATTGATTTCAGCGGCCAGCAGATAGGTTTCCTCGATCGTCGTAGTCTTAGTCGCTTGCACAAAATCAGCAACGCAATCGGACAGGGCCCGGATGTACTTCTTGATTGTCATGTCGGGAGTCTTGACTTGATCGGGACAGATAATGTTGAGCTGTTTGAAACGAGCAGTAAGACCAGCATTGTCACCATCCTTTTGCTGTATGTGCCAAAATTCATCTTCTAGCTTTTGACGTTCGTGAGGAGGGCAGAATTCCTCTAGCATAACTTCCTTGAGCTCGTCCCACGACAGACCTTAGGCTGCATCGTTCCCTCGCTTGTTTCTATCGGCCGTCCACCAGTCTAGTGCTCGGGACTGGAAAACGCCGGTAGTATTCAGAGTTCGAAGGTCATCAGGGCAACCACTCTGTCGCAGAGTAACCTCAATGGAATCAAACCAGTGAAATAGTGCAGTAGGACCTCCTTCGCCAGTGAATTCTTTTGGCCCACATGACCTGAATTGCTTGAAGCTGAAAGGCCTTGTGGCAGCTTTAGGAGCGTCGGTTCTTGATTCTTCAGACGATTTGCTGACATTCTCATAAACATCACTCACAGCTTTCGCTACGCTTTTAGCAATGATGGAAGCAAGGCGTTTGTCCCTCTTTTCTTGACGAGAGAGTGCATGACGGGATCCAGACGACATTGTCTGCAATAGACATCGCCACGGAACTCAACACATTGTATTCGAATCTCACCTCACACGTTTACTACTTACTAAAGCTCAGTAACACGTACATCCACGTACACGCATAACACATAGAGCACACTTCACATAAACACGTAGAATCACATAATCACGTAATTCCTAAGCACACAGAGCAAATAATCACATAACGCCTAAGCACATAAAACATAGGAGCAAGGAGGCGCGCACGCATTGAGTCACTTAGAAGCAGTCAGAAAACAGAAACCTATTATTCAAAGCTCGGGATTGTTCGAGTATAGCGATCGCGCTTAGTATATCGAATAGCGTAGTATGGCATAGGGTTGTCCAAAATTCGGCGATTTGTTAGCGATTTGAGATAAAAATGCAGTGCGAGTCGTTTGTGTCAATCGAAGTGAAAGCAAAATCGAGTAATTCTTCAAAATTTTAAACACATAAATTGGTAAAACCACATAAAACACATAAAATCGACGAATTAGAGTGACAACTGACGACTCCAAACACATAAATCGAGGATTAGATCGTCTGCGACTACTAGACGTTGACTACCCAAAGTGATTCGACTATTCTCAATAGACCCGTCGTCACATTTCGACTTTCGGGGTCATGTTTCTGCCTCGATTCTTGGGCATTCAACACGTACTCCCTGGGTCATAGTCATGAATTCAGGTCGTTGGAGTTCGTCGAGGCTTTGGTGAGATGAGTAAAGGTTAGGAGCAAGTTGTCAAGGTTAGGGTTTCACCCCTAGCTTAGCAACTTCTTCCTTGTTTTAGTTAAAAGTTGAGAAGATTATTCATCAAAATATGGATTTCACTCCTGATTTGGTATAATTCTCCTCGTTTGTTATTTAAATTAATGAGGAGATCATTGATAAGTTGATAAAATCGGTACTGACCAAGCAATTTAGTCGAGGGTTTGCGGTTTTCACACCTAATCCCAACGAAACCGTTTGATCCTTTTTGAAAATTCGAGTGCAGTGATAGCGAGAAATAGCTGAGTACAGCACATAAGTTCGGTCTGTTGGTTCTTAACTATAGTCTAGGTCTCTAAGACATCGACCCGGACTAGGTCGAGTCTTGCCTAATTCCCTATAGTTATGGCTCTGATACCAATCTGTCACACCCCAACCGATGGCGGAATCATCGGGGCGTGGCACTGAGCAAAACAGATTGTCCAGAAGTTTCCATAACAATTATCAATACTATTCAATTTAAATAATACGTCCCATACCGTATCTCAAACAGTCAAATAATTATTACCGACAAACATCAAGACAAATATTCTGTTCCGACGACTCATATTTAAATAAGTAGCAATTGTTTATCTGCTTCTAGAGTCCCCTGATTCGTTATCTACAGACAACTACTTGTTGGGCTCTAAAGCTTTATTCTAGCTTCAAATTCCTACCACATATGCATCCTAAGCACCTGTCACATACGTTAAAATAAAGTCAATACATAAAATGTAAAGGTGAGCACACAAGTTTGATAATAGCATATACAGTTCGAATTCGTTTACGCGTAACTAGCACGTACACATAGTGAAATGAAGCACGTTAGTTATCGACATAGATCCATCGATACCAATGACTGCGGGTTGACTGCCCGAGGCAGTTCGCAATACATGATTACCACCGTAACCCATGCAAGTAAAAGATCCTTAACAACCCCCGTGTGAACGGGTGCTGAGTCCAAACTATAGTACTATCGTTGCTAAGGCAGGTAGACAGCATTCCATGTGTAAACATAACAAACAAGCATTCATAAGCCACGTATAACATGCATTTAACGGTTAGCGTTCAAATAGTTTGAGTAGTGTGATAGTTGTAGTTTGAATATTCATAACGTATGTAACACCCAAAAGTGCTTAAAGCAAAAAGGGGTCGAGTATACTCACAGTGATTTATGGATTGAAGGGAGCGCTTAGCGAGTACGGTTAGCCTGTATAGATTTGTTAGCATAACGATAAGTGAAACGTATAACGGGAAACAGGTGTGGGAGAGTCGGACAGCTGGTCGATCGGACGGTAGTTCGATCGGACGGCTGACCGTTTGGCTGACAGCCCGTACGGTCTGCTGTTCGGTCGGTCGGTAGGCCGATTGGATGGCTGTTCGAGTGGATTGTCCCTTCCTTTGAGAAGGATGTGTTTGTGTATGATGGCTTGACTTTTGAAGTTTTCGTTGTAGCATTTGCAAACATTGAAGCACCTTTGCCTTTCAGGTCGGTCGATCGGACTGCAGTTCGATCGGCCGGCAACTCGATCGGTTAGGCACTCAAATGAGTTACAACTTTTAGCCCTTGGATCGGACAGGTGTTCGATCGGTTGGAAAGTCAACAATAGTCAACCACTTTAATGAATTGCAAGGTATGGTTCAGTGGATCGGATGGTTGATCGATCGAATATCATAACTGTTCTTCGATCGGACAACAGGGTGTCACCTGATCGGACGGCCGTTCGATCGGGTGGCACTTCTAGTGCATTGAACATGTTGAAAATTGATTACGTATTTAAAGCATAGTATGTCATGATCCGAAGAGTAATCTGATCGGACAGTAGTTCGATCGAACAACAGCTCGTTCAATACTATTCTTCAAAACAAATTGATTGTGTGGGACCATGTGCTAGCCGATCGGCTGGCCAGTCGATCGGCTGACTATCCGATCGGCTGTTTGTCCGTTCGGACAGCAGTCCGATCGGTCAACATCCTGACCTGATAAGCCCTTGCACTTAACACTTGGTTGTTCTGTTTGCTTGTCGTTCTATTGAGGTATTTTGACAACGAGTAGAACCATAGACCCCTCGTTCTTACTTGGTCCCTCGGGTCGGACAGGAATCACCCAAATACAGTTGGTGGGCCGTTCGGAACAAAGTTTAACGTTTGACCCGAAGTCGGTTAACCTCGCGGACAGAATCCGGATCTGGAGCCATACAACCACCGAAGTGATTTGTAAACCGGCTCAGACTCCGTTTCTACCGGTTTGAAGTTATTTGAGTGAAAAGAGTTGGAAGAACGTTGGAAAATCCATCTCCCAATCCTTTTCACCGTGTTTAAGTTTAGATCTATGAGAGATCCTTGTTTGTTTATGTGGAAATCGGCTAGATCCAAGTCGTTCTTGGTGGATTGAGGCCAAAACATGAAGTTCTTCAAGAACTCATGGTGACATCATCCTAGAACACTTGATTCTTGATGATTTCACGGTTAAAAGTTAAGATTTGAAAGATAGAAAGGTGTAGGAGTGTGTTTAGATCAAGAAAGTACATGATTTAGGACGAAAAGGCGGGTTGAAGGTGCTGGTCGAACAGAGGTTTCCAAAAGTGGAAAAGGATGACAATGACAGGGGTATTTATAGGATGACAAAAGAGGAAAGGGCTGGCCGATCGGCCAGGCGGCTCGATCGGACAGCCTGTCTGATCGGACAGCAGTCCGTTCGGCTGGCTGTTCGATCGGCTGGGAAGCCTGATCGATCAGTCGCACCTTTCGAGTGTTTCGCGCGACGATTTTTGATATTTCAATTTCGATTGCGGGCGGTTCGATACGATAGGGTTTCCTAGTCAAATTACTTTCAGTCCCAAACACTCATACCTCGCGTAATCTATTTCCACCATCTATCATCGTTCGTTTACGATTTGAGTTCGATTGCACTTCGAGTTAAATTTCGAGTTCGATTGAGTTCGCTTGATTATCACAACACCACATAAATGAACATGCACAGGTAACACGTAAGGCACGCACACACGTATAATAACAGTAAAAAATACGTAGCTCGAGTTGCGAATTGACGTCGATTCGATTAACATAGTTTGGTTGTTGATTTGTTAACTTTATCGCATTGTTACTTCCTATAATTCACAGTCGTAGGTCGATTGATTAACGATTAACACACATCGACTATTGCATTAACGACACTTACTCCACATAATATAAATAAAATAAAGAAATTTCTACGAGTCAAGTTGCGCGAAATCGGTCGTTGACTTTGACCTTGACTTTGACTTTCACTTATGAAAACACGGGGTGTTACAGCCTCCCCTTGTTTAGGGAATTTAGTCCTGAAATTAGGCTGGAAGCTGTACAACGCCGTGAATCACGTTTGAAAATTTTCCGTTTGGACCGATTTTGACTTCGAAACGATCGCTTGTGACACGGAATACGTGAACGTGCGTGACCAAACACACTAGAACGTACTATAATCGGTGGTTCTATAGATTGATATGGAATCGTACAAAGTACTAGAATCACATTACTACTTTCTCTCTCTAGCTTCTCTCATTGAAACAACTGCGGGTACTTAGCTTTCATGTCGCTTTCGAGTTCCCAAGTGAACTTTGCGCCTCGTTTGCCTTCCCATCAGACTTTCACAATAGGAATGCGTGAGCGTCGGAGTTGCTTGGTCTGGTGATCCATGATTTCGACAGGCTTTTCCACGAAGTGTAATGTTTTGTTCACTTGTAGATCGTCTAGAGAGACATGTAAATCGTGGTTGGCGAGGCACTTTCGGAGGTTTGACACGTGGAAAGTCGGGTGGACGTTACTAAGTTCCTCCGGTAATTCGAGTCTGTAGGCGACTTTTCCGATCCTTTCCAGAATCTTAAAAGGTCCAACATATCGAGGCGCGAGTTTCCCTTTCTTGCAGAATCGGACCACACCCTTCCAAGGCGACACCTTTAGGAGTACGTGGTCTCCAACGCCAAATTCACGGGGCTTGCGCTTTTTATCGGCGTAAACTTTCTGTCGATCCCGAGCTTTCGCCAGGTTGTCTCATATTTGGAAAATTTTGTCTGTCGTTTCTTGTAATAGCTCAGGACCGGTTAGTTGCGAATGACCGATCTCGAGCCATACAATAGGCGATCGACATCTTCTTCCGTATAATGCCTCGAACGGTGCCATTTGGATGCTAGAATGGTAGCTGTTGTTATACGAGAATTCGACTAACGGCAGGTATTTATCCCAATTACCTCCGAAGTCTAGGACACACGAACGGAGCATGTCCTCAAGAGTACGAATCGTTCTTTCAATCTGACCGTCGGTTTGAGGGTGGAAAGCGGTACTTAGATTAAGCGTCGTACCGAGCGCCGTTTGAAACGTTTCCCATAGTCGCGAAGTAAACCGAGCATCACGATCAGAGATGATGTCACGAGGCGTCCCATGATTACAAATGATCTCGTCGGTGTAGATTCGGGCTAATCGTTCTACCTTGTAGTCTTCTCGTATGGGCAGAAAGTGAGCTTATTTGGTCAATCGGTCGACTACAACCCAAATGCTGTCGTGACCTGATGACGTGTTCGGTAGCTTGGTTATAAAGTCCATAGCTATACTTTCCCACTTCCACATGGGAATTGGTGGTTGTTCAAGTAAGCCAGAGGGTCTTTGATGTTCGGCCTTGATTCTAGCACAAGTTAGGCACTTTCCGACGTAGAGAGCGATATCTCTTTTCATACCCAGCCACCAGTACTTATAACGAAGATCCTGGTACATTTTGTCGGCACCGGGATGAATAGAATACCGGGATTTGTGGGCTTCGTCCATCAGAATTTGTCGCAAATTGGTTCGCTTGGGAATCCAAATTCGGTCTAAAAAGTGGAATATCCTGTTTGATTTGCTCACAAGTTGGGCTCCATCGTGGTAGATCCTTTCTTTCTTCAGGGTGCGTTCGTTAAAACATGCATGCTGAGCGTCGCGGATGAGGGTTTCGAGATCATGTTGGGCTTGAACATTACGAGTGCTAAGCAGATAGCTCCGTCTGCTAAGTGCGTCGGCAACAACATTTGCCTTGCCTGGGTGATAACGAATCTCACAGTCGTAATCGTTGAGAAGTTCTACCCATCGGCGTTGACGCATATTAAGTTCCTTCTGATTAAAGATATGTTGTAGGCTCCTATGATCGGTGAAGATCATACACTTTGTACCATACAGGTGTCGCCAAATCTTTAATGCAAAAACAACCGCGCCTAGCTCGAGATCATGGGTTGTATAGTTCTTCTCGTAAATTTTGAGCTGGCGAGATGCGTAAGCTATGACCTTGTCCCGTTGCATGAGCACGCAACCAAGACCAAGGTTGGAAGCATCACAGTAGACAATGAAATCATTGTTTCCGTCGGGCAATGTGAGAACAGGAGCATTGCAAAGCATGTGTTTGAGGGTTCAAAAGGCAGACTCTTGTTTAGTTCCCCAAACAAAAGGCTTGTCTTTGTGTGTAAGAGAGGTAAGTGGTACAGCAATCTTCGAGAATCCTTCGATAAATCGTCGATAATAGCCCGCTAGCCCGAGAAAAGAGCGGACTTCGGACGGGTTCTTAGGCGTAACCCAACTCTTAACAGCTTCAATCTTCGCAGGATCGACGTGAATGCCTTGACTATTAACAATGTGACCCAGAAATTGAACTTCCTCCAGCCAGAATTCACACTTGGAGAACTTGGTGTTGGGATTGAACCCTATCAGAGGAACAGATAATTAAAGCCAAAACTGGATCAGAGCAGTGGATCCAGAATAAGCAGACATTTACAGATTAGTTCATGCAAATCTCTCCCCTTGAAAGTGGCTTTGTATCTGCTGACCTCCTATCTACTAATCTTACCAAGTGCTGATCCACAACTGCTGCCTTGCATCTACTGCCAAATGTTAAAGACTGATGGAAGACCAAAGCTCTGCTGACTCAATCTTCTGCCTTGAGTCAAGTACTGCTGATCCGGACAAGCACTGCTGGATTCACAGCAGTGGAAGGATGCAGCAGTTGTTTAAGTGTCCTTCATGTAATAGATTGTAATAGCAGTAGTTACTACATCAGTGTTTGTATAGATCAGAGGTTAGAGTTTGTTAGGAGGTTAGATGTCACTTTCATGGTGACGTCAGCTAAGATGCTCAGTGGTTTGCAAGTGCCTATAAATAGTTCAGTACTTTGTACTGTTCTATTAGCTCTTTCACCACATCGTCTTCTTTGCACGAACAAACTACTGAGCTCTGGCTGAGGGGGAGTTTGCATTCTTACATCAATCATTGTAATCGTTGTTGAAACAAATTCAATCATTCGGTTCATTGTGTAAAGATGTTTGATTAAAAGTATTACTCCTGTTTGATTGTATGCAAAGTTTGTTTTCATCTTAATTCCGCTGCATAACTCTTTCATTTCCATCTTAATTTCAAACGAAAATACAATCAAAAAGAAACTCAGATCCAACAATTGGTATCAGAGCCTGGACAGTCAAATTTGATTTAACAATCATTTTGACGTAAATAGTTCAGCTCATAACAGTTGATACTGATCGTTTGTTCGTCCGTTGAAAAACAGAGCAAGGATTAATCACCATTAAAGTTGATTTCTCAGTGTCTGTAAAACAACAAGAATGACGTCACAATCTCAGGATGATAAAAACAACATCGGCTCGCTTTTTAAACCACCTATGCTAAAAAGAAATGAATACAACATCTGGCAGAGGAGGATGGGTCACATCCTTGCTCAACAAAGCACAGGTTGTTGGAGGTCTGTTATTTATGGTCCCCATGTTCCTTCAGTTCCAAGCGCTGAAGATGCTAAAAAGTTCGTTCCTAAACCAGTTGAAAATTATACCGAAACCGATTTTCAAAAGATCGAACTAGATGCTAAGGCTTTTAGCATCATAGCATCAGCGCTGCCCAATGAGATATATGCTGGACTGTTACACTGTAACAGTGCCAAAGAGTTATGGGTCGCACTTAAGGAACAGTTTGGTGGAACTGAAGAAGTCATAGAAAACAATAGGGAAATCCTGAACCAACAGTATGAAACGTTTTGCTACGTTAAAGGTGAATCACTAACGCAACAATTTGAGCGTTTTAGTTGTCTCATCAGTGAACTGAGGCTTGTTAACACCACTTTTACAAACTCAACTCAAAATAGCAGGTTCCTCAGGTCACTGCCAGAAAAATGGGACACTATAGCTTTTGTCACCCGAAATTCACCTGAATTCAAGGATCTGACCTTGACCCAACTCCATGGTCGACTCCTGACCTACGAAAGGGAGTTGAACTAGAAAAGGAGGTTACAAGAGTCAGGAAAAGTTACCGATGATTACACTTTCGGTAATACTGCTCTTCTGGGTCAAGAAGAATCTGGGAGCAGTGGTAAGGATCAGGGTTATGATCACTTCAATGACATAACTGCTGGTGCAAATTTTAACAACCCTGATCCTCACTCTGCAAGTTATGCATTCACTGCTAACGAAAACCAGATGTCAGACAATTTAAGCTTCGAACTAAATGATTTGCAACATTTTTGTCCCACTGATTTAGAGGAAATGGACATCTTGCATCAACTGGCTTTGCTAAGTGTTAGAACTAGCAAGTTCTACAAAAGAACAGGGCGAAAATTCCCAGGTTTGCATGGGAATCTAAGGGTTGGGTTGGATAAATCGAAAATCAAGTGCTATAAGTGTAATAGGTTGGGACATTTTGCTAGGGAATGTAGGAGTCAAACTACTGCTCCCATAATTACTCATCCTAGCTCAAATCCTAGACCTCAAAACCAAAACACCGTGCACTATGCCCAATATGCCCCAGCAGCTCAAGTGAACACTGCTCACTATGCTGCTGCCCCTGTGCCAGTACATTATGTCCAAACTACTGTTCCACAAATCCAATATGTTCAAACCCCTGTTCCACAGGTACAAGTGCAACCTGTTGCACCTCAAACCACTGCTCCAGCAGCAGCACAACCAGATCAACAAAGTTTTTTCACTCAAGGGTTTGTTGACTGGAGCAGTATGCCTGAAGACCTTAATGATGAAAATTTTGCACTCTATGCTTCTAATGATTCTTCTCATGATGAGTTTTGTTTGATGGCATTAGAGTCAATACAGGAGGGGGTTGAAACTGAGGAGGAACAGCAGAGCTTAGAAACAATGGAAGTGGTGACTAAAGCAGTGGTTACTGCTGTGGCTGGTGAAATATTGTTGGGAGAAAGTTCAGGTACCCTGATTGAACCAATGATAGATCCATGGTCCATAGAGGACAAAGAAGAAGAGAAAGAAGAAAAGGCTGGTGAAAAGAAGGTAAAAGCTGATGATGATGAAGATCATCAATGTGATTGTGCAATGATGGCAGCTGCCAAGGTATCTCCTCAAGTTCTTGAAAAACTGTGTTCTGACAATTGCATAATTGCTTTTGCAAACATTAAAGAGGTGAATGAAAACCTTCGGGATAAAATCTTGTCTGATGAGGTCAAATTTGAAAGCTCTTTAAAAGAACTTAAAAACAAATTGACTGAAAAAGAAAAAGAAATCAGCTGTCTAAAAGAAGAGCAAAGTATAACCAAAACCCAACTTCAAACTATGGTAGAAAAATACCAACTTTGCAAAAAGGAGTTGGAGTCCGCCCAGATTACTTGTGAAAGATGGGTGGAATCCTGCAAAGGATATGAGGTTATGCTTGAAAAACAGAGAAAAAGCAATGTGAAGTTTGGGGTTGGGTATAGAAAACATGATGATGAAAACACTGCTTTTGTAAACTCTGTTCAAACCATTGATGTAACCACTGAGTTCATCCCCAAAAACAAGAATGGCCAAGAAGTGAAAATCACTGACAAACTTGGTAACAAAATCACACTTGACAGACCAATGGAATCCTCTACTTTTGAGGAGCTTGAAGAATACCAGTTTAAACCAAAATGGTCTGATGAGTGTGACATTCTTGAAAATTTCAAGCCAATGGACTTTACATCAATCAATGGTGTCAAGGCCCCAAAAGCTAAAGTCATACCTCTCAAGGACATCCCAGCAGTGGTTAAAACCTCTGCTGCAAAGGAGTCTGAAAAGAGAAAGAAGAAAGAAAAAATCGACAACTTGTTTTGTGAATTCTGTGAAAAAAGGAATCATCTAACAAAAGATTGTTTCCACTTGAAAGCTTATGATTTAAACAAAACAAGTGTCATTGTTTCAGCAGAAAGCTGCATTGTTTGTGGTAAGACAAACCACAAAACTCAAGCATGTGTGTACCTCAAAAACTTTGATGTGAAAAAGAATGAGTACATGGCTAAAACATCCTTGAGTCCACCTTCATCATCAACATCTGTCAAATTCACCAAGAAACAACCACTGTTTGTGCCAGTTCAAACAGCTGTTACAAAACAGCTGAACCAAACATCTGTCAAAAGAGATGTTCAGGTTACTGATGCACCCCCTGCCAATCAGTTCAGAAAAGGCAGAGAAAAACAGTCTTACCAAAGGATTCCTCACGTTTATGAGGCCTACAAAAGGCCTTCTAAACCCAAAGTGAACAAGCATCCTTTTGGTTACCAGCAGATGATTGGTCAGGACCCACAACAGTGGTTAGAGAAACACTGTCCTAAAACAGTTAAAACCCCTGATCTAACCACTGTCCATCATCTTGCATCCATCCCAGACACTGTTGAGACCCCATCCAAAGCCTTGTTGGCTTTGGAGACCTTAATGAACTAATCCTTTTACTTCATGTGCAGGGAGCTTCTGCATGCTTTGATAGTCTTTGGTATGTAGATAGTGGAGGCTCCAGGCACATGACAGGATGTAAAGCCCTCCTCAAAGACTTTAAAATCCATGGAGGGGGTGATATATCCTTTGGGAATAATAGTAAAGGAAAGGTTCTGGGGTCGGGTACAGTGGAGTCTGGAAAAGTAAAATTTGAAAATGTCAATCTAATAGACAATCTAAAATTCAACCTTCTGAGTGTGTCCCAAATGAGTGACAAGGGTTTTGGGTCATTCTTCACAAAAGACTGTTGTAGGATTGTTGGACCAGAAATGGTCAAAAAGATTGAAGCAATAATCAGAACTGGTCAAACTAAACTTGTTGCTCAAAGAAGTGGCAATGTTTATGTTGTTGACATGTCAAAAGAGTGTCCCAGAGCTGATGCCTGTCTGTTCTCAGCTGCCTCTAACAAAGAGACAGAACTTTGGCACAGAAGGCTGGGACACACAAATCTTAAGACAATAACAGAAATCTCAAAAAATGGTTTGGTGAGAGGCCTACCACAAAAATTGTTTTCATGTCCTGAACATTGCATTTCCTGTTTAAAAGGAAAACAACATAAAAGTTCTTACAAGTCCATTCAAGAGTCCAAAACAACCCAGTGTTTGCAAATGCTACACATGGATTTGTTTGGCCCAGTTCAAGTCATGAGCCTCAAAAAGAAAAGATATTGTTTGTTTATTGTTGATGACTTTTCAAGGTTCACATGGACTTTCTTTTTGCACTCAAAAGATGAAACTGCAGGCATTTTGCAAGACTTTGTAACACAGGTTGAAAAGCAATTTGACCTTCCAGTGAAAAGCTTCAGGAGTGACAATGGCACAGAATTCAAAAATAGGGAGTTGGATGCCTTCTGTGTGAAGAAAGGGATTGTAAGGCAGTACAGCATCCCAAGAACACCAGAGCAGAATGGGGTAGTGGAAAGGAAGAACAGAACTCTGATTGAGGCTGCCAGAACCATGCTTGCAGATTCAGGTTTGCCATTAACTTTCTGGGCAGAGGCAGTAAACACTGCTTGATATGTTCAGAACAGAGTTTTAATAAACCCCAGGCACCAAAAGACTGCCTATGAAATTCTGTATAAAATTAAACCACTGATCTCATATTTCAAAGTGTTTGGCTGCCCATGCTTTATTTTGAACTTAAAAGATTCCATTTCAAAATTTGCAGCCAAAGTTGATTGTGGTTATCATCTGGGATACTCAACCACTGCCAAGGCCTACAAAGTGTTCAATACACGGACCAAGGCAGTGGAGGAGACTTTGAATGTAAAGTTCAATGAACTTTCATCAATGAAAATCCCAGCAAACCCTGCAGATCTGTTTGATCTTGAAAAATTCACTTTTGAAAATATTGCTGTCAAGACTAACAGTGCAGGTCCATCAGAAGATACAACACCAGACTATGGGTATGAAATCATCATCCCTCAAAGGTCTGCCATAAAGGGAAAAGCACCAGCTGTTCAAAACAGTTGTCAAAGCTCTACCACTGCTACCTCAACAGTTGTTGACCAAAGTAGCCCATCAACCACTGCTTCCACATCCTCAAACACTGCTGACAAAAGTCCTCAAACAGTGGATAAAAGTCAGCAGTTGTCCACTTCATTACCTCCTATACCACCACCTTTTGAAGCCACTGCTGGATCATCAAAGTCCCCAGCAGTGGTTAGCTCAGATGATACACATTTGCAGCCTTCACCAACCAATGCCATCATACCATACCAAGGAGATTTAATCTTCTTGAGATCTCATCCACCTGATCAAATCATTGGCAACATAAATGAAGGGGTGCTCACAAGAAGCCAAACCCAAAACATTTGTCTTTTTGCTGGTTTTCTATCACTCCATCAGCCAGTCAAGTACCAAGAGGCACTGAAAGACAACAGCTAGGTAGAAGCTATGCAAGAGGAGCTCCAACAGTTTAAAAGACAACAAGTATGGGAACTTGTACCACTGCCAGAAGAGGTTAGTCCCATTGGCACAAAGTGGGTCTTCAAGAACAAAACTGATGAAAGGGGTATTGTTGTCAAGAATAAAGCCAGGCTTGTGGTTCAAGGTTACAGACAGGAAGAGGGGATTGATTATGATGAAACATTTGCCCCTGTTGCAAGATTGGAAGCCATTAGACTGTTCCTGGCCTTTGCTGTCAACCACAATATGAAGGTGTTTCAAATGGATATCAAAAGTGCTTTCCTCTATGGTACAATTCAAGAAGAGGTGTATGTTTGTCAACCTCCAGGTTTTGAGGATCCATTTTATCCAGATCATGTCTACAGGCTAAACAAAGCCTTGTATGGCTTGAAACAAGCACCAAGGGCCTGGTATGAAACTCTTTCCAACTTCCTACTCTCAAATGGTTTCAAAAGAGGTACCATTGATAAAACACTGTTTTTAAAATGGAGAGGGAAGGATTTAATGATTGTCCAGATTTATGTGGATGACATTATTTTTGGAAGCACATGTAACTCAATGTGTGAAGAGTTTAGAGAACTCATGACAGCTGAGTTTGAAATGAGTGCTATGGGTGAGCTGCAATGCTTTCTTGGTCTCCAAGTACAGCAATTGCAAAATGGAACTTTCATTCATCAAAGCAAATATGCTAAAGAACTTTTAACCAAATTTGATATGAATGATTGTAAACCATGCAGCACACCCATGGCAACTAATAAGCTAGTCATGTCTGATGAAAAGGATGAGCTGATTGACCAAACACTTTATAGAAGCATGATTGGGTCTTTATTGTACCTAACTGCATCTAGACCAGACATCATGTTTGCAACATGTGTCTGTGCAAGAAGTCAATCAGCTCCCAGAAAAACAAATCTCATTGCTGTAAAAAGGATCTTCAGATACATAAAAGGTGCTCCCACACTTGGTATCTGGTATCCAGCTAATGGGAACATCAAGCTTTCAGGTTTCTCAGACAGTGACTTTGCTGGATGTCACACAACAAGGAAGTCCACATCAGGAGGGTGCCAGTTTCTAGGTGATTGCTTAGTTTCATGGCAAAGCAAAAAGCAAGCAGCTGTTTCAACATCCACTGCTGAAGCTGAATACATTGCTGCTGCAAGCTGTACAGCCCAACTCATGTGGCTTCAAAATCAGTTACTGGATTTTGGTATCACTGCCTTAAAGACACCACTCATGTTGGACAGTCAGGCAGCAGAAAATATCATCAAAAATCCAGTTTCCCACTCAACCACCAAACACATCGACATCAGACATCACTTTGTGAGGGATTGCTATGAAAAAGGTTTGATTTCTCTGCATCATGTCCCAACTAAAGACCAGTTGGCTGATGTGCTCACTAAAGCACTTGATACAACCACTTTTGAAAGTTTGGTCTCTAGGATTGGGATGCTGAACATGGAATAACAAGCAACATCTTGTTTTTCTATGAATAAAAACAACAAAATGTTTTCAGAAAATCAAAACTCCATCCTTAAAAATAGCTAAAAATGAAAATTTTCATTAGAATCCTTAAAAGTCTGTCATTAACCACTGATTGTTCAAAAGTCTGCTTCTTTCAAAAATCTGTCCACTGCTGAAAGTCAACCCCTGCTCTCTCATTACTTTGATAAACTCTGTTGTTCAAAAGCAGTGTCTTATCCACTGATATGCTATCCACTGATAGTGAAAATCATCCACTGCTTTCATACCACTGCCTTCATCAGTTACTTTCACAAAAGTACTGTCCTTCACTTTCATCAGGGGTTGTCACGTGGGCAGTACATATTGGTCAGACTTTTTGTAACGGCTGCCACCTCAGCATTCACTTTCTTCCCTATAAAATCCCCCACTCACCACCAAAACAGGGTTTTACTGTCGAATTGAATTCTTAAAAATTCTCTTCTCAAAACAGTTTTTCATCTCATCTTCCACAAATTTCTTCGATAAATCATCCTCAAAATGACTAAATCAAAGAAATCTGCAAAACCCTCATCCAAATCTTCATCGAATACAGCCTCTCAAAAGGCAATCTCCACTAAAATTCCACACAAACCATCTCATAATCTTCTTGGTCTTCTTACAAAACCCAGTTCCACAAAGGAGTTCGATTCCATCATTGATATCATCACCGCCTCAAAGTACAAAACTTTGTTGACAGTGGATGCACCAATTTACTTGGCAACCCAAAGGGAGTTTTGGAAGAATGCAATCCTTGAAAAACAAGGAGAAGTTGTAATAGCCATTAACTCTACTTTGATGGGAAAAGAAGTCAAGATTACACCACAAACAATTTCAGAGGTCTTTCAACTCGACGATCAAGAAGGTAAAATTACTTTCCCTAAAAACGAGTTAAAAAATGATTTTCTGGAAAGGGGGTACAATGCAGAGGTCAAAAAGGACACCTTAGAAAAAGGTTACTTTCCTCCTGCAACAAGATTTTTATTTCACACCCTCTTAAAATGTGTTTCAAACAAAACCACTTCTTTCAATGAGATACCATTAAAAATTCAGAAACTGGGATTTGCAATTCTTCAAGATGAAAATTTTAACTACTCCCAGGAAATTTTTAATGATTTGGTTAAAAATGTTGAAACAAAGGCATTCCTACTTTTTCCAAGATTTTTAAGTTACTATTTTGAAAAGAAACTTGGAAAGAAGGATGCTGCTGCAATAAAACAAGGTGATTTCATTCAAACAAATTGCTTAACTGCTGAAACTTTTACAAGGATGTCTACACCTTGCAAAACACAAGCAGAGGTGCCTGAGCAGATTTTAGCAGTTACAACTGCTCCTCAGATATCTGCTGCTGAGCCCACTGCTCAAGGTGATTAAAGCAGCAGCACAACTGCTTTGAAACCCACACCTACTATCTCCAAAAAGCCAAAAAGAAAAACTCAAAAACCCACAAAACCCATCAAAAAGGCAACTCTGGAGGATGAGATACCAGAGCTTCTGCCTGTGACAACACAAATGTCACAAGAAACCACTGCTGCTACTTCCTCACAGCAGTTGGTACAAATATCTCAACCCATAACCACAACTCCTCCTGCTTCTTCACAAAAAGAACAGGTTGTACAAATAGGGTCTCCACATCATGATGCTCTAGAAACACTCGTTTCTATCATCCACAGCTCAATACCCGGGGCAACTCCATTTTCTACACCATCCTTCACATCCACAATTCCCTCACCAATAAAACCACTGTTGGATGCAATTGATTTGAACCAGGCATTAACCAGTCCTTCTCAATCACCTACTAATGAGAATATACCTCAACAACTGACTGGGTCTGATGTATCAATCTTTGCTAACCCACCAACACAACCTGAGGAGGTTACACCCCTTGAGTTACAAGTAACTCTTGGTGGTAATCCAAGTGAAGCAGCCACTACAAGTGTTACACCCACTGGGTTATACTTGGACAGTGGTTACATTCATAAGACTTCCTTGAAGGCAATTCCTTTTATAGCACCTCTGTCAACCACCAGTGGATTTCTTTATCCTACTGGCAACATCAAAAGGTTGTCAAGTGTTGAAGGAAGAAGACCCCAGTACCAAGAAAAATGGGCATCAGTGGTTAATGTTTGGAGTATACTCCCTATATCTACCACTGATAAAACCACTGCTAGTGGGAAATCAGATGATCCCATTAACTTGGGTGATGGTTTAAAGTACCAGAAATTGACGGATCGCATTGAAAAACTTGATAACTCTGTTGCAGAACTCAAAGATATGCTACAACAGGTGTTACAAGTTCAGAAGGTACAATCAACTGTTGTTCCATCTCAAGCACCTGCTCCACAAAGGGCACCTGCTACAAATGAGCTCTGGACTCTATTTCAACCTTTTCTCCAACAACAAGCACAATTAGCAGATCAGCAACATGAAAAACATGTACAACAGCTGAGAAATGCAATGGAGTCAAGGTTCAAGAACACTCAGGCTGACTTAAAGGCTCTCAAAACTCAGATCTTGCACACCACTGGCACTGCTCCTCCAAAAGTACGCTTCATTTATGACCTCCCAGAAGATAATGCCAAAAAGGGGGAGAAAATTAAGGAGTGGAAAAGGAAGGGTATAGAAGATGGTCTTTATCTTGAACCAGAGAATTCAAACATGACCAAAAAGATCCCTTTGCCAGATGGCAGCAAGAAGATTGATGTGACAACAAATGCACTAGCAGAAGCAGTTGCAAGTGAGATAGAGAGGCCAAAAGGAAAGCCAGGGTGGAGAGAATGGATCATCCAAATCAGGGTACTTCTGGGTCAAGGGATCATGAAAATCCTGTTGAGAAAAAGAAGAGGCCTACTAGAAAAGTGAGGCAACCCAAATCCATTCCAACCAGACGTTCAAAGTCTGCTCAAAAACCACCACACAAGACAGCTGATGCAACAGTAGTTACAAAAACTACTGCTTGCCAAACAGTTGTTTCATCAACACACACCACTTCAACACACACAACATCCACTGCTTTACCATCATCACCACCAAAAACAACACCTGCTGACATACAGCAGAAGACAGCAGATGTTATAACATCTGTTGTAATGACAACAGTAGTTGAAACACCAGTTGTTTCAACAGCTGTTAGTCAATCACAATCCACTGCCACTACATCTACCACCACTGTTCCATCCAAAACATCATCAGCCCCTCCTACAAAAAGGAGAAGACTAATTCTCAAAGATGATGACACATCTCCTTCACCAACATCTTCAAAATCCCTGTCACTTGTCACTATTCCAAAACCCATACCTCTCTCTTCAGCTCAAATTATACAATCACTACCTCCTGCTGGTGTCTCATTTCCTCTGGAACTCATTACAGTCAGAGAAGAAATCAAATCTTTTTATTATGAAGATGACCCAGCCAAAAGGAGTTTGCCATCAATTGCAAATTATCCCAGGCCTAACAACATTGAAGAATACTTGAAGCTCAAAGCCAAACAAGCAGAGGATATTGCAACCAAAAACAGAAAAGGGAAATCTGATAGAGAATTTCAACAAAACTATCAGTTTTTACTCTCACATGTCAATGCTATGGAGCGTTTTGCTAAAAATGTATGTCAGAAAATTTCAGAAAGGGCAGATGAGTCCTTAAGAAAAGACTACATTGAAAACATCATGACCTACAAGAAATACAAGGGGGAGAAACACATGTACAAGAACTGGACCATTCCTGAGCTTGAAAAAGAAGCAGCCAGGATTCAAGACATGATAAAAAATAAGGTCAAGCAGACTCTTCCTGAAAAATTCAAACAATTTGAAGCTGAGAAGATGTTAGAGCTGAGGAGAATGAAAGAAGAGCTCATTGCAGCTGATTATGGGTCAAAGAACTCTGTGACAAAGTGGGGAGAAGATAGAGTCAGGGCAACATATAAGAAATTAGAGGAACTTAGAAAGAAAGATCCAAGAGTTCCACAAAAGCCTGACTATTCCAAAGCAGAGGTTTCAAAAAGACCACCAAAGCTGCAAGTCAAAAGAACCACTGCTCCAGCTGGTGCCGCCATCTACAAAAGAAGGAGCAAAAACCAGTTTAGCATGGAAACAATTCAAGATCTTTTAGCCGGAGATGCCATTGTAAAAGCTGGAACGGAAGTAATGATAAAAGAAGATCTTGAATTGGAACAATCTGCAAGTGCTGCTCAGCCAGCTATGAACAGGCCAGCCTCTCCAAATACTTCTGCAAATAAACATCTCCCAAGAAACCCACCAGGCTCAAAAATACAAAAGTGGGAAACTGACAAACAGACCTGCGTATTGACTTTGCTCAGGTCTGGTGGAGTAGTGGAGAAAATATCAAGGGAACAAGCTCTTGGCCTGAGTCTTGAAGATTTGCAGGATCTCCTTGATCTTCCACTTAGCAGGGATGATGAAGATACAGACGCCCTAGACTTTGAATTACAATTTAAAGGTCAGATAAGGGAGCTGTTGATGAGGCAATAAAGAATTCCACAAATAATGAAGAGTTTTGGCATTATCTGTTCCAGGGGGAGATTGTTGGGATTGAACCCTATCAGAGGAACAGATAATTAAAGCCAAAACTGGATCAGAGCAGTGGATCCAGAATAAGCAGACGTTTACAGATTAGTTCATGCAAATCTCTCCCCTTGAAAGTGGCTTTGTATCTGCTGACCTCCTATCTACTGATCTTACCAAGTGCTGATCCACAACTGCTGCCTTGCATCTACTGCCAAATGTTAAAGACTGATGGAAGACCAAAGCTCTGCTGACTCAATCTTCTGCCTTGAGTCAAGTACTGCTGATCCGGACAAGCACTGCTGGATTCACAGCAGTGGAAGGATGCAGCACCTGTTTAAGTGTCCTTCATGTAATAGATTGTAATAACAGTAGTTACTACATCAGTGTTTGTATAGATCAGAGGTTAGAGTTTGTTAGGAGGTTAGATGTCACTTTCATGGTGATGTCAGCTAAGATGCTCAGTGGTTTGCAAGTGCCTATAAATAGTTCAGTACTTTGTATTGTTCTATTAGCTCTTTCACCACATCGTCTTCTTTGCACGAACAAACTACTGAGCTCTGGCTGAGGGGGAGTTTGCATTCTTACATCAATCATTGTAATCGTTGTTGAAACAAATTCAATCATTCGGTTCATTGTGTAAAGATGTTTGATTAAAAGTATTACTCCTGTTTGATTGTATGCAAAGTTTGTTTTCATCTTAATTCCGCTGCACAACTCTTTCATTTCCATCTTAATTTCAAACGAAAATACAATCAAAAAGAAACTCAGATCCAACACTTGGCATAGAGTTGGTTCCCCTGGAGTAACTCGAGAACCAAACGTAGATGTTGCGCATGTTCGGTTTTCGATTTGGAATAAATCAAGACATCGTCGATGAATACGATGACGAAACGGTCGAGATATGGTTTACACACGTGATTCATCAGATCCATAAAAACCACTGGTGCGTTGGTTAAGCCAAAAGGCATGACAACGAATTCGTAGTGACCGTAACGAGTACGAAACACGGTTTTGGGTATATCCTCCTCTTGAATACGTAGCTGGTGATATCCTGAACGTAGATCGATCTTCGAAAAACACGTAGCGCCTTGTAGTTGATCAAATAAATCGTCGATACGAGGTAGGGGATAGCGGTTCTTGATAGTTAACTTATTCAATTCCCGATAGTCGATGCACATCCTGAACGACCCGTCCTTCTTTTTGACGAAAAGGACTGGCGCGCCCCAAGGAGAGGTGCTTGGGCGAATGAAGCCTTTCTCAAGTAATTCCTGGAGTTGGTTTGAGAGTTCACGCATTTCGGACGGTGCGAGTCGGTCGGGAGCTTTGGCAATGGGGTTGGCTCCAGGAATGAGGTCGATACGAAAGTCGATATCACGACTTAGCGGTAATCCAGGAAGATCCTCTGGAAAAACATTAGGAAATTCTCGAACCACAGGAACGTCCTTCACTTCCTTCTTCTCTTTCTTTTCCTTCTCCGCTGCTACAACGTTAGCCAAGAAAGCCCTGTATTCCTTGCGGAGATACTTACTAGCTTGGACACAGGACATAAGTTTGAGACCCTTCGAAGTAGTATCACCGTATACACACAATGAGTCACCATTCGCGAGTGAGAATCGAATCATTTTGTCGAAGCATACAACTTCAGCATGGTTTTCTCGAAGAAAGTCCATGCCTACTATGACGTCGAAACTTCCGAGTTGCATTGGAATGAGGTCAATTGGGAAGATGTGATTGTTGAGCTCGAGAGTACAATCACGGATAACGGAATTGACAGCGACGGTTCTTCCGGTAGCGACTTCAACATCGAATGCCGAGGAGAGTTGAGAACGTTTACGACTAACGAGTTTCTCAAATTCGAGCGACACAAAGCAGTTATCGGCTCCAGTATCGAATAAACATGAAGCATAAATACCATTCACAAGGAACGTACCATTGACCACGTTGTTGTCGGCCTGGGCTTGACGCACGTTGAGGTTGAAAGTTCTGGCACGTGCGGCCTATTGTTGCTGCTGTTGTTGTTGTTGCTGCTGGGGCTGCTGTTGCTGAGGCTCTTGTTTCACGACCCTGTTTGGGCACACGTTGGCGGAATGGTTCGGGTCGCCACACGCGAAGCAGGCTCTAGCTTTGACTGCGGGTGCCGGAGGAGCTTGTTGACCCTGTGGGGCAGTGAGCAGAGCTTGGTTGGCAGGAGCTTGACGAATACGGCAGTTGGCAGTAAAGTGACCGTATACGTTGCAATGAGCACAAAAGCGGCATTGAATAGTAGTCGGGTGGTGGTAGGTGCAACTAGGGCAGAGCGGATGTGGCCCAGTGTATGCACGCTTAGCAGGCGGTGCATTGGCCGCAGGCGCCGCTACTTGACGCTGTTGGGCAGGTACAGCTTGAATTGGTGTAGCAGTGATCGCACAATTCTTGTTGCTGGAGCTGTTCTTTCTCTTGTTCTTCCTCTTGTTGCTCGATGAGGTGGGTTCAGCAGGTGGTACGGTAGCGGTAGCTTGATGCAGATGCTTCGAAGTCTTATCCCAGACACCAGCCTTAACCAGTTTGTCATTGATTTCAGCGGCCAGCAGATAGGTTTCCTCGATCGTCGTAGTCTTAGCCGCTTGCACAAAATCAGCAACGCAATTGGGCAGGGCCCGGATGTACTTCTTGATTGTCATGTCGGGAGTCTTGACTTGATCGGGACAGATAATGCTGAACTGTTTGAAACGAGCAGTAAGACCAACATTGTCACCATCCTTTTGTTGTATGTGCCAAAATTCATCTTCTAGCTTTTGACGTTCGTGAGGAGGGCAGAATTCCTCTAGCATAACTTCCTTGAGCTCGTCCCATGACAGACCGTAGGCTGCATCGTTCCCTCACTTGTTTCTCTCGGCCGTCCACCAGTCTAGTGCTCGGGACTGGAAAACGCCGGTAGTATTCAGAGTTCGAAGGTCATCAGGGCAACCACTCTGTCGCAGAGTAACCTCAATGGAATCAAACCAGTGAAATAGTGCAGTAGGACCTCCTTCGCCAGTGAATTCTTTTGGCCCACATGACCTGAATTGCTTGAAGCTGAAAGGCCTTGTGGCAGCTTTAGGAGCGTCGGTTCTTAATTCTTCAGACGATTTGCTGACATTCTCAAAAACATCACTCACAGCTTTCGCTACGCTTTTAGCAATGATGGAAGCAAGGCGTTTGTCCCTCTTTTCTTGACGAGAGAGTGCATGACGGGATCCAGACGACATTGTCTACAATAGACATCGCCACGGAACTCAACACATTGTATTCGAATCTCACCTCACACGTTTACTACTTACTAAAGCTCAGTAACACGTACATCCACGTACACGCATAACACATAGAGCACACTTCACATAAACACGTAGAATCACATAATCACGTAATTCCTAAGCACACAGAGCAAATAATCACATAACGCCTAAGCACATAAAACATAGGAGCAAGGAGGCGCGCACGCATTGAGTCACTTAGAAGCAGTCAGAAAACAGAAACCTATTATTCAAAGCTCGGGATTGTTCGAGTATAGCGATCGCGCTTAGTATATCGAATAGCGTAGTATGGCATAGGGTTGTCCAAAATTCGGCGATTTGTTAGCGATTTGAGATAAAAATGCAGTGCGAGTCGTTTGTGTCGATTGAAGTGAAAGCAAAATCGAGTAATTCTTCAAAATTTTAAACACATAAATTGGTAAAACCACATAAAACACATAAAATTGACGAATTAGAGTGACAACTGACGACTCCAAACACATAAATCGAGGATTAGATCGTCTGCGGCTACTAGACGTTGACTACCCAAAGTGATTCGACTATTCTCAACAGACCCGTCGTCACATTTCGACTTTCGGGGTCATGTTTCTGCCTCGATTCTTGGGCATTCAACACGTACTCCCTGGGTCATAGTCATGAATTCAGGTCGTTGGAGTTCGTCGAGGCTTTGGT
Organism: Helianthus tuberosus; assembly: GCA_030545235.1. Classification (NCBI taxonomy): domain Eukaryota; kingdom Viridiplantae; phylum Streptophyta; class Magnoliopsida; order Asterales; family Asteraceae; genus Helianthus; species Helianthus tuberosus. The sequence continues at coordinate 31,819,370 of CM060421.1, forward strand.
GAGATGAGTAAAGGTTAGGAGCAAGTTGTCAAGGTTAGGGTTTAACCCCTAGCTTAGCAACTTCTTCCTTGTTTTAGTTAAAAGTTGAGAAGATTATTCATCAAAATATGGATTTCACTCCTGATTTGGTATAATTCTCCTCGTTTGTTATTGAAATTAATGAGGAGATCATTGATAAGTTGATAAAATCGGTACTGACCAAGCAATTTAATCGAGGGTTTGTGGTTTTCACACCTGATCCCAACGAAACCGTTTGATCCTTTTTGAAAATTCGAGCGCAGTGATAGCGAGAAATAGCTGAGTACAGCACATAAGTTCGGTCTGTTGGTTCTTAACTATAGTCTAGGTCTCTAAGACATCGACCCGGACTAGGTCGAGTCTTGCCTAATTCCCTATAGTTATGGCTCTGATACCAATCTGTCACACCCCAACCGATGGCGGAATCATCGGGGCGTGGCACTGAGCGAAACAGATTGTCCAGAAGTTTCCATAACAATTATCAATACTATTCAATTTAAATAATACGTCCCATACCGTATCTCAAACAGTCAAATAATTATTACAGACAAACATCAAGACAAATATTCTGTTCCGACGACTCAGATTTAAATAAGTAGCAATTGTTTATCTGCCTCTAGAGTCCCCTGATTCGTTATCTACAGACAACTACTTGTTGGGCTCTAAAGCTTTATTCTAGCTTCAAATTCCTACCACATATGCATCTTAAGCACCTGTCACATACGTTAAAATAAAGTCAATACATAAAATGTAAAGGTGAGCACACAAGTTTGATAATAGCATATAGAGTTCGAATTGGTTTACGCGTAACCAGCACGTACACATAGTGAAATGAAGCACGTTAGTTATCGACAAAGATCCATCGATACCAATGACTGCGGGTTGACTGCCCGAGGCAGTTCGCAATACATGATTACCACCGTAACCCATGCAAGTAAAAGATCCTTAACAACCCCCGTGTGAACGGGTGCTGAGTCCAAACTATAGTACTATCGTTGCTTAGGCAGGTAGACAGCATTCCATGTGTAAACATAACAAACAAGCATTCATAAGCCACGTATAACATGCATTTAACGGTTAGCGTCAAATAGTTTGAGTAGTGTGATAGTTGTAGTTTGAATATTCGTAACGTATGTAACACCCAAAAGTGCTTAAAGCAAAAAGGGGTCGAGTATACTCACAGTGATTTATGGATTGAAGGGAGCGCTTAGCAAGTACGGTTAGCCTGTATATATTTGATAGCATAACGATAAGTGAAACGTATAACGGGAAACAGGTGTGGGAGAGTCGGACAGCTGGTCGATCGGACGGTAGTTCGATCGGACGACTGACCGTTCGGCTGACAGCCCGTACGGTCTGCTGTTCGGTCGGTCGGTAGGCCGATCGGATGGCTGTTCGAGTGGATTGTCCCTTCCTTTGAGAAGGATGTGTTTGTGTATGATGGCTTGACTTTTGAAGTTTTCGTTGTAGCATTTGCAAACATTGAAGTACCTTTGCCTTTCAGGTCGGTCGATCGGACGGCAGTTCGATCGGCCGGCAACTCGATCGGTTAGGCACTCAAATGAGTTACAACTTTTAGCCCTTGGATCGAACAGGTGTTCGATCGGTTGGCAAGTCAACAATAGTCAACCACTTTAATGAATTGCAAGGTATGGTTCAGTGGATCGGATGGTTGATCGATCGAATATCATAACTGTTCTTCGATCGGACAACAGGGTGTCACCTGATCGGACGGCCGTTCGATCGGGTGGCACTTCTAGTGCATTGAACATGTTGAAAATTTATTAAGTATTTGAAGCATAGTATGTCATGATCCGAAGAGTAATCTGATCGGACAGTAGTTCGTTCGAACAACAGCTCGTTCAATACTATTCTTCAAAACAAATTGATTGTGTGGGACCATGTGCTAGCCGATCGGCTGGCTAGTCGATCGGCTGACTATCCGATCGGCTGGCTGTCCGTTCGGACAGCAGTCCGATCGGTCAGCATCCTGACCTGATCAGCCCTTGCGCCTAACACTTGGTTGTTCTGTTTGCTTGTCGTTCTATTGAGGTATTTTGACAACGAGTAGAACCATAGACCCCTCGTTCTTACTTGGTCCCTCGGGTCGGACAGGAATCACCCAAATACGGTTGGTGGGCCGTTCGGAACAAAGTTTAACGTTTGACCCGAAGTCGGTTAACCTCGCGGACAGAATCCGGATCTGGAGCCATACAACCACCGAAGTGATTTGTAAACCGGCTCAGACTCCGTTTCTACCGGTTTGAAGTTATTTGAGTGAAAAGAGTTGGAAGAAAGTTGGAAAATCCATATCCCAATCCTTTTCACCGTGTTTAAGTTTATATCTATGAGAGATCCTTGTTTGTTTATGTGGAAATCGGCTAGATCCAAGTCGTTCTTGGTGGATTGAGGCCAAAACATGAAGTTCTTCAAGAACTCATGGTGACATCATCCTAGAACACTTGATTCTTGATGATTTCACGGTTAAAAGTTAAGATTTGAAAGATAGAAAGGTGTAGGAGTGTGTTTAGATCAAGAAAGTACAAGATTTAGGACGAAAAGGCGGGTTGAAGGTGCTGGTCGAACAGAGGTTTCCAAAAGTGGAAAAGGATGACAATGACAGGGGTATTTATAGGATGACAAAAGAGGAAAGGGCTGGCCGATCGGCCAGGCAGCTCGATCGGACAGCCTGTCTGATCGGACAGCAGTCCGTTCGGCTGGCTGTTCGATCGGCTGGGAAGCCTGATCGATCAGTCGCACCTTTCGAGTGTTTCGCGCGACGATTTTTGATATTTCAATTTCGATTGCGGGCGGTTCGATACGATAGGGTTTCCTAGTCAAATTACTTTCAGTCCCAAACACTCATACCTCGCGTAATCTATTTCCACCATCTATCATCGTTCGTTTACGATTTGAGTTCGATTGCACTTCGAGTTAAATTTCGAGTTCGACTGAGTTCGCTTGATTATCACAACACCACATAAATGAACATGCACAGGTAACACGTAAGGCACGCACACACGTATAATAACAGTAAAAAATACGTAGCTCGAGGTGCGAATTGACGTCGATTCGATTAACATAGTTTGGTTGTTGATTTGTTAACTTTATCGCATTGTTACTTCCTATAATTCACAGTCGTAGGTCGATTGATTAACGATTAACACACATCGACTATTGCATTAACGACACTTACTCCACATAATATAAATAAAATAAAGAAATTTCTACGAGTCAAGTTGCACGAAATCGGTCGTTGACTTTGACCTTGACTTTGACTTTCACTTATGAAAACACGGGGTGTTACACCGTGCCTTACGGTTGTTCATACAAAGAATTCTGGTCCTGTAAACCAATAGAATTCTCGAGCAATGAAGAACCTATTGCAGCTTTACGCTGGATAGAAAAGACTGAGGCTGTTCTGAAAATAAGTAAATGTGCGGAAGAGGACAAGATAATGTTTGCTTCCAATCTATTTAAAAATGCAGCTTTAGAATGGTGGAACACTATCCTTCAATCTAGAGGAAGTGATAGGATTTATAGTATGGATTGGGAAGAATTTAGGAATATGGTAGAAAGGAAATTCTGCCCTGCAAATGAAAAGGAGCAGATAGCAAACAAATTCCTAAACCTTAGGATGACTGGTGTGGATAGTAAGGGGTACACGAAGTTATTCTTTGAATATGCTAGAATAGTACCAACTCTTGCTTCACCAGAACCAATGTTAATTTCTCGTTATATTTGGGGATTAATTGGAGAGATTAGACATGTCGTCAAGACAGCTAGACCTCAAACTATATAAGAAACTGTAGAACTAGCCAATACCTTGACAGATGAGTTAGTCCATACTAGAGAAGAAGACCAGAGGAGAAACCTAACCCAAAGGCTTACTCAAGAATTTCGTTCTGGAAATTTTAATCGTAGGAATGTGGGTTCTACCTCTGCACCATACTGCAAGGTTTGCAAGAAAAAGCACTCGGGAAAATGCTCAAATCTCTGCAATTAGTGCAAGATGACAGGACACAAGGAAGTAAATTGCAAGAGGAAATCCAGTAATGGATTATGCTATAACTGTGGAGAAAAAGGTCATATCAGGCTAAACTGTCCAAAATTGGCCCCAACTGCAAACAACAAGAATACTAAAAATGCTAGAGCATTTGTTCTAACTGCAGATGAAGCCAAGATGATCCCAGACGTTATAGCTGGTACATTTTTAGTTAATGATATATTTGCTAAAGTATTATTTGACTCTAGTGCAAACCAAAGTTTTATTAATACTTCGTTTTGCAAAATTCTAACTCAGTCATTAACTAAACTACCACAAGAATGTCTAGTAGAAACAGCCAATGGAGAAACTGTTAGGATTTCTGAAATCTTGCAGGGAGCATGAATAGAAATTTTAAATCAGAAATTTATTGCAAATCTTTATCCCATGAATCTGGTAGGATTCGATGTTGTTCTAGGAATGGATTGGTTAATAGCCAATAAAGCCAATATTTTGTGTGATCAAAAGTTAATTCAATTAAATTCACAAAAAGGTAAAACGATCACAATTAAAGGAGATAAGCCATTTAGATCCACTAAATTAATCTCTGTGATGAAAACTGCAAGTTGTATAAGAAAATGTTCTATAGTGTATTTGATTTCTATAATCACTAACACTAAAGGAAAAGAACTAAAAGATATTCCAGTAGTATCTCAGTTTTCAGATGTCTTTCCAGAAGAATTACCAGGACTACCTCCAGACAGAGAAGTTGAATTCAGAATTCACCTGCTACAAGGAACATCACCCATTGCCAAAGCACCTTATCGGTTGGCACCTGCTGAAATGCAGGAGCTAAAGAAACAATTAGATGAATTATTAGAGAAACGATTCATACAGCCAAGTTCATCGCCATGGGGAGCGCCGATACTGTACGTTAAAAAGAAGGACGGATCGATGCGTATGTGCATTGACTACCGTGAATTAAACAAGGTTACGATTAAGAATCGGTACCCATTACCAAGAATCGATGATCTGTTTGATCAACTACAAGGAGCTCGATTTTTCTCTTAAATTGATTTAAGGTCAGGCTATCATCAATTAAAGGTACAAGAAGAGAATATTCCTAAAACCGCTTTTAGAACAAGGTATGGTCATTATGAATTTACTGTCATGCCATTTGGTTTAACCAATGCCCCAGCTGCATTTATGGACATGATGAACCGAATATGTAAGCCATATTTGGATAAATTCATAATTGTATTCATAGATGATATTCTAATTTACTCTAAGAATAAAGAAGATCATGCAAGGCATTTGCACACACTTTTAAGTCTATTAAGAAAGGAAAAGCTTTATGCTAAATTCAATAAGTGCGAATTTTGGTTAAAACAGGTACAATTCCTTGGACACCTAGTCAATCATGAAGGAATTCATGTAGATCCAACAAAGATTGAAGTAATTACTAAATGGAAAACCCCTGAATCACCAACCGAGGTTAGAAGTTTCTTAGGATTGGCCGGTTATTATAGAAGGTTTATTAAGGATTTCTCTAGAATAGCCATTCCTTTAACTAAGTTAACCTGTAAATCTGTTAAGTTTGAATGGGGAGTAAAACAAGAAGAAGCCTTTAGAATTCTAAAGCAAAGATTGACCCATACACCCATATTAGCATTACCAGAAGGAACTGAAGACTTTATAGTCTACTGTGATGCTTCTAAATTAGGTTATGGATGTGTATTAATGCAACGTCAGAAAGTTATAGCTTACGCATCTAGACAACTTAAGAGTCATGAAGAGAATTATTCAACCCATGATTTAGAGTTAGGAGCTATAATTTTTTCTCTTAAGATTTGGAGACATTACCTTTATGGTAGTAAGTTTACCATATTCACTGATCATAAGAGTTTAAGGTATATCTTTAAGCAAAAGGAGTTGAATATGAGACAAAGACGTTGGATGGAGATGCTTAGTGATTATGATTGTGATATCCAGTATCATGAAGGAAAAGCAAATGTAGTGGCAGATGCGTTAAGCCGAAAGTATCATGAAAAGCCAAGAAGAGTACGTTCTCTTAAATTAAATCTGCAAGTAGATTTAAATAATCAAATAAGAGAAGCACAAGAGTCAGTAATCAAGGAAGATACTGAAAAGTTAAAAGGTATGTTAAAAGAATTAAAACAAGGAACAGATGGAATTTGGAGATTCCATGAAAAGAGAATGTGGATACCGAAATTAGGAAATCTACGTCATTGTATATTAGAAGAAGCTCATAAGTCCAAGTATACGATGCATCCAGGAAGTAACAAAATGTACCAGGATTTAAGGAAAAATTTCTGGTGGATAGGAATGAAAAAGGATATAGCAGCTTATGTTTCTAAATGTTTAACTTGTTCACAAGTTAAAGCTGAACATCAGAAACCTTCAGGTTTGTTACAGCAATTAGAAATGCCAGTTTGGAAATGGGAATTAATAACCATGGATTTTGTTACTAAATTACCTAAAACTAAGAAAGGAAATGATACAATCTGGGTGATTGTAGATAGACTAACCAAGTCAGCTCATTTCTTACCAATGAAGGAAACAATTAGTATGGAACAATTATCTAAATTGTATGTAAATGAAATTTTTTCTTTACATGGCATTCCTTTATCAATTGTTTCTGATAGAGATAGTCGCTTTACATCTCATATTTGGTCAAGTTTCCAAAAATCAATGGGAACCAAGTTAAGGTTAAGCACAGCTTATTATCCTCAAACAGATGGACAAAGTGAAAGAACAATTCAGACAATGGAGGACATGCTTAGAGCTTGTGTAATTGATTTTGGAGGTAATTGGGACGATCACTTACCTTTAATAGAATTTTCTTATAATAATAGTTATCACACAAGTATCAATGCTGCACCATTTGAAGCACTTTATGGAAGAAAGTGTCGAACCCCAGTCTGTTGGGCAGAAATTAGGGAAAAGCAACTATCTGGACCTGAGATAGTGCAAGAGACAACTGACAAGATAATTCAAGTCAAGGAACGACTGAAAGCAGCACGTGATCGACGAAAGAGTTATGCCAATAACCGACGCAAGCCATTAGAGTTTCAGGTAGGAGATAAAGTATTGTTGAAAGTCTCTCCTTGGAAAGGAGTAGTAAGATTCATAAAAAGGGGAAAGCTAAGTCCCAGGTATGTTGGACCTTTCAAGATTATTAGAAAAATAGGACCTGTAGCCTATCAGCTACAACTGCCAGAGGAAATGGCAGGAATACATGATGTGTTTCATGTATCTAATCTCAAAAAGTGTTTAGCTGATGAATCATTGATAGTACCTCTTAAGGATATAGAGGTAAATGAACAACTTAAGTTTGTAGAAAGACCTCTACAAATTGAAGACAGAAAAGTCAAGAATCTAAAACACAAGAGACTAGTTCTAGTCAAAGTGAAGTGGGACTCCAAAAGAGGACCTGAGTATACATGGGAGCTCGAGTCAGAAATGCAAAAGAAATACCCGCATTTATTTCAATAGATCTCGAGGACGAGCTCTAAAACAAGGTGGGGAGAATGTAACAACCCTCGGTAAGACCAACACCCTCATTATATTTTGTATACCCTATTATATCTTAAAATATTCCAATATGTCTCATATTACACCCCTTATGTGAAAACCGAGCCCGAGTTATGTTATAATTTATAAAATTAAGTAAAAACATGAAATATAGAGTTGAGGCGGGCCGCGTAGACCCACCCCAACATCTCACGCGGGCCGTATCAGGGTCTAAACCTGAAATCGTTGAATCCTTTAGTCAAGGCGGGCCGCGTAAGCTTAAGCTTACACTTACGCGGGCCGCTAGAGACCATAAAACGCGGAGACATCCGGTGCTGACACGTGTCGACATCGTGGCGGACCTGCTAGCTGACCCAGCTAAGCTATTATATTGACCGGTGTTGACGCGGGCCGCGTAAGGCTTCGCCTTACCTTACGCGGGCCGCCTGAGAGTCAATATCAGCAACTATATAAAGGAGGCCTCGGGTTTCAATTTCCGTCACTCATTTTCAATTCTCAATCTCGAATTCTCTGTTATTAGGCATATTTTTGCAAGTATTATACCCCTAATTAGCGAGGTTCTGCTCCGTTGTAAGTATTATAACCCCAGTTTCATAATAGTTACGCTGCCCGATTGATTTAGGGTTCCGTAACAACTGTCGTGGTTCTGCCCGACGTAGTTGTTGGAATGCCGTCTCGGGGAGGGTATCATTAATAATTTCAAAGGGTTATGATACTAACCAATGTACATTTGTATAAATTATAGATTATACCCAGGAAACCTTTACAAGAAGCCTAAGATAGCAAAGTGAGTAATCTCCTTTTTGTTAACAGTTTTTACAAAACCTTAATTATTTTACAATATGATTAAGCGGTGATTGAGTCTTTGTAGTCTTCAATTACTGCCGGTATGTTGGGGTTTTGTATACAAAATTTACTACACTGTGAGTAGTAAGTCGAGGATGACAGTACGTTACCATTGGACAATGAGTTAGACAATGTGTAATATGACCCACAAGTCAGTGGATTGATAGTACCAAATGGAGTAATTGTGTAGACATAAACATTGTAATCGTCCTCGATACTGTTTTAATCAATAAAATGTTTCGTGATTAAACTGGGATTCACTCACCAGTATTTCCGACTGACAAATGTTTTTAAAACGCGTTTCAGGTAACCCAATGTGACAGCCAACTAGTAGAAAGCCAGCTGGAGAGCACTCAAGGCTTGGGGATAATGTGGCTATAAAAGTTACCTAATAAACGATGTTTTAAATTAAATAAGATAGGGTTTATCCCTATAAATGTATTGTAATAAGAGACTTGGATTTTATCCATGTGATTATTAATATAAAATATGGTGGTTTTACTCTGATAAACATTTCCTAACTACGGTCCTGATGAAAATTCCGCTGCGAGATTAAATAACCTGATACCACCACAACTGAGATCGCGTCCGCCCGTTCCCGGGAATAAGGGATCGGGGGTTGCGACATTGGGTATGCTAAAAAAAGTTTATATATGTTATACATTCTGTTTTAATGTTAAACAAGTGAGCTATAAGCTTAGGAATTCATTTATGCAATTTACATAAACCGTTGCATTTTGACTTTTAAAGTAAGCATGCTTGATTCGTCATTTCACTTAGTAAACATGATTGTCGAAGGGTATGATCGCAGGAGATTCATACCTTTGTTATTACGATCATGAAGGAAAGTTCAATTCGAACTTTGACTTGACCATAGTGCTTAAAAATGAAAGTCAAATGAAAAGTCAAATTTGAATTTCAGTTGAATTCAAACTAGATTAATGAAATTAACCAAAGGAGAAGACTTACTAGAATTGAGGTACTACAAGGAATACTTGGAAGCAGCTCCTAGTCTCGAGAGAAGCTCCAAGGGAGAGATTTAGAGTGAGAGTGATGGTGTGAGTTTTGAAGAACTCCCAAATCATGACATGTGTTACCATGAGTCATTAGAGACTGAGTAGTGGCAAAACACTTGTCTTCAAGAGGATAAATGGTGGAAAATTCACGGCTAGGTAACATATGGCAGCAACAGGCAGGCCAGCTGCCACACTGTTGTCACTGGGCGTCCTTTAAGGACCGTAAGGGTTATGCCTTGTGGTCCGTAAGGACCCCTGGCGCGCATAACTGTTTAAACCTCCCTTGCAGACCGTAAGGGATAAGCCTTGCGGTCCATAAGGGACCTCCAGGAACAAAATTTCGGGATTTTTACAGTTTTAGTCCTTAGACTTGTTTCCTTTCCCCATTTTAACGTATTTGGTCTCTCTCCTTCCACATACTCGGGATTATTTTGGAGATTCAGGACACGTGTCGATTAATATATATTCAGTGTGGGTCTCTCTCCTTCCACATAGTTGGGATTAGTTGGAGATTCGGGACACGTGTCGTCACATAATTCGACGAAAATTTCTGGGGTGTTACATTCGCCGTCATCGCCATTACCTGGTGCCCCAAGTAGCCATAAAACTATTTGTTGCACCTGTTAGGGCTCGAACCAAATTGATACGTCGTTAAATATTCTGTTTTAACATAAGACTATTTTGAAAAAAAAAATCGTTTGACTTGAACCCTCATTTTGCCAAGTGTATGAATAAACTAAACTTGGATAATTAGAGGTGTTACCACTTTTGTTTAATATCGTGAAACTACAATAACTGACCATCCATTTGGTTTTAAGGTCGGTTTTTTTTTTAAATGTTTTCGACCAGCCGACTTCAAAATTTTCAAACCATATTGAATTGTTTGGTTTGCCATTTGTATGCAAAGGCAACTGTATAAAACTAGATTGAACCGTAAACCATTACTTGTCTACATTATAAACCTAATTTAGTGACAAATCTGTTCATAACACAAAACCAAACCAGAGTTAAACCGTTGATAACATTTCAACTTCGTTTTACCTTTCAACGGTTCAGTTTCAACTTCAGATAATCAAAAACATATACCATCTGCCCAATTTACAACTTAAATTAAAAGCCATCAAAATCAGACCGTAAACACCCCACTACCATCTACCAGTGGCGTCTCTGAGAATTCATGTACAATGTTCGAACTCGAAAAATGTGCCCTTATGCCTTAACGATAAACAATGCAATTACGAAAATGACAAAATCGTAGTATTCGATCAACAATGCAATTACGAAAAAATGAGAAAATTGTAGTATTCAAATGAGTTACATTACATACCGTAATAACTAATAAACTAATAGCTAACCAATGATTACTGCAGTCCTCCTTGCATTCTTCATAGCAAATTGGTGGATCAACTCTTCACAATTTATATTATCTAAGACTTCGTTTTCAATTAGTCATGGGCTCAATTAACCTAGTGGGCTAAATTCTAAAGTAGAAACCATAAAAAAATGATTTGTAAATGAGCCTACTTATTGGTATCGGTTTACTATTTTAAAAAAAATTAACATATATATAGCGGATTTTTTTTAAAACCATATGCCTTGCGAAATCACGGGCCCTGTGCGGAAGTCCTCCCCGCACACCATCTAAGCCTCCCCTGCCATCTACATACGTATAAAAACACTACTATATACATTTTGATCCTCCAACCATGGTTGTAGAAATCGCTAGTCGGCCGATGGGATGGGGCTTAGCGATTAATCAGGATTAACCAGGGATTAATCGGATATAATCTGGATTAATTGTAATTAATAAAAAAATAATGAAGATCAATCGATGATTAATCGGTGTCTAATCAGGATTTTTATAACCATGAGACTCCAACACAACAATAAACACCTACACCTCGTTGAAGAAAGAACCAAGAGCATCACTACTATCTACAATGGAGTTGCTCTCATTCTCAACCCCAACCATCAACCTCCGCCACTTTCTTCCCACCAAACCACCTCAATCCTTCTCTCTCCACCGTCTATCACCGCCACAACAAACCCTCAAATGCTCAATTCATTCCTCCACACAAACCCTAATTCAAGACTTCAAACCAAGCTTCAATCTTTCGGCTTCTTCACCGCAGACACCGGCGACGGCGATGAGAGGCGCCGAATCGGACGCCATGGGGTTGCTATTAAGAGAAAGGATTGTGTTCTTGGGGACCCAGATTGATGATTTTGTTGCTGATGCTATTGTTAGTCAGTTATTGTTGTTGGATGCTCAAGACCCCACGAAAGATATCCGGCTTTTTATTAATTCTACTGGTGGTTCTTTAAGGTATTGTGTTAAAGTTTTGATTTTTTATGTAAATGTGTGGGTGTTTGTTGAGTTAATGTATCTGGTATATGAAATCAATAGGTTTGTTAAGGGTGAGATAATCTGTTATTGGAATTATGTAGTAATAGAATTAGGTTGGGGGGGGGGGGGGGGGGGGGGGGGTTGGTAATTTGTTATGGTTAATTATTATTAGGGTTTAAATATTTTTTGTGGATTTTTTATATGGATTTGGGTTATGGTTTTTAGGGAAAGATAAGACAGGGAATGGGGTGCTTGTTTGATGGATGAATAAGTTTGAAGATTATGTATTTGTGACTAAAGGATAAGAAAATAGAACCGCGGTAGGTAAGCGTTGAATGATGTTTACTAATCTAGGAAGGTGAACGCGTTGAATGTTTGTTCGTGATGTTCCCTGGTGAAAAGGAGTGCATTTCTGAGGTGAGCGTGTTGACTATTTGTTTGTGATGCTCATTAGTGAAAAAGAGTGCGTTTATGAGGTGAACGCGTTGAATATTTGTTCGTGATGCTCATTAGTGAAAAACAATGCGTTTCTGAGGTGAGCGAGTTGAATATTTGTTCGTGATGCTCATTGGTGAAAAACTGTGACTTTCTAGTGTGAACACGATGAATAAGTTTGAAGATTATGTATTTGTGACTAAAGGATAAGAAAATAGAACCGCGGTAGGTAAGCTTGGGTCAGGTTGGGTGATGTTTACTAATATAGGAAGGTGAACGCGTTGAATGTTTGTTCGTGATGTTCACTGGTGAAAAGGAGTGCATTTCTGAGGTGAGCGCGTTGAATATTTGTTTGTGATGCTCATTAGTGAAAAAGAGTGCATTTATGAGGTGAACGTGTTGAATATTTGTTCATGATGCTCATTAGTGAAAAACAATGCGTTTCTGAGGTTAGCGAGTTGAATATTTGTTCGTGATGCTCATTGGTGAAAAACAGTGCCTTTCTAGTGTGGATAAGAAAATAGAACTGCGGTAGGTAAGCTTGGGTCAGGTTGAATGATGTTTACTAATATAGGAAGGTGAACGCGTTGAATGTTTGTTCGTCATGTTCACTAGTGAAAAGGAGTGCATATCTGAGGTGAGCGCGTTGAATATTTGTTTGTGATGCTCATTAGTGAAAAAGAGTGCATTTATGAGGTGAACGTGTTGAATATTTGTTCGTGATGCTTATTAGTGAAAAGGAGTGCATTTCTGAGGTGAGCGCGTTGAATATTTGTTTGTGATGCTCATTGGTGAAAAACAGTGCCTTTCTAGTGTGAACACGTTGAATATTTTATTTGTGAAAGAGTGCATTTTTAAGTTAAATATATTTAAGTCCATGTGAGAACATCAAACATTAGCCGCATATCCTCCTATATGTCACATACATGATTCATCTAAGTGCTAGGTTTCGTTTCAGAACCAGTATTATGTTGAAAACTGTGTAAGCACATGTATATGCTTTAATGTAAAGGGTAAAATTGAAAAAAATGGTTTATTTCTCCCTCCCTGCTCTTTATTTTTTTATCTCCTTATGAATTTTTTTTCTTCTAAAGTATAAAAATGTGCACATATGCAGTTAGACAAAATGCTATAATACAATATATTGAAATCCACATGCATTTGAGTCATTTATATAATAAATAGTACAAGGGTTAAGGCGGTTTTCACATTTAGCATATTATTGGTTCTGTAATGAAGGTCTCCCTATCTATATATGTGTGTGTGTATTCTATTAATTCAGTGAAGAGTTTTGTCCAAAATATGCTATTTAATGCTTTTGAATAAGAGATGATTGAGTGAATTACAAAGATATGTAAGAATGTTCACCAAAGATATGTAAGAATGTTCTTTGTCATCATTTAAACTATCAAGCACATCGAAACACTATCTTCTACAGGACTAGAACCTGTTACAACTTCAAACACTATCTTCTACAAGACTACAACGCGTTTTGGTACAACTTAAAACACCAGAAGCACATCCAAACTTTTATCTTATACAAGACTACAACCTGTTTTGTTACAAAACTGCATATCTAAATCTGATTATTCCATACTGCATAATCACTTTCAATCTATGTAGTTAATATCGTAGATATATCACCGATATATCGGTGATATCTTGGTTATTGGTCCTCTGGTGAGATATTTGTGCAAAATATCGGTACCGATATTATTGGCGATATTGACCGATATATATATCCCCGATTTTCCCGATATCAGTACCTTTCTTCTTAGTTCTAGCATTCGTTTTTCTTCTTGTTGCTGCTGTTAGTGTTTTATGTCTTAATTGTTTATTGTTAAGTGTTAAATGTTACTGTTTTAAGTCTTAATCAGTTCCTAGTTGCTACAATTGTTAGTGTTTTGCAAGTTGCAAAAGGTTAATTTGTTAGTGGTAGGAGAGTATACTGAATTGTTAGTGTTAATTTGCCATATATATAAATTCTGCATGATATTAAAGTTACGGATATCCCTCCCACCGCGATTACTGATATCTCAAATATCGGTCCTTGACCAATATCCGATTTTTTGCCGCATTAACTACTTAGCTTTTAAGAAGAAGTGTATCGTATAAAATGTCTTAACGTACGTTGCGTACGCGATGGCAAAATCGCACGTTCTGTTTCCAAAAATGAAAATCGCATGTTACAAAAACATGAAATCGCATGTTGATGTGTATTTCAATTTCGCATGGAGTGTGTATATCAATATGAAATCGCATGGTGTGTCTATCAAATTCGCATGGAATGTATTTCATTTTCGCATGTTATATGTTTTTTACAAATCGCATGTTTATAAACCAATTTCGCATGTTGATTCTGAATCGCGTACAGTTCGTACATTAAGGGATTTTGTACGTTAACCTGCCTCTAGCTTTTAATACACATTGCCAAAAAACATCCCCTTAATTTACATCCATATCGCAATGAATTAAATGTGTTCTGGAGTCGTATACAGTAAACAAGGTTCTTTTGATAAAAGTTTTTTTTTTTTTGGTCAAACAGCTCTTCGATGGCCATATATGATATTCTAAAGCTATTGCGGGCTGACGTGTCAACAATCGCACTCGGCATATCAGCATCAACAGCCTCCATAATTCTCGGAGGTGGAACTAAAGGCAAACGTTTCGCAATGCCCAATACGAGAATCATGATCCACCAACCACTCGGTGGCGCAAGTGGACAGGCAATAGACGTCGAAATCCAAGCCCGAGAAATGATGCATAACAAGGAAAACGTAACAAAAATCATCGCAGAATCCACTGGGCGATCATACGAACAGGTTCAAAAAGATATCGATAGAGATCGATATATGTCCCCTATTGAAGCCGTTGAATATGGAATAATTGATGGGGTTATAGATGAAGATTCGATCATCCCACTTGAGCCTGTACCGGATCGGGTTAAACCTACGCTTAGTTATGATGCAATTAGCAAAGATCCTGAGAAGTTCTTGAATCCCGACATACCTGATGATGAAATTTACTGACTGCTTACTGACTGAAGACGATTTTTTCGGTTTCGCGTTTTGTTTTGTAGTGGTAAGAATGTATTAGTTTTGAGAATGAAGTAATGGAACTGTTTCATCTTTTTTTTTTCTGGCAAAACTGTTGTATTCTTAAGTCAACTGATTTCATAATGTCCAGGGTCCCAAATGCTATTGCAATCATATGCAGTTAGCTGTTTAATTTTTTTTTTTTTTTTATCATGAACTGGATTTCAATTCAAATATGATTCTTTTCATTGGCACGTCAAATCCTGCTTATTGCTTCATTTAATTGTGTTTAAAATTAAAACAAAAAGTCTTACATAAGAACTTTTAAATTAGTTATTTGTTTATAAGAATATTTGATTACTAGTTTTGTATAATTTTTCATCTTTTACTTGAACTTGTCCATCTAAACTTTATAAATTGTTATTTAAAATGTATTTTTGGACAAGTATATTAAAGTAAATGTACAACTTATAAAATATATATTTAAATAACTAATGAACATCACAATAAAATAGAAAAACCAATAAAAGTTCTCAGTATACAAACCTATTTTTTTTAATTAGATATGAATGAAAACATAATTTTTTTAACAACTAACCTATTCCTAATAATCCTACTAACCACCAATACTTGCAACTTTCATCTTACATGTTTTTTTATTTACTTGCACCTTTGGGCTTGGGCGAATGTAAATGTAAACCGTTATAGTATTAATTATTAGGGTGGAGTTCGGCTACAAAGTCCAAATCTTCTAAAAAAAGTGCCAAAAATCATAGAACACCATGATGTCAAGCATAAAACACACTCAAAACTCTATATTAAAACCCTAAGACCAAGGGGTATGGGGGGCGGCTTAGGCCCGGCGAAGCCCGGCGCCGGTCCCCCACACCGCCCCCCTCGGCCCAGCATGTTAAACCCGGCGTGCCCAAGCCGTTGAAGACGGGCCATGATTTTGAATATATAGCCGTTCAACGGCTATATTTATTTAATAAAAAAAATTCCTTTTTTCTTTAAAACCATCTCATTTTATACCATTTTTCATCACTTTCTCCCTACTTTCAACCCAAAACACTCTCATTTTTATACCACTATTTTATAAAAAAAAAATATTTTCATCCACAATGGCATCTAATTCTTGGTGGTCCTCGGGTTCTTCGGACGAAGAGGAGATGTTTTTCGCAAACGTTGTGATAAAGGCGGCCCAGATTCTTATGGAGGAGGAAGAGGAAGAGGAAGACGTCTCGTCTGAAAACGTTATTACTAGACGAATACGGGTTAACAGAGACCGCGAAGGAGCGCACGAGAAATTGGTGAACGATTATTTTTCGGATGCACCCGTTTACAACGCCGACATTTTCAGACGAAGGTTCCGAATGAGTCGCCGGTTATTCACACGGATTGCTGATGATTTGGCGGGGGTAGACCTGTTTTTCACGCAACGACCCGATGCTCGGAATTATGAAGGGTTCACCACGTTACAAAAGTGTACTGCGGCCATTCGCCAACTGGCCTATGGGACAGTGGCCGACGCTTTGGACGAGTACTTACAGATGTCGGCAAGAACTACGCGGGAATGTTTGTATCGGTTTTGCCATAATGTGGTGAAACTGTATAGCAAAAAAATATTTGTGGAAACCAAACGCGTATGATGTTCAACAGTTGTACCAAGCTCATGAAGCACGGCACGGGTTTCCGGGAATGTTTGGTAGCATTAATTGTATGCATTGGGCGTGGCATAACTGCCCGACTGCGTGGCGCGGCCAATACACGCGAGGTGATCACGGCCATCCAACCTTAATACTTGAGGCCGTGGCGTCACAAGATTTGTGGATCTGACATTCTTTCTTTGGTCTCCCAGGTTCACTCAACGACCTCAACGTGCTATACCAATCGGTGATCTTTAGCGATGTCGTTAATGGAACCGGTCCGGACACCCGTTTTACAGTTTCTGGGGTTGAGTATAGACGTGGGTATTATCTTGCTGACGGAATATATCCGTCTTGGTCTACAATTGTCAAGACTATTCCATTTCCCGAGGAAGAAAAAAGGAAAAAATTCGCCAAGCGTCAAGAAGCTGCAAGAAAAGACATCGAACGTTGTTTTGGTGTTTTAAAAAAATGGGCCATCATTCAACAACCGGCACGTGCGTTCACACCGAAGAGGTTGCGCCTTTGTATGTACGCTTGCCTTTTGCTCCATAACATGATTATTGAAGACGAAGGTCGGGCGATTTGTGAGTATGAGGAGAATGCATCTTACGGGAATACTGTCCCTGTAGAGCCGACGCAACAGGATTTAAACTCGTTCGCGCTAACCAACGACTACGCGCATGCAAACCTTCAACAGGATTTGGTAGAATATATATGGAACAACGCAAAAGACGCGGACGGTGACGAAGACGAAGACGAGTAGTGTAGTTTTTTAAAATTTTTAAATGTTGTCTTTTTTTTATAAATTTTAGGTGGTGTAATTTTTTTTTTAGGTTATGTAATTTTTATTTATGTTATGTAATGGATTTTATGTCTTATTTTTAAATATTGAATTGTTTTTATAAAGTTAAACAAATAAAAAAGTAAAACAAATAAAAAAGTTAAACAATAAAAATTAAACATTAAAAAATTAGGTGGGGTAGCCCCATCATCCACTTCCCTCAAAAGTGAAGGAGGCCCATCCTCCATAAGACGTTGATGTGGCGCCTACGTGGCGGCCCATCCTCATGGGGATGGGCCTCCCCATACCCTCTAGTCTAACAATCAACAAAAACTTCAAACACACAATCATACAACTACGAATATAAAACACAACATGATCATCAACATAAAACACAATAATGTTAACCATTCGAGAATTAGAAGCTTATCATCTAAAAAAACAAAAGAAAACTCATGGACATAGTGTTTTAATAAGCTTCATGTTATTTTTAGGTATGTTTTATGGTTGACATTATAGTGTTTTATGATTTTTTACACTTTTTAGAAGTTTTAGACTTTAAAACTAACTCCTACCATTAATAACTAATACCAAGAGTTTACAAAAATTAATAATTATTTTTCCATCAATATGTAAACAAAAAAAACATATATTTAAGTAGGGCTTTTGGATTTGAAAGGGTCCAACCAAATAAAGATATCATCATCATACTCAGTAAATTCCATCAATAATAAAGCTAAGTTAGGGTCTGAAAAGGATAAGATGTAGACAGCCTTACTTCTACCATGTAGGAATAGAGAGTCTGCTTCCAATGAGACCCCCGACTCAATAGTAGTTTTGTATCAAGACTTCGACATGAGGCACATAACACTCAGCAATCGGGATAAAGGCCGATTTGTGCATGTACCCCCTTGTCTTTCGGCTATCAACGCTACCAGATGATTCATGATTAGTTGTCCGCCGCTAAGCCGCTTTTAACGTTATTTTCACGAATTTAGTAAACTAACGTTAAAATTAGTGCAGTTTCACTTTTGCCCCATGATGACCCACACATATATATACATTATATGCACACACCGTAAGCAATGCGTATGCAACCAAATAAAGAAAATATTGTTTTAAAGTAGTGAGCTAAATTTACACTTCTAAACCTAAAAATAAGGGGACTGGTCCTTGTAAGTGCCATATGTAGAATAAAGTTTCTTTTTTTGTATTTTTAGGATTTTGTTTGAAAGTTGTGTTAATCTTTATATAAAAATTTCGATTCCTCCAAAATTAGTGTATATGCATTATTGCCAAATGAAGATATATATAATCTGGTAGTTCCGTTGGTAACACGATGACACAATGGTTCGTCTGTCATCCAAATTTCTCGATAAAAATAAATTAACAAAATTTGTGCGGAGGAACAATAGTTAACGTATATTGTCCCTCTTCCAAAGCCTAAACTGCCACAAAACCCCTCCTAAACCCCAGGGGGTTCCGTTTCATACTCACTGTATGGAACTATCTTCATCTTCTTCACAACCAACTTCAACCCTATAATGCTCTTTCGTACATCTTCTCCCACATCATTCACAAACCTAATTCTCCCTCACCTCCTCAAATTCACCTCCTATTTCACCCCCATTTCATCTTCACCCACCCATTTCTACTCTACATCGTCAAACACACACTTAATCAACCACATAATCACATCATTTCAACAAAAAAATCATACCCAACACTTGTTAAACCATCCCCGTATCTCCAATTTGAAACCCCATGAAGTAGAGCCGATTCTGTTGGGTCTACGTTCAAATCCCACTTTAGCAGTTAGGTTTTTCGAGTGGTGTGAGAATCATTTAGGGTTTCATCATCATAATCTTGAATCTTTTTGTGGGCTTGTTTATTTTCTGTTAGAAAAGCGGATGTTTGATCATGCACGTAAGGTGTTTGATAAAATGACTGAGAGAGTTGGGGATTTTGATTGTTTTGATGCTTTTTACGCGGTCATTAGGAGTTATGGTTGGAATGGTGGTTCGAATGCTACTACTGTTTATAGTTTTTTGATTGATAACTATTGTCGAATTGGGAAGGTTTATCAGGCGGTCCAGGTGTTTTTTCGGATGTCAAGAACTGGTATTTCTGTCTCACCATATGCGTTGATGAGATTGTTGAATAGTTTAGTTGATTTGAAGAAGATTGGAGTCATAACAGACGTGTATTCGGAAATAAGTAATGATAAAAATTTGTGTTCGAATGCTTACGGGTATGTAATGGGCGGTTTCTTTAACAAGGGTGAGGCAAGTTTAGCATTTGAGTTCCATAGAGCTATTATCGAAAGATGTATTGTGCCTAATGTAGTTACTTGTAATAAGATCATGAAAGGTCTTTGCAACGACAGATGTTTTAACATCGCACACGACTTCTTATCTTTAATAATAGAGGTCGGACCACGCCCTACAGTAGTAACGTTTAGCACATTAATCAAAGCGTATTGCCACGAATCGAAACTAGAAGAAGCATTTCAACTTTACGATCAGATGATGGTAATCGGAACCATTCCTGATTTAGTCGTATACAGTATTTTGGTTGATGGTCTTTTTCGCGCAGGAAAATTAGAAGAAGGGCATCAAGTAATCTTGGTTGCTTTAGATAAAGGTATCGTTTTAGATGTCGTGGTTCTTAGCTCCATGATAGATGCGTATGTGAAAAACGGAAATCTTGAAAATGGTTTCGAAGTTTATAAAAAGATGCTTAAGGGCGGGATCAAACCGAGCATAGTTACATACGGCATTCTCATAAATGGATTGTGTCGAAACGGGTGGGTCCGTGAGGCTAGTGGCATTTTTGGTCAAGTTTTAAAACAGGGTCTCGAGCCGTCTGTATTGTTTTATAGCAGTCTTATCGATGGCATGTGCAAGTCGGGAAATTTGAGATACGGTTTTCGGTTATACGATGAATTGGTAACTTACGGTTATACTCCGGATGCTACGGTAAATAGTGTGCTTATAAACGGTCTTACGAAACACGGTAGGATTCGTGATGCTGTTCGATTCTTTTATAAGTCTCTGAATAGTGATTTAAAGCCTGGTATCATTGCTTACAACACGTTGATTGACGGTTATTGTAAATTAAAGCGAATGAAGGATGCGGTTAAATTGTACAGTAAAATGGGTATGTATAATCTAAAACCAGATGTAGCTACTTACACGATTCTGATCAAAGCGATTATCGAGTCTGGAAGGCTTCTGGAAGCTTTGATTTTGTTCTTTCGAGCCTTGAAGAGCGGTTTTTCTCTTGATCGCGTTACATATTGCGCTCTTATGCACGGTTTTTGTAACGAAAACAATGTTAGTATCGGGTTATGGATTCTCGATCTAATGACTAGAAACAAGGTTGAACCCGATATCGACATTTATAACGTCTTGATAAACGGGTTTTTCAAAAGCGGTCAAGGGGGAAAGGCGGTTAACCTTTTTAAGCATGTTCAGAACCACGGACCCGAACCTGATATTGTGACGTACAACACGATGATCAGCGGTTACTGTTCGTTAAAAATGTTGGAAGAAGCCGTTCAACTTTACAAAGCGGTGAAAAAACCTAATGCGATTACCTACACTATCTTGATTGATGCGTATTGCAAAGAAGGTAAACTCGAGGATGCAATGTCGATATTTTCACGTATGTTAAAAAGCGGTTTAGAACCTAACGTCGTTACCTACAGTGGTTTAATCGATGGTCATTTTAAAATGTTGAAAATGGAAACCGCTCTCGCGTTACATGAAACGATGCTTAGGAATGATGTTTCTCCAAATATTGTGAGTTGCAGCGTCTTGATTGACGGTCTTTGCAAACGGGGATTAATGGAGAAAGCATCGGTGGTGTTTCACGGTGCTTTAGAACGAAATCTGTTGCCGGATGTTATAACATATGCGATTATGATTCACGGTTATTGTAAGGTTGGAAGATTAGGCGATGCCACGTCGCTGTATAGACGTATGCGTAACGAGGGTATTGTTCCTGATAGATTATTAGAAAGAATTGTTGAAGAGTATGGTCTTGCAGATGTTTAAGGTATTGCTGGTTTCTCACTGTAAAGATTTAAAAGGTATTATATACTGACACATTCTAATTTCTATACAATCACATTTTGCCATGAACCATATTTTGATTCAGGTCCAACTTGAAAACTTTGTTCACCGACCCGTATTTAAGGTTAGTCGGAGCAGTATTTGGTTAGAGATGTTAAATTCAACCCACATATATGGATCCATACATTCAGGTGTTATTTAATGTATTGATGATGGGTCAAGTGGGTAAAACGAAATGGGTTAAAAGCATGGTTGTAAAACAAAGTTTCAATCTTGAAGGCCGAGTAGTCCCCGAGTACTCGTTACAAGGTAGGCTGCCGAGGCCCGAATGCTCTTCTTATAGGCCGAATACTCCCCGAGTACTCTCCGCCTAGACCGTGTACTTTCCAAGTATTCTCAAATCCGACTAGGGAGCGCCTAACGAATTTTGCGTAATGTGGTAAAAAATGGATATCGGTCAAGGACCAATATTTGAGATATAGGTTATCGCGGTAGGATATCGGTAATTTTAATATCATGCCAAATTTAAATATATAGCAATTTAACACTAACGATTCACTATACCCTCCTACTATTAACAAATTAAGACTTAAACACTAACATTTATCACTAACAATTAAGACTTAAAACACTAATAGCAACAATAAGAAGAAAGATGAATAGTAGAACTAAGAAAAAAATTCCCAATATCGGGAAAATCGGTGATTTATCGATCGATAACGCCGATATTCTGATGGATAATTTGACATCAATATTTTACATGGGAACTGATAACTCGATGATATATCACCAATTTAACTGCATAGATAAAAGTGTAGAAACTTGAAAGTTGTCTTACAGGTTTTTGAAAACATTGTGATTTAAGAGAAATTGTTTTATTGTTTTGCTAAATTAGCATTTGTAATCACATTTACACGCTAGTTATTTACCAAACATAAACAAATACCACTTAGAACCTAAGGTTAAATTGGTTAGCCACTTATTTTACCAGCATGAACAAATACCATATTAACAAAATCTTCAACACAGTACTAACACATACCAAAATTTCACGAAACTTACACATAAGAACAACATGAATGAACCATATTACTCATATAAACCTGAGCAGTGAGGGATGTTTAACTCTAATCCTCAATGGTTAGCAAACATCCTAAGAATATACAAATCGAATCGGTAACCAAATGAACAAAATTCCTTTATCAACATTTAGTGTGTGTGAAGCGGGTTACATGCGAAAACAGCATCATGACAAAGGATCCAATATTCGTTGAATGGGATAGACATCCATGGCATGCTTGGAGGGAGACCGGCGCCAGGAACATATGGAAGGTTGTATAGTGGCGAAGGCAAACTGTACAAGTAAAATAAAAACAATCAGTTTAAAGGATTAAACTTAGAACAACCCATTTACTTTTAAAAAGGAAACGAGCCAATGGGCGAAAGTCATCCAAAGTGTATTTTGAATACATATACGTGTTAAATTGTTTTATTTATAAAAAGTTAGATTATCGTTGACATACACTATAGATCATGTTTTCATACTTCACACACTAAATACTTATAAAATAATTTTTTTTGGACAAGACATGTACCAAGAAGTTACCCGTTTTGACTGGCCTATTCCGTATGCCACCTCTAGTAGAACTATATGTGTTCTATTCGTAAGAGTAGAGTACACATATAGTCCCTGAGGTTTTCCAAATCTTTGGATTTGGTCCCTGACTTTCCAAAAGTACACGGATGGTCCCTATGGGTTGCACTTTGTAACGCGTTTAGTCCCCAACTTTTACCAAAATTACATGGATGGACCATGTGGTTTGCACTTTGTAACGCATTAATCCCTAACTTGGACCTCCTGAAACCTATAGATTTGTTGGCTGGGGACTAAGTGCGTTACAAAGTGCGAACCACAAGGACCATCCGTGTAATTTTGGAACGCCAAGGAGCAAATTCAAACTTTTGGAAAACCACAACACTATCAGCGTACTTTACTCTTTTTGAAAAGAAAAAAAAAAGTAGAACTATATAAGAGAGAGAGGGGGGGGGGGGGGGGGGGGAAGCAAACTCACCTTCTTCCACTGAAAACTCTATAAACTAATGAGCTAATTGATGATCTTGGAACAGCAGAATGTAGGTATCTAAAGTCGGGTCCCACCAATTCGCCTGAGTAATGTTCATAAATGGATACATATGATATAAAAACTGGAATTGATCTTAATATTTAAAAAAATATAATTGCACTGAAAAGAAATTAAAAAAATGATATAGTTCAGAACTTCAGATCTTACCGATATTATACGTATAACTATGTAGGCATGAGACGAGAATATCTGATCCACTAGCCCTTGAACCAATTCTTTCTTGTACAATCTCCATTTCATGATTCTCGACAGGAAATATCTCGAACCAAATCCCGCAAGGAAATCTGCTCGGTCTCAACAACCAAAGCAAAATTTTCGTGTAGGGTGTAGCATGGATTACCGAAATCGCAACCTCGATAAGCGTGCATATAGATCCAATGGTCATATTTATAATGGTGAAAGACATATAAAAAGCTGAAGTAGTTGGTAGCAGAAGCAAAAGTGGCGTAAACAACAACGATCCGACAATATGTTGTTCCACTGTGTAATCATAGCTATCTAACCTCTCACGAAGAGGGTTCCATTTTTGACCCCTGAAAATGGTTTAGAAAAAAAAAAAGATTAAGAAAGAGTAAAATGCCATTTGTTCAAAGGTTTGGTCAGTTTTGCGACTTTTGTCCAAAGGTTTGTTTTTCCGCATCTGAATCCAAAAGGTTTGAAATCTTGCCACTTTTATCCGGCTCGTTAACTCCATCCATTTTTCTTCGTTAAGTCAAGGGTATTTTCGTCTTTTTTGTTAACTTAAAGGACAATTTAGACTTTTTCACTTTATGTACAAGCATTTAGCATAATGCACAAGTATTCAAAACAAAACAAAACAAAGTAGGTAAAAAGACGGAAATACCCCTGACTAAACAGAGAAAAATGGATGGAGCTAACGAGCCAGAGATAATGACAAGATTTTAAACTATTTGGATCCAGATGCGGAAAAACAAATCCTTGGACGAAAGCGCAAAACTGACCAAAACACAGGGACTTACCATATACAATTGCTTCATTCGAAAGTAAAAAACCTTCATTACCTAAAAAGACGCCACAATGCTGTCGTTGCTTGTATCTGTCTTGAATAAAGAATGGAAATTAACCAATGCAGAGTTGAGACGTGTGTCGTTGAAACAGTAATCAAGTCAACGGTCAACGAAGCAGGGGTGGTGAACCCGAAAAGAACTCCAGATACAGCCAAACCTTTAACGAAAAATATAAAAATAAAACGCATGGAGCCCCATAAAGTAGACCAAATTTGAATCGTATTAAGAGAAAACGTTCCGAGAACTCCTGCAAGCTCGGTGTTTAACTTAAAACCAGCAGGGTTTCCCATTAATCGTGCACAACTTATTAGCCACCAGTTGTTTGTAATGTCACTAGTGACGGTCAAAACCGACGAACAAACGGAATCTGCATGAGTCAGCAATGCAAAACCAAATAGGTTCCCAAACAGCATGTCGATAACTACACTTAACCACATGGAATGTTTGCGTAGTGAAGCTTTTTCTGCATACTCCACACATGATTCCGACCTTACAACACAATTATATAAAAGTAATGAGCACATAAATTAAAGACAAAAAAAACTAAAGTAAAATGTCATTTTCATCCCTGAGCTTTGGCCAGTTTTGCGACTATCGTCTGAAGGTTTGCTTTTCCGCATCTAGATCCAAAAGGTTTGAAATCTTGCCATTTTCATCCAGCTAGTTAACTCCATCCATTTTTTCTTCGTTAAGTCAGGGATATTTCCGTCTTTCTTGTTAACTTAAAGGGCAATTTGGTCTTTTTACTTTATGTACAAACCTTTAGCATAATGTACAAGTATTCAAAAGACCGAATTGCCCTTTACGTTAACAAAAAAGATGAAAATACCCCTGACATAACAGAAAAAATGGATGGAGTTAACGAGCTGGATAAAAAAGGCAAGATTTTAAACTTTTTGGATCCATATGAGGAAAAACAAACTTTGGACGAAAGTCTCCAAACCTCAAGGACGGAAACAACATTTTACTCCAAAAACTATTTTAATCATGTAAGAACTATTTGTACTTCGAAGTTCAAAAACTTTACTACCTGGAATCATTGTTGTGAAGGAAGATCGGCCAGTACAAAATTTGACAACATCGAACACGAATGTTCTTCCATGTGTGAATGAATAGATTTTCGATTGTGGCATATACGCAAGAATCTGATACATAGCTTAATAGAAAATGTAGTAGCTGGAGAAATACGTATACGGATGTTGAAAGTGTAGCAACACACACGGCAAAAAGTTTCCATATTACAGAGATACACCTGAAAATCAGAACGTACATGAGCATGACTAACAAGGAAACAAGCATACAAAAAATAAAATGAAATTGGTGACACCAGAGTAAAGAGATTACATGTATACACAATGAAGCCATAAAGCGCGTCTTTTAGGTGACACTTGTTCTTCAAAGAATGAGGTGGCAGCCGCAGCACAATTGGTGGCAAGAATGACGGCATCCTATACTTACAATCCCAGAAATACACAAAAATAGGTGAAACATTAAAGCATGTAAAAGAGTAAAATGCTTTTTTCGTCCCTGAGGTTTGGTCACTTTTGCGACTTCCGTCCAAAGGTTTGTTTTTCCGCATCTGGATCCAAAAGGTTTGATATCTTGCCATTTTCATCCAACTCGTTAACTCCATCCATTTTTCTCCATTAAATGAGGGGCATTTTCGTCTTTCTAGACATTTTTTTTGTGATGATTAAAGGGTTTGGACGGGGAGAAAGAGGTGGATCTTTATCTCTTATAGTGTTTTTTATTTTAATAGAAATGTCTAAAAAGACGGAAATGCCCCTCATTTAACGGAGAAAATGGATGGAGTTAACGAGTTGGATGGAAATGGCAAGATTTCAAACCTTCTGGCCGGATGCGGAAAAACAAACCATTGGACGAAAGTCGCAAAAGCTGCCCAAACCTCAGGGACGAAAATGGCATTTTACTCGCATGTAGAAATTAAAACAGACAGATCAAATGTAATATTTACCAAATCAATAACGGATTTCTTTTGGCTGAGATCTTCCACCCATTTAGGTTTTCTTGAAACAGTTTTAGCATTCTCGGACGAGCGTCGGGAATCTAAATAGAAATGATGACCACCATATCTAGGAGTTCCATAGATTACTATCTGATTCAGAACAATAAATAGTAATCAAGATACTTACATACGTAATAATCCATGACCATATACAGTTAAGGTTTTCATGACTTACATACGTGGAGATCAAGATTGTAAGCAACTTGCATATCCCAATGTATGTGATGTAATTTAGGAATCCATCCCAAATTTCGACTGGCGTAGATATAAGAACCGTATGCAAGATGGCCCGGGTTGCTTTGTGTACAAGTTTTATATTGTTCTAGGAATCCATCGACTTTACGGCATCCACAGATCCAGTGTCCACTTCTATCATTTGACGTATTTTGTTCATTGTGTGGGCCCGAATTATGAAGCGGGCCACTGAATTGGCTAGATTCTTCTGCTGATTCCCTGTGTGTATGCAACTCGCCGTTGCTAGAAGAATCTGCTGAGCAATAACCTAACATAGAGAGCTCACATCTGTTTTGTAAAGATGTTGGCATTCTTTTATTTATCTTGTAAAGTATCCCCTGTACATGGTAAATAGATATTTATTATCCGTCTGAAATTAGATCTAGATGATAATTAAAGCAGAGTAATTAATTTTACATCCAACTTTTAAGTTTATCATCAGCGATCAGTTTCACAATGTACTACATAAACCTTAGATCACATACTAAAAAGTTGGAAACCTAATTACTCTGGTACAATGTACTACGTAAACCTTAGATCACATACTAAGAAGTTGGAAACCATATTACTCTGGTTATTAAAATTGCATGTTACAAGTAGTATCAAGAATTTGATAAAGTGTGTATAGGAACGGAGAAAATTCTTGCATTTATTGTCCAGCTGTACAAAACTTGCACACAAATTTGATGTTGTAGCTTCACCTACACTTTTGGTAACTTGGTAACATTGACTTTGACCATATTCATATAAGGTTTACTACAACATTAACGACTATCGACATATGAATGAAAGAGTACTCTACACAATGAGCAGTTTTCCAACCCATATTGTCTTTCTCTCTCGCATCTAGATCATATTATCATTAACCAATGCAATCACTCACATCATGAAGCATTAACAAAACATAAAAACTAATTGTACACCCCTTAAGACATCTTTTCCCCAATTACTATATATCAAGAAACCACAAAACAATGATAATTAAACCTTCCACTATCACAAGGCAATAGGCATCATGTTTATATTCAGACTCAAAAAACTGCAACTATCACAACAAACTGGCACTAGAACTAGCAATAATGGTTCATTCAGTGGCAACATAACAATCTCTATTGTGGGATTCATATGCCTTGTGGGCCCTACATGCGCTTAACTTGGGGAGCAAATTTGTAAATTGTAAACCCTAATTAGTCTCTATAAATATAATCTATTATCTATGTACTTGTAACTCGATCATCACCTCAATAAAGAATAACCTAGTTGCCACCGGTGGACGTAGGTCGGTTTAAACCGAACCACGTAAATCCTCGTGTTCTTTACTTTTCTGCAGCTTATTTGTGCGTGTGTATGCAACCCAATCCTAAAATATATGACCTAACTTTGACAACAACTCTAGTACAGTTAAGTATAGCCATTTTCAATATCAGTAAACTAAACAAATCAATGTGCATACATCATATTATATAAATATCACAAAATGTAACCCTAGCAGTTAAATGTAGAAGTCTCCAACACAAAAAAGTTAAAAAGTGTAATAATACCTCAAGATCCGATCCAATAGAAAAGAATACAGCTTCATCGATTGCAAAAGCAACAACAATTTCGATAGGAACAGAAGCAGATGAAGAAGAAGATGATGACGAAACGAACCAACCGAACAAAAAGGTGGAAGAGTGAGGTTGTGTTGCGGGGGATAAATGACGTGGCCACCAAATCCTGCACTTTCTCCTCATCATTTTATCAAAATACCGGTGAATCAGACATCTCCGATGACCTCACGGTGATTCTTACAGTGGCGGAGCGACGGAGGAGATGAGTTGCAGAGACTTGGTTCTTGGATTTTGGGATCAATGGGCCGTCATGAGATAGAGGTGTGGAAAAAAAACGGATTGGGCTTGGCGACCCAGTAAAAAAATAACTGGTTTGGGTCCAACCTGACTCGGCAGTTTGGTATGGGTTTAAGGTTTTTGTGTTGAGAATCGGTTTTAACATGAACCGGTTTGAGCCTACCTAAAAAGAATCGATAAAAAAGCCGGTTTTAAACCTGATCCAAATCGGTTTAGGTGGGTTGGGATTTTCAACCCTAAAACCTGTTTTTAACCTGGTTTGAGACCAAACTAAGAAATATGGGCCGGCTTATAAACCAAACCGGTTTGGGCCCAAACCAGGTTTTGTACACATCTAGATAGACGTGTGATTCTTTATACCCTTGAAAAAAAACAATTTTTAGGCCAAATTGTAGCGATTCAGATCAATTCAATGAAAGTTAAAACTTAATTGGTCTAAATTGGTTCGGTATGAAAGTGGTTTCTAAAGGAAAACTATACCTGATCGGTCAGATTGGATCTGTATCGGAGCGTTTTCAAACCGGATCTAACGTTTATATGATTATTTTTCTCAAATCAGTTTTAGAACCAGATATAAAGTATATACGCTCAAAATGGGTTGAGATTTGAACCGGTTTTACCCATATTGGTTTGTGGATCAATTTATGGTCGATCACCTGATTTCTCTTGCCCTAGCTCTTGGTTTCTCTCTCTCTCCCTCTTTCTTCTTTTTGGCCACCAAGCACAAGGAGATGTGGAGGTTATTAGGTGGTGATATTCTTGCCCCTCAAGAGGAGGTACCATCCGTTGCAACAACTTGAAATGGATAAGGTCTTACTAACAAAGATGAGGTGGTTGATGTGTGTCATCTAACGATGTGTTGGTCTAGTTAATATAACTCTTAGCACGTATTAGGTGGGCTAACTTACTAACTTTTAGAGACTTGCACCTAGCTTTAAATTTATAAGATAAGATTTTTTTTACTTAAGATAGACACACACAATAGGCAAGCTTACCTATTGTTTGTAATAGAGCTTAAGGTAAGAACCAAGTAGGGAATATCAAGGGCACGAAGAGCGTTGCTTTGGATCTCCATATCCACTTGGGATGAATTATAGTTAAGTTATTAGCAAGAGGTGAGGTTAATTAACTCAAAGACCCGACTCCTAGCTAAGGTTACCGATGAATTTTTATTAAATTTACAAGATGTGACTTTAAGGTTAAAATAGAATTAGAGCCGATTAAAGATAATTCATTGCCCAATCTTATAAAAAGGTTCTTTTTTAAGGAACAATCCCCTAAGTTTGGGTTAGTTACATCCAACTACTTTTCTTTCTTTTACATTGTTCCCATGGCTTGCGATCCTCTATTTGGCATACCTTTGTCTCACTTCAAAGGTAGCAAGGATATATCAAAGTGCTCCTCACTGGTGCTAATGACACTTGTGATTAATTAGTGTGATTGATCTTTATATAACGAGTGGCATAATAATAATAAAATATATATAAAGGCGTAAAGTATTTTAACATGGGTTCGCTAACTCTTGGATCGTGTTAGACGAGTCACATTTACCACATTTTGGCTAATCGTTGAAGCCTAGCATATAGACTGTGCAGGCCACAAATGATATTCTTGATAAACGAGGGTTGATCACAAGTTGTTTCCACAAATGGGTCAACCACTTCTTCAAGATCGGATTTCCCTTATTAGTATATGGGTTGTTACACACCATAAGTGTACTAATAATAATAAGCTTCACCTCTTTTGGTTATCAAGAACTCCCACAAGATCAAAGACCAAAACAATCACAAGCTCATTACAAAAGAAGAAGGGTAGAAGAAATTATTAATGACACAACACACCTTTTTGCCAACAATTAAACATTAAATTCATACCAAGCTTAATCTTCAACCCAAGCAACACAAAGAGTTTAGCCTATAATGTCTATAGCTTGTCTAAGCTATTACAAGTATTTTGTGGAGTGATCCCAAACTCCTTGTGACCTCTCAAGACCAGAGGTCTAGTTTGTGACACGTGGAAGATGAGTGGGTGAAATGGGATAATGAAAATGGGTAGCCAAGGCCTTCTATTTATAGGTTAGAGGAGACCAGGTGTGCACGGGCGTGCCTAACTGGCATAGTCGTGCCTTGTGAGGATTCCCCGACATTGCTTGTCCTTTTCTAAGAGAGTCTGTTGTGATTCTGTTATGGGCACAGGCGTGCTTAAGGGGCAGGATCGTGCATGTTGAAGTGTCTCGACAAGTCTTGAGCATGTGGCATTCTTGGTCGGTTCTCGACCTTCGTCCCTTGTCTTTTCCTTGAGCACAGGCGTGCCTCGCCTCTCTGGTGAACTTTTGTTGATCATTCTTGGGTTGACTTTGTGATGCTTGGTATTGTGCATGGCCATGCCCATAGTCTGGCACGGTTGTGCCTATCTGGTAACTTGTTGATTTCCTTAGAATCTTGGGTTTTTGCTTCGTTTATGCTTGTTTTTCACTTCTTTTCATCCCGAGACCTTAGAAATCTGCATTTTTCAAATAGGAACGATTTAGGTAGCATTTGCAATTAAAAAGTCATTAACGTAGGGGTCATGGTTTATCAACGATGGCACATTAATGGTCATGGTTTATCAATTCAATAGCCTAAACTTGGGCTACGATTAGCTTTGAACTTTATTTTAGAGATAATATATATGTTGTGTGAGTGCAAGATCATGACCTAAAGGAGATGTGGTTATTTTCTATTTTGCAAACTATTATTCAAGACTTTGCATAACGCTTGTGGTATGTGGTATGTGCCATGTGCCATGAAATGAAGTTGTATTCAACACAATTATCGTTGTCTATGTGGCTTGAGACTTTGGAATGTATGTATGCGCGTGTGTGTGTGTGTATATCCCCATTAATTCTCATGTTATTAGCTAATTTCCTTCATCAAAGGTAAAACATATATAGCCACTAGTTATCATAATCAACATTAAACTTGAATTGATGAAGCTCTTTCACTTTTATATAGCTTGTAAGAGTAATCATAACATAATAAGCAAAACACACTCACAATGTACATAGTAGAATCTGTTGACTAGTGAATTAACATCATAGATTTAAAACTATTTCTACATAATGCTTTAAGACGTTTTTGACAAAATAATGCTTTTTTTTTGTGTATATAGTTGTGCTTAATTCATCAAGCACTATTAATCTTCCGGTTCAAAGTCCAATTGTGTTAACTATCATCTTAAAGGTTTCCATTTGTGTATGTTCAAAAGTTTCAATTTGTGTATGTTCTGATTCTTACAGGGAAACAACTAAATAGTCACATTAAATTCAAAAGAATTGTAACACCTCGTAAAATCCTGTCCAATGATGTGGTGACACGTATAAGGAACCCTAATAAAGTCAAACATTGACTATGAGGGACTAATTTCGTCAAAAATCGAAAACTATGAATATAGAAGGACTGAAAGTGTCAACATGCCTAAACTAGGCCTCTGAGTGACCTTATACGATGTCCTTATTCTCAGGCGAACCACTTGTTGGACAAAAGGAGCCGGTTGCGTAATTATTTGAAAGTTGCGCAATGAAGGGTTAAAAGCGTCAACATGTTAATTCTTACCTCTGAGTGACCTTTTATCAAAACGAGAGCTTCATTATGTTTCATCATATTCTCGGGAATGCCTAATATTGGCTATGCAAGGCTTTTATGCCAATAAGTGAAGTTACGCGCAAGTTTGAAAGTTAGAGGGGTTAAAAGCGTCAATATGTTTAATTATACCTCTGAATGACCTTTTTAACGAACCCGAAGCATCATGTTGTATTATAATACTCTCAAGAATGCCTCACATGGACTAGATAAGTCTTCGATGCTATTAAACGATGATATGCGCAAGTTTGCGCATTAGAGGGACCAAAAGCGTCAACTTTTGAATCTACGCCTCTCAGGGACCTTTTAAGCGAACCGGAGCGTGGTAATAATTGGACATACATTCGGGGATGCCCATTATGGGCTATAGAAGGCTTGGATATTATTAAACGTCATTTCGCGCTACTTTGCGCAATTAAGGGACTAATTGCGTCAAACTACAAAAGTAGGTCGAATCGTTTGATAACGGACCTTCCGGATTATATCCATGAGTTAAACATACCCTATTTATCCTTTATATAGCTTAGATATAGGCTTAGAGGTGTTTGGTGCGCAAAAATAAACTTTTATGTCATACAGGGACTAAAAGTGTCAAAAAGCGCACAAGTTTGCACTTTCGCGCATATCTCGCATTTTGAATATCCCCGGACACCCAAAAATTTATGTAAGCACTAAAATATTTTATTTTAGTGTGTGGCATGATAAAATTCCACTCGTCGCGTGTTTTGGACCATTTTTAGCATCCGTCTGTGTTTCGTCGTAATTAGACGCATAACGTGACCGTACGACCAAACGAGCCGACATCCGGCATGTTTTTGGGCATGTCTCATGTCCACTATGCTCAAGCATCATGGTGAAGCCTTGAAATGAGGTTAACGGGCCTCAAATAAGTCAGAATGATATATATCAAGATTAAGGACTAAAACTGTCAATATAGTAAATCTGTGATAGGGACCATTTCTGTCAATCTGCTGGTTTTGTCTGGGCTGAACCTTGTCTCAGGTCACGACTCAGGCCCGACTCTTTGATCACGGGCTGCTAAAACAGTAACCTATCAGCTGTTGAGCTGTTAAGCGTGCGAAATCAAAGCACAGGGACCTGAATCGCTGAAACTGCCAAACTTTTGCCCAGCCCAGACACCCAGGCAGGCCGCGTGGGCCTGGGCCACCTGGTTACGCGGGCCGCGTAACGAACAGCAGCAGCAACAGAATCTGTTTTCTGTTTATTGATTACTTGTAGCCCACTCAAATCTCTTTTCAGCCAATTATATTCAAAGCCTTGGACCCCAAACCAATTAGGACAGCTGTATAACAGGTGTTATGATCTGAATAACCCTCCTAACACATGTCTTGATACAAATTCTCACCCAAAACCTATAAATACTTGAAGCTCTCATTCTTTTCTTGACACCACTTTCATTCTATCATTCTTTCTTTCAAATCTGGACCTTCCTAAGCTGAAGTGGAACATAATCTTAGTAGAAAAGATAGCATGGACCCTTTGTAAGTGCCTTAGCCCACTCATTAGTTCAGTTTTATGATTTAGGAACCGAAAAGTCAAATATCGCTAATAAACTTTGACTTTCGGTTTATACTCTCATGGTCCAGCCACTGATCGAATTGAAAGTGGGTATAAGACCATAGTTAGGTAGGTGATTAACCCCTAAAAGGGCACCTCCTAATTCCTTCGTTTGCTTAGTTAATTGTCGGGTCAAACCGTTTAGGTAAAAAGTCAAACTTGGCAGAATTGTGCATATTAATTAAACCATAGATTCAGATGTTATAAATTATATTTTAACACTATAATAACTTGGTAATGATTATTAGAACATGTCTAAGCTGGTCCAACCCGACAATTATGAGTTTAGGGTCGGTTCGTAACCGAAAGTCGCAAAAGCTTGACTTTGCTTTGACTTTTCAGTTCTGACCCGATTAATCTTGATTCTTCCATGTTTTAAGCTTCCATTAGGACCATATTATTCAGTAGTATAACCCTCTGGAGTTATATTGCATGGTTCCTTGTGGTTTGAATAATACGCTAGTTTCCGCTATTGTGCTTATAAACGCCCATTTTGCCCTTTTGACATAAGAATGAGATTTTTAGAAATGTGAGAGGATAAAAACCTTTGTTACTGATATATAAGCTTGTCCTGAAAATTTGACATCAGTTCTTGGTCCCAATTAGGAGTTATGCTCGATATCGTAATTAGAAGCTTTTAACTAAGTAAATTGCGATATCTTGTATAAAGCATGTTTAAACTTGGATTTTGACCCAGAACTCATTACCTACTGTTAAGATATTATTTTTAGGGATTGTTGGAATTATTGATCAGATTATAAACTGATCATATGATAGAGTTCTTGTATTATTCGGTAAATGACGATAATACCCTTTTTAGGCATAAAATGAGATTTACAAATGATTTGAATGCCAAACCTTTTTCTATTGATTTCATACATTAAATAAATTATTTTGAACATTCAAAATTGATCAAAATCTCAGATTTCCATAAAACTCCTTAATTATCGTCAATTAGCGATTTTTACGCTATATAGGTGCATAGTATGATTTTAAACCATAATTAACACCTAAGACTTGTTACCTACTGAATTTTTAAACAAATTTTAATATTATTTCAGTAGGCATAAGTCGTGAACTCAGACTTCCAAAAATGTCCGTAAAAGCATATGTGAAATGACCATAAATGGTAAACCTCACATATGTATGATATCTTACTGATGTAATGAGATAAATTAAATATTTTTACTGATTAAAAAGGACCAGAACTACAGTTTGTTATAAAATCTCTTTTATAAGTATTAAAATTACCAAAATGCCCTTACGAGACTTAAAATGGTTTTAAATACTTTTTGGGCATATATGTTGACATCCTACTGATGTATTGACATATTCTAAGCATACTAACATTTGGAACTTGTATATGATTCATTTGGTTACCCGTTACGCATTTTACGCGTTCGGATCGATTTATGTAACTAGTTTACGTATGTTGCCGAAACGGGTTTAACCTTGTCGTTTTTGTCTCAAAATCCGGAATGTGTTTAGTTTACCCATATTATACAAGTATCCAAACTTGTTGGGTCTAAATAACATTCTATTCCGGTCATCGCTTAATCTAGCGTATCGTACCGCTTTAGATACTTTGAGCTAGCCGGTCTAAGTCTACGACTTAAATAAGACCATTAGCATTCTGAATTTGGTTATATATTACCATCACTCCAGACTAGAGCCACCCGGTAAAAGCTACCTGCATTTAGATAGATTGGATACGACTGAGTTATTATGCGGTGAATCAAGTATTAGCTCAGGTAAATACTTTTAACTTATTTTCCCTTATACGGGCTTGGGATACGGTAGATTAATACCGCTTGGTCGGGTGTGGATCAATAAAATGCCGGATTGTGGCTAGTAAATCCACAAAACCTGTTTTGATACTGTTCTGTTGATGACTTAAACATTGGGGGTTAACGACCATGTCCTGGATATATCCTTGGCTCATCCATTTGTAAATGGCCACGACCGATGCGCAGGGTGTAGGCATACACCGAAAAGATGCCAATAATAAATTATTAATTACCCACAAGTTGGGGATAACTCCTTTATGGGTTTTAAAAGTGGTGTGTCGTTTAATCATGTCTCAGTCTCTGTACTGGGCCCCAGATGTACGGTAAACATGTAATTCAGTATACAAGATTTTTATTAAGAATTGTCTCAAGTTATAAAAGGTTTTGTGCCTTGTGCACTCAAATCAATTTTCATAAACTCTTTTCAAATGAGTCGGTTAAATTGTATTTACCAGTGAAAACTGACGTATTTTCAAAAGGCAAAGTGGCAGGTACTACTCATAATAGGCTGGGAGTTGCTCGGTGTCGAAAAAGAGGATCTTGCAAATCCTTAAAGATGCCATAAAGTCTGCTAAGCTTCATTTTATATATTCTGTAATGATCCTCCTGTGGATTGATATTACAGACTCGTCTATAATAAATACTTTGATATTTTCAGACGTTTGAGTTTGTAATAATATTTTATATTCCAAGACTTCCGCTGTGCTATTCTGTGTATGTTTGACCATGATGATATCAACTACGTCACTATACTCCCCACCGGGCCCACCGGTGATATGTGGAAATATCGGGGTGTGACAAGAATGGAAGATAACCATGTCTACATCTCCATATATAATGGATATTAGATTTAGTCTTGTTGCATCTTGAACATGGTTGTAAAAATCCCGACTAGCATCCGATTAATCGCTAGACATACATACATACATATATGCATGCATACATGCATGCACGCATGCACGCATACTGTCACAACCCCCGCCCCCTTATCTGTCCTGGGAACGGGCGGCCGCGAACATTTGTTGTGGTGGTATCATTTTATTGATTATTAATTTGGCAGCGGAAATTTCATCTGGACCGTAGTTAGGAAATTTGTATCAGAGTAAAACCACCATATTTTATATTAATAACCACATTGGTAAAACCCAAGTTTATTATTACAATACATTTATAGGGATAAACCCTATTTTATTGAATTTAAAACATCGTCTTTTAGGTAACTTTTATAGCCACATTTTTTTCCAAGCCGTCAGTGCTCTCCAGCTGGCTTTTTCCTAATCGGCTTTCACATTGTGTTACCTGAAACGCGTTTTAAAAACATTTGTCAGTGGGAAATACTGGTGAGTGAATCCCAATTTAATCAAGAAGAGTTTTATCAATTAACACAGTATTGAGAGCGATCACAATGTTTATTTCTACACAATTACTCATTCAGTACAGTCAATCCTGACGGGTGGGTCATATTACACATTGGCTAACTCATTGTCCAATTGTAACGTGTTCCACATTTTGTATACAAAACCCCAACATACCGGCAGTAATTGAAGAACTACAAAGACTCAATCACTGCTTAATCACATTGTAAAACGTTTAAGGTTTTGTAAAACAGTTCATAAAAA
Source organism: Helianthus tuberosus (assembly GCA_030545235.1). NCBI lineage: Eukaryota > Viridiplantae > Streptophyta > Magnoliopsida > Asterales > Asteraceae > Helianthus > Helianthus tuberosus. The sequence continues at coordinate 31,856,996 of CM060421.1, forward strand.
GGTTTACAAAAAGAGGATAAACTCACATTGCTGTTTTAGACTTCGTTTAAGGGTTTCCTGGTGTTAATCTATAATTTACACAAATTTACATATGTTAGTATAGGGGTAGGGATATGGTAAAAAGTGTTTAAAATGTGAGAAGGGTAAGAAGTGTTTTAAACCATTGGATATTTGATCTAATGGTTGAGATCAATAGGGTATAAAAATGTAAATTGTGTTTTAATTAGAAGGACCTTATGTAAAATTGAAGGGCAATAGTGTCTTTTCAGATGTTTCAAATATGGTAATCGTATCCTACACAACCAAAACCCCCATTATTCTCCTAAAAACTAGCGACTTCCCTTTAAAAGTTGATTATCTGATTTCCTTGACTATTGTAAGACACTATACAGTTTAATTAACAATAATCTGTTGATTTAAATCAGTTAATAATCATAAAACACTATGAACCAGAAAATTAAGATGTCTGTACAGAATATAACACTATTGATTGGGAATAAAACACTATGAAAGGAAATTAAGATGTCTGTACATAATATAACACTATTGATTGGGGATAAAACACTATACATATAAATATAAAAAAATAACACTGTTAGTGATAAAACACTAAAACAAAAACTTACCCTAAACAATTCAATGTATAAAACACTATTGATTGGGGATAAAACACTATGAAAGAAATTAAGATGTCTGTAAAGAATATAACACTATTGATTGGGGATAAAACACTATGAAAGGAAATTAAGATGTCTGTACAGTATATAACACTGTTGATTGGGGATAAAACACTATACATATAACACTGTTAATGTATAAAACAATATGAAATGAAATTAAGATGTCTGTACATAATATAACACTATTGATCATCCATATGACACTATACATCTAAATATAAAAAAAAATATATAACTCTGTTCATGATAAAACACTAAAACAATTATAATTGACGAAGAATTGATGAAGAATGATGCGTACATGAAATTAATTGATAAAACACTAAAATTCGAAAGAATCCCTAAAATATCTCATCGCCAGTTTTTTTTTTTTGGCAGTTATCCTGGAATCAATTAATTGATAAGAATGGAAAATTACTAATACACCATTTTGAATTAATTAAGATAAAGGACACTTGTCATTCCCAAATTATTTCTCACACTTCTCACAAAAGTTGAACTTTGTACAAGATCCTCTACCTGTTAGTATAATAACCCTTTATTTATATTAACGATACCCTCCCCGAGACGGTATTCCAATAACTATGTCGGGCAGAACCACGACAGTTATTACGGAATCCTGGATCAATCGGGCAGCGTATCTAATACGAAACTAGGGTTATAATACTTACAACGGAGTAGAACTTCGTTAATTAAGGGGATATAATACCCGAGTATTATGCCTACTTCTCAGAAATTCGTTAAGAAAGAAAAGAAACGAGCGACGGAAAACGAAAGCCCGATGCCTTCTTATATAGGGCTGAAAATCGAGTCTCTCGTGGCCCGCGTAAGGTAAGGCTAAGGCCTACTGATGCGTGTGAAGTGTTATATATATTAGGTGTATATTTTAAGCCCTTTAACACTTTTTTAGCGAAGTTTTAAATTTATAAAACACGATATTTACTAACACTAAACACACATATGGGCAAGTGCACCCATCGTGAGCGTAGTATAGCGTTGCTAAGATACCGAGGTCGTCCAAGGACACAAGAGCTTTTAGTACCGGTTTATCCTCAACGTCTAATCAAATCAAAAAGTTTAGAAAAAATGTTTTAAGCTAAGAAAAATAAAAACTAACTAAAATGCTGAAAAATAAAAATAAAAACAGATAGACAAGATGAATCACTTGGTTCCGACTCGTGTATAGTGTAACCTTTGATTATTTCCGCACTTTTGCACTTGTTTAAGAGATTATCTTAGTTATTGTAGTAGGCCCCTCTTTTGAAGGTGACGTTACCCTCAACCCAGTAGTTTGAGTCAGCAAGGATACAATCCTAAAGGGTCGGATTATTGAAAGATAATTAAGTAAGTTATTAATGCAAATTATGGTAGGCCCCTCTTTTGGAGGTGACGTTACCCTCGGCTAAGTAGTCTGAGTCAGCAGGGATACAGTCCTAAATAGCCGGGTTATAGTATTAATAGTAGTTAACTTATGAGGGGATCAAAGAGTTTGGACCCCCGCCATCCAATACCGTTAAGTATTGAAGGAGGTCCTACTAAATTTGACTCAGGTCCATTGCAGGACCTCTAAACGCTGAACAATGGCAAGACTCTTACCAAACCGTTCCCTTAACCCCCGACCAGGTAGCCAACATACCTCCATATAGACCGTGGAGATATGAATGGTGAAAATCTTTTATTTTATATAGACAGTAAAATAATGTCAAGACACCACGGACAAACGATAAGGAAGAATCACCTTCAACATAATAAACTAGTTATTAAAGTCATTAATACAAAACCAAGTAAAAAGTGCGAAAAGATTAGAAATAAAAAGTATTACACTAGACACTTGCCTTCACCAAGTGATGTAAGAGACTTAGGCAAACATGGCCTTGATTGTCAAGAACTCTTACGATCAATCTTGTATCCTGAGACGACTCACACACTCTATGATGGACAATGGATGATGGTGTTATGGTGGTGGTGGGTGGTGGGTGAAGTGTGAGAGAGGTGGTGTGCCAAGGGATGGTTTGAGCTTGAGCTAAGCACTCCTATTTATAGGCTGAACAGAAGCTCGGGCACGGCCCCGTGTCCAGTGGGCACGGCCCCGTGTCCACATCCTTCTCTTTCTTCATTTAATGCAGCTTGTCTTATTAGTTGACCATGCCCCCGTGTCTGCTGAGCACGACCCCGTGTGCAGAAGAAACTTTGTACTATGAAGATTTGCCTAGATTGTGCGAATCTTATAGTTGACCACGGCCCCGTGTCCGCTGAGCACGGCCCCGTGGTGGGCAATAGAAGCTTCTACCACTTTGTCTTTTCTGGTGACACTTGGGCACGCCCCCGTGCTGGCTGAGCACGGGGCGTGTTCAGTCTTCTGTCTTCTTGTTTTGCTTGGGAAGATGCTGTCGCGGGGTCGGGCATGCCACATTTGTTCCTTTTCTTGTATTTATGTTAGATTTTGCTGTCTTTTTGCTTCTTTTGTTAATTTGAGCTCATTTAATCCTGAAAATACAAAAGGAAGACAAAATCACACTTTTTCCAACATTAGTACTAAAAAAGGGTTAGTTTTATGTCACAATTGATGTAATTTATATGTTGCATTTTGCACACATCAAATACCCCCACACTTGAATCTTTGCTTGTCCTTAAGCAAAACTCTTTATAATGTGGCTTTACACTCACAAATGGAATGGAATGGGTAGAAGAGAACGTTTTTGGGCTTGTCATAGAGTGTCGGGATTTCTAAGATTCTTTTATTAAGTTTTATTTTTATTTATTTACAATCCTATTCATCATGATTTATTTAAAACTTTTCATAAGACAAATTACTTATTAGGGCATAACATGCCTCTTTAAAATTTCTTTATATACAAGTTCACATACCTCACGGGGGATCACTCAACACTAGGCCGAAGATGTATTTTAGTGGATCACTCGAGAGCGGCATGGAACTTACTCCTACCATAGGCTTGCTAAGCAATCAATCCTCCTCCTTTTTAACTTATATACCTTTGTAAATATCAAGAGGACTTTTGGGTGAAGGGTTAGGCTTGGGTTAAAGGTAGGTGGTTGGGTTAGTGGTTAGTAGAAAAGGGCGACAAAGCGTAAAAAGCATCGGTTTTCGTAAGACTTTCTATTTTTCAACTTTTTATTATTTTGATGAAGCCATTATTCCAAACAAAGTTATTTTTGATGAACTTGCTTGTTTATTTGTGTTTGCTTCATCATCAACAATTTTTTTTTTTGAAAAGTTATACGAAAAACCAAGCTAGTTACTAAAACAAAGGGTTAAAAATGAAAAAGGTTTTGGTGGGTAAAAGGGTGCTTGTTTGGGTTATGAAATGAAAAGATTTAGTCTCAAAGGGGCTAACTAGGGGGATTTTGGGTAGGTGGTAAAAAAAATAATGGTGTATAAATAAAAAGTGGTTAGTCCTAATGCCTCCATCATTTACTTACTCGGGTTTAAGTTGGTAAGGACCGAGAATGTATTGTCGTGGCAAGTTCTAGATTCGTAAGAACCAAGCGGCTATTCACACAAGAAACGAAAAATGAGCATTTAGTTTAATGATATGTAATTGTATGCTCAATAAAGGCTCAAAACTCACTTTTGTGGGAATGAGTTTTTATGTGATCAAGTATATATAATCAAATTTTAACTAAGTTTGCCATGCCTCTTCATAATTTTCTTATGTTGGTTCTTTTTATCACGACGCTATCGGTTGTAAATTCGTAAAAATATAACCTTTTTAGAACTTGAAATTCCCAAGTTAAACCTAGTCAAGTAAAAAAAATGAAAATTTTTGAAAAAAATTGGGGTGATTAGCGGTTCCAATAGAGTTTTGTGTAAGGCTTGTATTTAGGACTTGCAAGATTCAAGGTTTTAGCATCCCCCCCCCCCCCCACACTTAAATTACACATTGTCCTCAATGTGTCCCAAAAATAAATTTTTAGGTTGAATGAATGTGTAAAAAGGTGTTAAAAGCAAAAATTTATGTTACTGGTTGCCTGGACACGACCCCGTGTTGGGTGGACACGACCCCGTGGTCAGGTGCCAGTAACGAAAACTTACAGAAGTCGAACACGGGGGCGTGTTGGGTGGACACGGCCCCGTGTCTGTCAAGGTCTGCAAAATTTTAAAACAAACAGCAGGTTCAGGGGAATGGGCACGGGGGCGTGTCGGCTGGACACGGCCCCGTGTGGACAATCTGCAAGGTTGAAAAACAGGTTCCTTTCTTCAGTTTTCCTGTCCCGGCTTTAGCAGTACTAATGCTTAGTACTCTAAGCCTCGTATGTACCTGCTTAATCAATAAACACCATACCACACCATAGCAAACGTCCTAATTTTACCAAGTTCAACATCCATGTCCACGAAGTTAAAAGAAAAATAAATGCAGAAAATAAAAGAAGTTAGGGAAAGTAAATTGTTCAACACTTGGCACGCAGGCCTTAAATTGTTCGAGATTAAGGGTTAACCTGGGGAATCATTATCCAACCGCTTCTTCCTTTGCTCCACCCGCCTAATCCATGTCTTCGTCCTCATCATCATCATCATCTCCACCATGTCCAGCAATGTACTCCCAGATATTTCCAATATCATCTTGGATATCGGATATATTTCTCTCGATCGCCCCAACCCGGTTGTACGTGTTGCTTGCCATATTGTAGGTGTTCCTGGTGCACATGAGGTTTTCCTGCAACAAATCATGTAAACTTTGGAAGTTAGGAAAACCGCCTCCTGAGGAGGACTGGCCCGGATCACCATGGGGCTGGTGTTGGTACTGATGATGTTGTGGAGCGTGGAGAACAAGTGCTTCCTGCGCGTTCCATGCATGACCTTGCATCCTTTGAAAGCTTACCGTCCCGTCTTCAGCCTCATAAATTAGGTTCATTGAGCGGCAGATGTGTATATCTACCCTACCCGACCATGGGCTCCTTCCGAATGACCTAGGGGTGAAGTGTCTGAAGAGACGGTACACCCATCCCCCAAAGAAGATAGGGGTCGGTGCACTAGCAAGGCGGTTATGATGCATGTTTCGGAGCATGAGGAATGGAACATCAAGTGGCCTACGGTTATGGATGCAGTGGAGGACAACCAAATCTCTTAACCCAACGACGCCACCGCTATCGTGTCTTTGACTAAGAGAGTAGCCGAGGAGCCTATGGATGTATCTGTAGAGCGGATCCCTCAACTTCGTGCTCTTAGTGCTGCTCGGATTGTAATATCCTTCACCAATCTGAGCCCACGCCGCTTGGCGATCGTTTTCACCTATCTCTCGCATCCCTCCAGTATTTTCCTCGTTACCTGCATCTTCTTCCGCATACAACCCGACAATCGACCCAAATTGTGCCATAGAGATCGAATACTTAATTCCGCCACATCGGAATGCTACCCCATCATTGTCGAATGGGTCGCACCTTGAGTTGAACGCGAAGGTGCTATAGAATTCCAAAGTGCATTCGTGGACGGAACGAAGTCGAGTTTTTAAAGCGACTCTTAGTGGTCCTGTGACAAGGTTGTTGAAGCGGTCGATTTGATTCACCATAGTTAACAGTTCCGTGCATGCTTGCCCCGGGTATTCCTCCGGCCTTGTTTGAAGTATTTCGTATCTAGCCCTAGCATCGAGCTCATTGGCGTTAAACCTCATGAACTTCCTAGCCATCTGAAAGAATACACCAAAAGTTAGCGCGAAACATAAGAATTTTCGGACAAAACTACAAACAGTGGGCTGGACACGACCCCGTGTTCAGCGGACACGGCCCCGTGTCCAGGCGTCTGTTACACAAAAATTTCATTTTTCGACCCGGTTTCGAAAACTTGAAATTTTTTTTGTCCAATAGGCGCGGTTTTCCCCGAAAATGAAACCCCAAGTGCCGTTTTTCCCAAAATAACCCGTTTACCCTTTCAATTTTATCTTTTTCGGTTCAAAAACAAGGGTTTGGGGTTTTTTATGAGAAATCGGGCGAATCTGTGAACAATACAAGTGGATTTACTTCCCTTAACACTATTCTAACTAAATGCAAACAGATCTAAACAAAAATTTGAGGTTCGATCCGGACGAACTTCAAGACTAGATTTTTCCCCAAATTTTTGGTGTTTTAACTACATGCAAGTAACTAATCTAACTAAGAATAGTGATAGAATCATACCTTGATGTTGTTAAAATGATAGGAGACGTTGAAAATCTGCGGAAAATCGCCAGGAACTAGAGTGTTTTCAAGGAAACGGGGCGTGTGGAATGAAGTAACTGTTATGAAAAAGGGGATATATCCCGACTGCAGTGCGGACACGGCCCCGTGTCCAACTGACACGGCCCCGTGCCGAGCAAAGTTTTGAAATATATATTTTTTTTAGTGCTCGTGTGAGTGCCCTTGTTTCCCATAAACTTTGGTCAGAAAACTTACCGCTTTAGATATCGTTCCGATCATTCGTAACTTACCAGGTATGATGGTTTCATTCTTCAACCGTTTGAAGCGAGATCTCCTCCTCTTCATCCTCAATGAATCCTTGATAGAGTTTCAGCCGTTGGCCATTGACTTTGAATGGAGGTCCATTCCGAGATTTAATTTCTACTGCACCGTGTGGGAAAATATGGGTGATGGAAAAAGGTCCTGACCACCTAGACTTTAATTTACCAGGAAACAATCGAAGTCATGAATTAAACAAAAGAACTAGATCTCCTACTCGAAATTCATTAGGTTTAATATGTTTGTCATGCAAATTTTTCATTCTTTCCTTATAAATTTCGGAGTTTGAGTATGCATAATTCCTAAGTTCGTCTAATTCATTTAATTGACAAAATCGATTTTTACCAGCAAATTCTAAATCTAAGTTTACATTTTTAATTGCCCAGTAGGCTTTGTGTGCAATTTCCACTGGCAAGTGACAACTTTTTCCATAGACTAGCTTATATGGGGTTGTACCTATTGTTGTTTTATAAGCAGTTCAAAAAGCCCATAAAGCATCATCTTATTTATCTGCCCATTCCTTTTTATTTAACCCTACGGTTTTTTCGAGTATTCGTTTTAAACCTCTATTAGTCACTTCGGCTTGTCCGTTTGTTTGAGGGTGATATGCTGTTGAGACCCGGTGATAGACCCCATATCTTGTTAAAAAAATTTCAAGTTGATGGTTGCAAAAATGCGTACCTCTATCACTTATTAATGCTTTAGGTGTGCCAAAACGAGAGAATAATTTCTTCAGAAATCTTACCACGACTCTTCCATCATTCGTTGGAAGTGCCTCGGCCTCGGCCCATTTAGACAAGTAGTCTACTGCCACAAGTATATATTTGTTTCCTTTCGACGGTGGGAAAGGTCCCATAAAGTCGAGTCCCCACACATCAAAAATTTCACAAACAAGAATGCCATTTTGTGGCATTTCGTTTTTGGAAGAAATATTACCTGTTCTTTGGCAAGCATCACATGTTTTGACAAGACTTTGGGCGTCTTTGTAAATGGTTGGCCAATAAAATCCTGAATCAAATACCTTTCGTGCAGTACTAGCGGCACCATGATGCCCTCCGTATGGACCTTCATGACAATGGCGGAGAATTCTTCGTGCTTCACTACCATGTACGCATCGTCGGACGAGTTGGTCGGCACACATTTTGAAAAGATATGGATCTTCCCAAAAGTAGTGTTTCACATTGGGAAAGAATTTTTTTCTTTGATGATGTGGCCAACCTTTTGCGACTATACCGCTAGCTAGGTAGTTAGCGTAGTCGGCGTACCATGGTTCTTCCTTATATTCCACCATTTCCAGGGACTCAGTCGGGAATTTTTTGTTGATTTGCTCGTCCCTGGTTGCCTCCAAAGCTGGGTCTTCCAGGCGCGAAAGATGATCTGCTGCGGTATTTTCTGCTCCTCTTTTATCTTTGATTTCAATATCAAATTCTTGGAGGAGTAGAATCCACCTAATCAAACGTGGTTTTGCGTCCTGCTTTTTGAAGAGATATCGAATGGCTGCATGATCTGTATAGACTATAGTTTTAGAAAGAACAAGATAAGAACGAAATTTATCAAAAGCAAATACCACAGCTAGTAATTCTTTTTCAGTTGTTGTGTAATTTTCTTGTGCATCATTTAGTGTTTTACTAGCATAATAAATTGGGTGGAAATGCTTTTCTTTTCTTTGTCCCAAGACAGCTCCAACTGCAAAGTCACTAGCATCACACATGATCTCGAAAGGAAATTTCCAATCAGGTGCTATCATGATAGGTGCATTGACTAACATTTCCTTTAGGGTTAGAAATGCTTGATTGCAATCCTTGTCAAAGATGAAAGGAGCATCTTTTTCAAGTAATTTTGTTAGAGGCCTTGAGATTTTAGAAAAGTCTTTGATAAACCGCCTATAAAATCCGGCATGCCCTAGGAAACTTCTGATAGCTCTTACGGAGGATGGAGGTGGTAATCTAGAAATGGTATCTATTTTGGCTCGATTCACCTCCATTCCTTCGCTTGAGATCTTGTGACCGAGTACTATTCCCTCCGTTACCATGAAATGGCATTTTTCCCAATTAAGGGTGAGGTTGGTTTCCTCACATCGGGATAGCATTCGTTCAAGGTTATCGAGGCATTGGTCATATGAATCCCCAAAGATAGTAAAGTCGTCCATGAAGACTTCCATTGTCTTTTCTATCATGTCGTGAAAAATGGCTACCATGCAACGTTGGAATGTTGCGGGGGCATTACATAGACCAAACAGCATGCGTCGATAAGCAAAAGTTCCATAGGGACATGTGAAAGTTGTCTTTTCTTGGTCTTCGGGTGCTATCGGGATTTGAAAGTAACCTGAAAAACCATCCAAGAAACAGTAAAATTTATGACCGGATAATCTTTCTAACATTTGATCAATGAAGGGTAAAGGAAAGTGATCTTTTCTTGTTGCTTCATTTAATCGTCTATAATCTATACATACTCTCCATCCTGTGACGGTTCTCGTTGGTATTAATTCATTTTTCTCGTTAGTTATTACCGTCATACCTCCTTTCTTTGGAACTACTTGGACAGGACTCACCCATGGGCTATCGGAGATAGGATAGATAAGTCCGGCGTCAAGTAATTTGATGACTTCGTTTTTAACCACTTCTTGAACATTTGGATTTACTCGACGTTGTGGTTGTATTACCGATTTGTAGTCCTCATTCATTAAGATTTTGTGCGTACACATGGAAGGACTTATTCCTTTAATGTCTACAAGTTTCCAAGCGATCGCGTTTTTATGTTTTTTCAAAAGACTAATTAATTTTTCTTTTTCTAAGCTATCTAATTTAGACGAAATAATTACAGGTAAATTATCATCTTTGTCTAGAAAAGCATATTCCAAACCTTTTGGAAGTTCTTTGAGCTCAAGTGGTGGGTCTTTAGGAGACTCCTTATTTGGTCGCTCATTTCGATCAAGAACCTTAAAAGTTTGTTCTATGGCGACCTCTTCTTCAACAAAGTGGTCAATCTTTTCACTTGTATCGGGTGGTTCATCTTCATCTTCAATTAGGGGGTCATTATTGCCGAATGGATATTTCATTGACCGCTCGAGATCGACACTTCTTTTAAATGCCCCTAATTGAAGAGGTAGATAGTTGAACTTCCGGTTTTTCAAAGCTTCGTGAGTTTTTACAAATGGTCGTCCCAACATTAGGGGAGCGTCATCGAGGATGACAAAGTCGGTGGGAACTACCATTTGATTTGTTTGAACCAAGATATCCTCAACTACACCGATTGATTTTATTACTTTCCGATTGGATAGAAAAATGGGTATTTGAAGTGGAGAAAAATCACTAATACTTAATTTTTCGAAAATGTAGTTAGGCATTATGTTAACACAAAGATCTTTATCAATTATGACATTACTAATAAACGAATTTTGAAAGAAACATGGAACCGGTGTAATGTTAATTTCAAATGGGTCTTTTTTTATTAGCGAGGTTTGATCATTAGTTAACTTAACACTTACCGTTTCGTCAAGTTTAGTGTTAGTGTTTAACTCTTTTAAAAACTTAGCATGAGTGGGAACTAAACAATGATTTTCGAAAGAAGGTGACAAGAGATTAATTTCTTCAAAATTAGACTCTTCTTGAATTTTAACGTTGTCGGACTCACCTTTTTCGTTGTTTAACTCATGTGTCGGTTTTTCACTTATTTGTTCTTCCATTTTTACACTTTCAGTTATCTCTTCTTTTTTTAATTCTTCTCTTGCGCGAGATTCTTTTATATAGCGATCGATAACTCTAAGGTGTTCTAATATCCTATCGGTCACTTCGGTTATAGAAAAAGAATCGGGATTCTCAAAGCTTGAATCCGGTTGTTCGATCCTTTGTTCCTCATAATACCCATATGAAGTAGATGGTTCACACCATTGTTCTTCATTGTAAGTATATGATGGATAAGGGTCATAATTTTGTTCTTCAAAATACTCATATGAGGTGGGTTGTTCACGCCATGGCTCCTCATAATAAGCATACGAAGGTGGTGGCTCATATCTTGGTTTCTCAAAGTATGAGTAAGAAGGCTCATACCTTGGTTCATCAAAATATGAGTATGAGGGAGGAGGTTCATACCTTTGGTGTTCTTAGGATGTGTATGAAGTCGATGGCTCGTACCTGGGCTCCTCATAGTAGGTGTATGAATTGGATGGTTGATATGAGTGATTATATTGAACCGAGTGTGGGTTACTACAATTAGTGCAATAATTACTCCTATAATCATCCTCCTCATAGGTGTAGTTGTAACCTCCTGAGTATTGATCCATAAGAATCACTCAGCAGACCACAACCAAGTCTCGAGATCAGAAAACAAAAATAAAAACGGAAATAGAGGCTGGACACGGCCCCGTGTTCAATGGACACGGCCCCGTGTTCAGGGTCTGTATCTGGGCGTTTTAATTAAATTTACTGATTTCGTTGAGCACGGGGCGTGTTCAGTGAGCACGGCTCGTGTTCAAGCTACTGTTACTGGGTGTTTTTATGAAAATGTGCAGCACGGCCCCGTGTTCAATGAACACGGCCCCGTGTACAGGTTACTGTAAATGCAAAACTAAACTAAAATGCAGAAAAATGTGCGCGCGTTTTAAAAAGGTTTTGAAAAACTGATTAGGCCGTCGATTTTAAGCTTTCTTAAAATCCTTGTGTCCCCGGCAACGGCGCCAAAAACTTGATGCGTGTGAAGTGTTATATATATTAGGTGTATATTTTAAGCCCTTTAACACTTTTTTAGCGAAGTTTTAAATTTATAAAACACGATATTTACTAACACTAAACACACATATGGGCAAGTGCACCCATCGTGAGCGTAGTATAGCGTTGGTAAGATACCGAGGTCGTCCAAGGACACAAGAGCTTTTAGTACCGGTTTATCCTCAACGTCTAATCAAATCAAAAAGTTTAGAAAAAATGTTTTAAGCTAAGAAAAATAAAAACTAACTAAAATGCTGAAAAATAAAAATAAAAACAGATAGACAAGATGAATCACTTGGTTCCGACTCGTGTATAGTGTAACCTTTGATTATTTCCGCACTTTTGCACTTGTTTAAGAGATTATCTTAGTTATTGTAGTAGGCCCCTCTTTTGAAGGTGACGTTACCCTCAACCCAGTAGTTTGAGTCAGCAAGGATACAATCCTAAAGGGTCGGATTATTGAAAGATAATTAATTAAGTTATTAATGCAAATTATGGTAGGCCCCTCTTTTGGAGGTGACGTTACCCTCGGCTAAGTAGTCTGAGTCAGCAGGGATACAGTCCTAAATAGCCGGGTTATAGTATTAATAGTAGTTAACTTATGAGGGGATCAAAGAGTTTGGACCCCCGCCATCCAATACCGTTAAGTATTGAAGGAGGTCCTACTAAATTTGACCCAGGTCCATTGCACGACCTCTAAATGCTGAACAATGGCAAGACTCTTACCAAACCGTTCCCTTAACCCCCGACCAGGTAGCCAACATACCTCCATATAGACCGTGGAGATATGAATGGTGAAAATCTTTTATTTTATATAGACAGTAAAATAATGTCAAGACACCACGGACAAACGATAAGGAAGAATCACCTTCAACATAAGAAACTAGTTATTAAAGTCATTAATACAAAACCAAGTAAAAAGTGCGAAAAGATTAGAAATAAAAAGTATTACACTAGACACTTGCCTTCACCAAGTGATGTAAGAGACTTAGGCAAACATGGCCTTGATTGTCAAGAACTCTTACGATCAATCTTGGATCCTGAGACGACTCACACACTCTATGATGGACAATGGATGATGGTGTTATGGTGGTGGTGGGTGGTGGGTGAAGTGTGAGAGAGGTGGTGTGCCAAGGGATGGTTTGATCTTGAGCCAAGCACTCCTATTTATAGGCTGAACAGAAGCTCGGGCACGGCCCCGTGTCCAGTGGGCACGGCCCCGTGTCCACATCCTTCTCTTTCTTCATTTAATGCAGCTTGTCTTATTAGTTGACCACGCCCCCGTGTCTGCTGAGCACGACCCCGTGTGCAGAAGAATCTTTGTACTATGAAGATTTGCCTAGATTGTGCGAATCTTATAGTTGACCACGGCCCCGTGTCCGCTGAGCACGGCCCCGTGGTGGGCAATAGAAGCTTCTACCACTTTGTCTTTTCTGCTGACACTTGGGCACGCCCCCGTGCTGGCTGAGCACGGGGCGTGTTCAGTCTTCTGTCTTCTTGTTTTGCTTGGGAAGATGCTGTCGTGGGGTCGGACATGCCACGTTTGTTCCTTTTCTTGTATTTATGTTAGATTTTGTTGTCTTTTTGCTTCTTTTGTTAATTTGAGCTCATTTAATCCTGAAAATACAAAAGGAAGACAAAAGCACACTTTTTCCAACATTAGTACTAAAAAGGGTTAGTTTTATGTCACAATTGATGTAATTTATATGTTGCATTTTGCAGACATCACCTACGCGGCCCGCGTACTAGGGGGTTCTAGGCCTAGGTGATCCGGGTCATGACTAAGTTCAACACGCAGGTGACACGTGTCAACACCGGGGTGCGATCTGGTTTCACAGTTGTCGTGGCCCGCGTAAGGTGTAGCCAAGGGCTACGCGGCCCACGAGCGCACCTGGAATTTTGTTTTTATTTTATTTTTAATAACATTTCATATTTTGGGCCCGGTTTTCACATACGGGGTGTATTTTAAGACATATAGGGGTATTTTGAAATATATTAGGGTATCAGAAAAATATTTTGGAGGGTTGTTATATCCTCCCCTCCTTGTTTTAGAACTCGTCCTCGAGGTCTACTGGAACAAGTGTGGATATTTCCTTTGCATTTCTGATTCAAGCTCCCATGTGTATTATGGTCCTCTTTTGGAGTCCCATTTCACTTTGACCAGAACTAATCTCTTATGCTTGAGGTTCTTGACTTTCCTGTCTTCAATTTGTAGAGGTCTTTCTACAAATTTTAACTGTTCAATTACCTCTATATCCTTAAGAGGTACTATGAGTGATTCATCAGCTAAACATTTCTTGAGATTAGATACATGAAATACATCATGTATTCCTATCATTTCCTCTGGCAGTTGTAGCTGATAGGCTACAGGTCCTACTCTTTTAATAATCTCAAAAGGTCCAACATACCTGGGGCTTAACTTTCATCTTTTGATGAATCTTAACATTACTTTCCAAGGAGAGACTTTCAATAATACTTTATCTCCTACCTGAAATTCCAACGGTTTTCGTCTGTTATCAGCATAACTCTTTTGTCGATCACGTGCTGTTTTTAGTCGTTCCTTGACTTGAATGATTTTTTCTATTGTTTCTTGTACTATCTCAGGCCCAGATAGTTGCTTTTCTCCAATTTCTGCCCAACAGACTGGAGTTCGGAACTTTCGTCCATAAAGTGCTTCGAATGGTGCAGCATTGATACTTGTGTGATAACTATTATTATAAGAAAATTCTATCAATGGTAAGTGATCGTCCCAATTACCTCCGAAATCAATTACACAAGCTCTAAGCATGTCCTCCATTGTCTGAATTGTCCTTTCACTTTGTCCGTCCGTTTGAGGATGATAAGCTGTGCTTAGATTGAACTTGGTTCCCATTGCTTTTCAGAAACTTGTCCAAAAATGAGAGGTAAAACGACTATCTCTGTCAGAAACCAGTGGAATTCCATGTAAAGAAACTATTTCATTTACATAAAGCTTAGCTAATTGTTCCATACTGAAAATTTCCTTCATTGGTAGGAAATGGGCTGACTTGGTTAGTCTGTCTACAATCACCCAGATTGTATCATTACCTTTCTTGGTCTTGGGTAATTTAGTAACAAAATCCATTGTTATCAATTCCCATTTCCATACTGGCATTTCTAATTGTTGTAACAAACCTGAGGGTTTCTGATGTCCAGCTTTGACTTGTGAACAGGTTAAACACTTAGAAACATAGGCTGCTATGTCCTTTTTCATTCCTATCCACCAGAAATTCTTCCTTAAATCCTGGTACATTTTATCGCTTCCTGGATGCATCGTATACTTAGACTTATGGGCTTCTTCTAATATACAATGACGCAGATTTCCTAGTTTAGGTATCCACATTCTTTTCTTATGGAATCTCCAAATTCCATCTGTTCCTCGTTCTAATTCCTTAATCATTCATTTCAATTTTTCAGTATCATCCTTGATTACTGATTCTTGTGCTTTTCTAATCTGCTCATTTAAATCTACTTGTAGATTTAATTTAAGAGAACGTATCCTTTTTAGTTGTTCATGATACTTTCGGCTTAAAGCATCAGCAACTACATTTGCCTTTTCTGCATGATACTGAATATCACAATCATAATCACTAAGCATTCCCATCCAGCGTCTTTGTCTCATATTCAATTCCTTTTGCCCGAAAACATACCTTAAACTCTTATCATCGGTGAAAACAGTAAACTTACTAAGCATTCCCATCCAGCGTCTTTGTCTCATAACCAGCTAGTCCTAAGAAACATCTAACCTCAATTGGTGACTCAGGAGTTTTCCACTTGGTAAATGCCTCGATCTTGGTTGGATCCACATGAATTCCTTCATGATTAACTAGATGTCCAAGAAACTGTACCTGTTCTAACCAAAACTCACACTTCGAAAACTTAGCATAAAGCTTTTCTTTTCTTAATAAACTTAGAAGGGCATGCAAATGCTTTGCATGTTCCTCTTTACTCTTAGAGTAAATGAGAATATCATCTATAAAGACAATTATGAATTTATCCAAATATGGCTTACATATTCGGTTCATCATGTCCATGAATGCAGCTAGGGCATTGGTTAAACCAAATGGCATGACAGTAAACTCATAATGGCCATACCTTGTTCTGAAGGCGGTTTTAGGAATGCCCTCTTCCTGTACCTTTAATTGATGATATCCTGACCTTAAATCGATTTTTGAGAAAAATCGTACTCCTTGCAACTGATCGAACATATCATCTATTCTTGGTAATTGTCACACCCCGATATTTCCACGTATTACCGATGGGCCCGGTGGGGAGTATCGTGACGTAGTTGATAACATCATAGTCAAACAACACAATTTAAATGCACAGCGGGAGCAAAAGATAAAATATTACAAACCGATATAAAGTAATATCAAAGTATTACAAACGGAATGTAAAGGATCCACAGACGGATCAAATAAAAGATAATTGTTCAACAGATTTTGACATCTAAGCTTGCGAGACTCTTTATTGATGCTAGGAGTAGCCAGCCTATTCCGATTAGTACTTGCACTTAGCCCTTTTTGGGAAAATACGTCAGTTTACACTGGTAAATACAATTTAACTGACTCATTTTGAAAATGTTTTAGAAAATTGACTTGAATGCACAAGGCACAAAATATTTTATAACTTGGGATAATTATTTATATATACTCTTGTAAAAGAATTATATGTTTCTTATACGTTCAGTAGCCCGGATTGACGCCGGGCTAAAGATTAATAGACACACCACATGATATAGTCCCGCGGCGAGTTATTCCCGAAACCGGCAGTTATACCTTATTATTTATATATGCACTGTCGGGAGTACGCCTACACCCCGTGCTTAAGCCGTGGCCATTTCTTAAAATGATGCCAAGAATATCCGGGACATGGTCATTAACCCCCCAAAGGTTTTAAGCAAACAAAACAATTTAAACGGGTCATTTCAATAAAGTAACCTTCATACGATTAAAAATTCAATGCCCGACCAAGCGGTATTTTATATACCGTACCCCAAGCCCGTATAGGGAAAATAAGTTAAAAGTATTTACCTGAGCTAAATATAAATTCAATCCCAGTCGTATATCAAATCAGCAAGTACAGATAGCTTTTACCGGGCTCCTAAATCTGGAACGAAGGTTTTTAATAACCTATTAGATTCCTAACGGTTCTTTAATTAAGCCTAAACTTAGACCGGTTAGTTTTTAAAGAAGATACGGTTCAAAACGTATGATTATGCGAAGACCGGATTAGAATGTAGTTTAGACCCGACAAGCTTGTATACTTGTCTAGTATGGGTAAATTAAACACATTCTGGATTTTAAGATAAAAATGATAAGGTTTGACCCGTTTCGGCTAATTTATGCAAACTAGTTACAAAAGCCGATCCGAACGCGAAAAGTGCGTAACGGGTAACCAAATGAGTCATGAACATGTTTCCTAAGTTAATATGCCTTAAATATGTTGTGATATCAGTAGGATACCTTCCATTATGCCCAAAACGAATTTAAAACCAATTTATGCCCCGTAGGGGTATTTTGGTCATTTTAAAGGTTATAAGAGAGATTAAATATTATTCTGAGTTACAGGTCTGATATAATCAGTAAAAATACTTAATTTAATAAGTTATAACAGTAGGGTATAGCATATATGTGAAATTTACTATTTATAACCAAACTATGCACCGTAGGGGCATTTTGGTAATTTCACATAAGCTTAAAAGGTCAAAATTAGAGAATCTGAGTTTAAAACTTTTATTTACTGTTAAAATATATAAATTTACTTAAAACATCAGTAGGTATTAAGTTTCATATGCCAAAATAGTTTTAACTCATACTATGCGCTTAAAACGCGTAAAAGTCAGTTTTAAGCGATTTTCGGGTTTAAATAGGAAATCCGAGTTTTTGATCAGTTTATAAAGTTAAAAATATTTTATTTATGATATAAAATTAGTAGCAAAAAGTTTGGTATTAAAATATTATGTAAAACTCATTTTATGGGCCAAAAGGGCAAAACCGACAATTACTGAATCGAAGCTATAACCCTATGTTATGCTCAGCCTAAAAATAAATAAAAATCTTTAAAAATCTCAAAATATTGTTTTATATCAGTAGGTAAAAATTTTGGTATCAAAAATTGGGTTTTGATAGGATATACGCTAATTATGCCGTTTAATTAATAAAAAGCTTTTCATTTACGCTAATGAGCATAACTCCTAATCTAGACCTCAAACTGATGTAACATTTTAGGGACAAGTTTATAAATTAGTAATAAAGATTATTGTCCTCTCACATTTTCAAAATTCTCGTTTTAGGGTCAAAAGGGCATAATGGTCAACATTTAAGCAAATAACGGAAACATGCAATGAATAGAATAACTAAGGATCCAAGTTGTATAACCTCAGATGGTTACACCAACCTATAACATGGTCCTAAAGGAATCCTAAGGCATATCTAAACTAAGCTAAATCGGGTCAGAACTGAAGGTCAAAGCAAAAGTCAACTTTTGCGACTTTCGGTTCCGAACCGAGCCTATACTTAGAATTGTTGGGTTGAATCATGCTTAGGCATGTTCAACTAATATTTACCAAGTTATTAAAGTGAGAAAACTGATTTTATGGCTTTTATATTAATAGTTATGAATTTTATTTAAAACTAACCCGTTTGACTTTTATTTGACCCGACAATTTAACTAAGTAAACGTGGTAATTAGGAGGTGCCCTTTTGAGGGTTAAACACCTACCTAATTACGGTCACGTAGCCATGTTCGTTGCGAACAATGGCTTAACCGTTTAAAAGTCAAAGCTTTTATCAAAAACGCTTGACTTTTCGGCTATAACGCTAGAAATTTAAACTAAGCACGAAAGGACACTTACAAAGGGTCCAAGCAAGGATGGAATTGATCTTGGATGTTCAGGTATGAAGCACAAGAGCTCCAACTTAGAACAATTCAGATCAAGGTGTGAAATGAGAGCAAGATCAAGGGGGTATATATAGGATTTCAAGAACCGTTAAGATTGTTCCTCGATAAACGAGCTTCAATCTGGTCCGTACAAGTGCACCCACTGATTTGTGAAACCATGGGCATCCCAAAATAGCCCCTAGAAAGCTTAAAAACCACTTGCAACACCTGGAAACAGCTGGAACAGGCTGTAAACTGATTTTTGCATATCTGGCAGGTTCACACAGGCCGCGTAAGGTTCAAAGGGAACTTACGCGGGCCGCCTGAGGTTCCCAGTTCAGCAACAGTTTCTTGAAATTGCAGTTTTGGTCCCTGTGAGCTTTTAAGGTCACGTTTGGCACGTTTAAGGCCCGTTAAGCTATTTAAAAGGCTCTATAATGAAGCCTAATCATAGGGAACATAAAAAATGCTTGAAAACATGTCGGATGTCGGTTCGTTTGGTCGTACGGTTACGTTGTTCGTCTAATTACGACGAATCACGAACGGACGCGAAAAACGATCCAAATTACGCGACGAGTGGAATTTTATCAATCCAAACACTAAAATAAAATATTTTAGTGATTACATAAATTTTTGGGTGCCCGGGTATATTCAGAATGTGAGATATGCGCGAAAATGCAAACTTGTGCACTTTTTGACACTTTTAGTCCCTGCATGACTTAAAAGTTTATTTTTGCGCACCAAACACCTCTAAGCCTATATCTAAGCTATAAAAAGGATAATTAGGGCATGTTTAACTTATGGTCATATTCCGGAAGGTCCGATAACATACGAATCGACATACTTTTGCAGTTTGACGCAAATAGTCCTTTAATCGCACAAAGTAGCGCGAAATATCGTTTACTGACATCCAAGCCTTCCATCACCCATAATGGGCATTCCCAAGCATATACTTAAATATCACTACGCTCTCATTTGCTTAAATGGTCACCGAAAGGCGTAGATTCAAAAGTTGACGCTTTAGGTCCCTCTATTGCGCAAACTTGCGCATCTCATCATTTAATAGCATTGAAGCCTCATCTAATCCATATTAGGCATTCTTGAAAGTATTATTAAACATCACAATGCTTTGGGTTCGCTAAAAGGTCATTCAGAGGTATAATTAAACATATTGACACTTTCAGTCCCTCTAACTTGCAAAGTTGCGCGTAACCTTACTTATAGGCATAAAAACCTTAGATGGCCAATAATTGGCATTCCCGAGAGTATAATCAAATATCATGAAGCTCCCTATTTGTTAAAAGATCACTCAGAGGTAAGAATTAACATGTTGACGCTTTTAACCCTTCATTGCGCAAACTTTCAATTAATTCTGCAAACGGCTACACTCGATCGACAAGTGGTTCATTTGTGAATATAAATATCGTGAGAGGTTATTTAGAAACTTATTTTAGGTATGCTAACACTTCCAGTCCTTTCAAAATCAAAGTTTTTGATTTTTCAAAAAATTAGTCCCTTAAATTCAATGTTTGACTTCATTAGGGTTTATTACACGTGTCAATTCATCATTGGATGTGATTTTACGAGGTGTTACATCCTCACCCCCTTAAAAGAAATCTCAACCTCGAGATTTGCTAAAATGCTGGAAGTTCTTTTTGTCGCATAATGGACTTAACTTCTATAGCATAACTGGAGCCTCTCCAAGCTCCCAAGTTGACCTCTATAATAGGTACATGTATCCTTTTTGGAGCTTCTTAACCTGTCGATCCTCAATCGATACAGGTTTCTCATCATATCATGAATCTGCATATCATTATGTGATAATGCTTCTCGACTTATTGGTGACACGTCCTTAAATCATTAGTGTGTAATGCATTGCGAGTTCCGCTAAGCTCCTTAAATAGGTTTTAGTTTATAAGCTATTTGATCTTGATACATTCGATTTCCTTTGAATGATTCTATATATTCATAGCTTAACTAGCCTGATAATTTAACAAATTGGCACACCCTTCCAGGGTGATATCTTTTGTTGAACCTTATTCCTTAACAAGAACTTAGGAGGGTTGCTACTTTCATTAATCCTTGATTTTATGCCGAATACTGGCATCTTACAGATGATTATGGATTCGTAGGATCTTATTCGTTGTTTCCAAGGCAACTTTCAGATCCTGATAATTAGACTTACTAATCTTCTGTCTAACAATAGATGTTTAACATTCCATCTATGCAAGGTCTCCAAGGGAGCAGCGTTGATACTTATATGACAACTATTATAGAAAAGCTTAATTTAAGGTGAGATGGTTATTCCAACCACTGCTTGAAACTAATCTTAAGGAATAGCTAATCCTTGCCGTTAGTCGAACAAATCGACGATCCTGGGCAGCTGATGGCAAATTCTTAATTGTTGCCTAATTAGGGTTGCGGTAATCAATGCATAAGCAAAATGAACCGTCTTTCTTAATTAACTATACCGAATTCTCAGAATATTGAGTTAGGCTATAAGAATCCTCTATTTTAAAACTCACTTAATCAGGGCTTCGATTCTTCTAATGATGGTATTAGCTGTCTTGGAGATTTCATAATAATACAGCCCTAAATGGGATAATAATCTTGCCTTTCAGGAGGTAAACAGGGTAATCTTTGGAGAAGACAATCAAAACACAAAGTGGTTGCAGAGATTTTCCAAATCTCAGGCTCCAGTTCATCCATCATTGCTTGCGTCAAATAAGTGACACATTTACGTTACGAGTCCACGAATTCCTTGATCGAAGACCTTTACTTGGACAATTCCATTCTGGATATCTTCTTTGAATACCATTAGCTGACTTTAGTACCATGTGACCATCGGAATATCTTTGTGGTCCCACGCATTAAACCTCCATACTGATCAGGCATGGAAGCAATCTATGGAACATATTAAGATACACCAATCCTCATATGGCGCTTTTATCATACCATCTGGTATTCGTAATCGATAGTGATTAAGGAGATATCAACTATATATGTTGACGCACTTCCTCTAGAGAGATGATACTTCTAAAATTCTATGACTGAAGGTTTCTAACAGGAACAGAAGAAATGGTTCTTATGATTTCGCTTGTAAGTTTTACCTTACACTTAATATCTGGGGTTCTTACGGGAAAATTTCTAAAAGTTTGCTAAGCTTATGGTCTTATGAGAGACTTAACAGAACCTGAACCCAAACGTAACTCCTAGCAATAAAATCACAATAAGGGATTTATCTGGTGTCATTGTTTAATGTGAACTGCCTCTAATTATTCATCAGGAGGGTTAAACGCCTCCATTCTTAATCCTTTTAAACTTAGCTGTAGAATCTTTGGCAAATTTTAGGGCAGACTCAGCTTGACTGGTTGTTTCTTAATCTATAAAATGTGAGTAGCTGAGGTAGATCCATAATGGATTTATAATAAATAGACTTTGAAACCTTAATGTGCCTTCTTATTGCCGATGGTAACCACCAATGATTATTTGCATTAAGCTTAGATTTTTGGGTAGATTGAATAGGGTACTATCTCAGCCAATGAATTAAAATTTGTAACATACTGTTGACAGTCTAGAACTTTTATGGTGAGAGTCAGAAAATTCTTATTCCATCTCTTTCCATTTCGTGATGCGGATAATAGGTTTTTCTAATAAGGTCCCTAAAACTTGGACCATCCCATATTGTATAAGGGGATCTTTTTTTTTGTGGACTTCATTAATGTCCTCACTAATTAAGGGTATTGCCATCGAATGACTGCGGTGCATACCTTGCCGTGTCCTTTCTAGCATAAATGTTGATACACCTAATGGTTTCTACTTCATCCAATAATTTCCTGCAATCGATGGTCCCCTATTTTACTATTGAAGTCTCTTGACTTCCAAGAGACGAAGTACTTTTAAGTACATCCTAAAAGGAATGGGCTCCTTGCCATATATTCCTTTGTTGAGTTTATTGTTCGCATTTGAAGTAAGAATATAACTCTTCTCATGAGCAGCGACATGTGTTTTAAAGCGAGCAGCATTTGGCTTCTTGATCCTTTTCATGAATTTTCTTATAGCCTTTCTAACAGCTGCGTTAATTACAGTTTTGGAGTTTAACTCCATCAACATTGAGGTTCACATTTGATGCATCATTAACATTTGTCGCATTTCTAGCATCGCGACTGTTTTTGTCTCTTCTGAGTTTTCCATACTCGAAGCTTTGGTGTTAAATACCAAATTCAACAAGTGCTTAGGCAATCCATACCCAGTGTCTCCTTGAATTGTCAAAGGCTCACCATAAGGAGTCTTGATAACTACTTGTTTCTTATCACACACAATATGGTCTTGGTTATAAGACGACCATCCATTCCTATCACTATATCGAGTACCTTTACTTTTAACGGAAACAAGGACAACGGAGAAGAATGATTCCTAATGGGCATGAACATCCATCTAATATTGCTGAAGCCGTCTCTGAGGTACCATCGGCCAATTCTACTTCATGCTTAATGCTTAGAGTTTTAACAGGCAGATTTAATAATTCACGGAATTTATTGTCTACGAAAGACTTATCTGAACCTGAATCAAATAATACTTCTAGCATGAGCGTCATTGATCTGGAAAGTACCTGTTGTGACATTGTCATCCTGAATGGCCTCTTGAGCATTCATTTGAAATACTCCAGCTTTGGTCTTCTTAGCCTCCCTAGGCTTCTTGGTTTTATTTGGGCAATTAGTTTTGATGTGCCCTTTTTCATTGCAACCATAGCAGGTTGCGTCCTTTATGTCTTGGCACTCCAAAGTCTTGTGCCCTTCCTTATTACAGATTCCACAAGGCTTAGCTTGTGAATCTAAAATGCCTTTCCCTTTAGTCGCCTTCTTTGGGCAGTGGTTCTTTATGTGCCCCTTCTCGCCACAACCATAGCATGTGGCGTCCTTCAAGTCCTTGCATTCATGGGTCTTGTGATCTATCTCTTTACAGATGACACATCCCCTAGTCTGTTCATAGAAACATTTTCCGAAGTGCTTCTTCCCGCAGGTTTTACATTTCCTCCTTTGGCTTGGACTGATTATAGCTTGAACCGGTCTTACCCTTTTTGTAACCCTTATTTGGGGTATTATCGCACTTTCGCTTATGATCCTTTAATATTCGATCCACAGCTTTGTTTACGGCTGTATCTATCATATCCTGTAACTCGGTGCCCGTTACATTCAGTCTTGCATTAGTATTCTGATCAACTGGATGATTGTGAGCTTCAGAGGAGTCAGCCATGGTGAAGCTTTGAAGGCTACAAACCAAGTGGTAATAATTTGTTTAATCATATAGGGAATCGTTGAGTTTGATGATTAAATAGCCATGGTGCAAATAAACCATATAGGCCAATAGATAGTATTAATTTATTTGATTATGTTTTGCCTAGGTTTTTAAATAAACCATCTTTGGCGTTTAAACGGAATATAATCCTTTATATTTATTAGACAGGGGACATAAGTCACCACTGTCAATGTCGTACCGACATTTTATATAGCACAAGGGCTTGTTCCAAGGGACATTTTGATGGTACAGATGCCCTGTCACTAGGGAAATTTTAAAACATAAGCAATGATTCCTTTGGATCGGAAAATTTCATAGTTCATTGTCTTGACACGAAGTTATGAAATAAAACTATTTTTCATGTATACATCTTTGCCCAAAGGAATTCATCCCAATGGATGTTTTGATGTGTACATCATGTTCGACGTTTATTAGCCATGATTCCTATTGATCATTAGGCTAAATAAGGGGTTTGGAAAAATCCTAATATAAAGATGACAAGTGTGATTTTATCGCATCACTGTTGTCAGGAGTGTTAACATATTTTCAGATGTTAACAAGGATCTGAATTTCTTTTAAACAGGTCTTACCATCATAGCTAGGTCTTTAATGACATTCAAGCTAGGTTATACCTTTTAAGATTCTCTTTTAACATGTATACTGGCAGGAAAGGAATGATATTTATTTTATTCAGGATTTTTATTATAATTATCCTAGATTCAATTAAAATATAACTATGGCACAAAAGGCCAAGTCACAAGGGCAACTTTAAATTATAAACCATGATTTTGTAGAACCAAGGTATTTAGGCTTGAACGTTGTTCATTGCCTTTTCTTGACAGGGAGTTGTAGGCTACGACTGCCGTTTGTCTTATATGACAAAGAATATGGCCCGTAAGCATTACATCCTTAACGGATGCTTAATTCACAAAATAAGAAAGGATTTCTGGAGAATCCAGCATAAGGATGATTTATGCGATTTTATCGAATCACATTTGCCAGGAATGTTAACATATTTACAGATGTTAACAAGTATTTGAATCTTTTGAATAGGTTCTACCATCTTGGCCTTGTCTGAAATGACATCTAGGCTAGGTTTTACTTTTAAGATTCTTTTTAATATTTAACGCAGAATAATCCTAAATTGAGATATTAATAAGGATCTGAATCTAATTGAGGGACTACCATCTTGGCCTTGTCTTAAGAAGACACATGGGCTAGGTCTTGTCCTTTTTAGATTTTGCCATTTTATTATAATGGCAGATCTTATAAAAGGAATGATACTTTTCATTTATTTCATATATTATATTCATATATATTGATAAAATGAAATTTTGATAAAGCATTCCAATGATTTTAAAAGAGGTACAGAATTGCCCTGAACGGGACTTGAAAGGAAAAAAATGTTGTCCTCGAAGGGACTGAAAGATAAATATGTCCTTATAAGGACTACTAAGGAAACGATCTTCAGCAAAAGGAGTTTCTTCTTCATTTTATTTCTGAATGCTTTCTCCTTTGTTGCACGTTAATCTTAGTCGCAGTACGAAGCTCGGCCTTCCCTAGGCTTCAAATGGGGAGAATTTCCATTATGGATTCTTTGCTTGGCGACAAATTAAAATATATAGAATTGAAGGCAATAATTCTCTGAATAGAGATGAGAGTATTCCTATGTTAAGTCTAGACTCAGAAGGTCAAGGAATGTGCTACTGTGTCATTGAGATTAAACACAAAAGGCTAGTGTTTAATTCACTCAATGTTGGCTCTGATACCAACCTGTCACACCCCGATATTTCCACGTATTACCGATGGGCCCAGTGGGGAGTATCGTGACGTAGTTGATAACATCATAGTCAAACAACACAATTTAAATGCACAGCGGAAGCAAAAGATAAAATATTACAAACCGATATAAAGTAATAACAAAGTATTACAAACGGAATGTAAAGGATCCACAGGCGGATCAAATAAAAGATAATTGTTCAACAGATTTTGACATCTAAGCTTGCGAGACTCTTTATTGATGCTAGGAGTAGCCAACCTATTCCGATTAGTACCTGCACTTAGCCCTTTTGGGAAAATACGTCAGTTTACACTGGTAAATACAATTTAACTGACTCATTTTGAAAATGTTTTAGAAAATTGATTTGAATGCACAAGGCACAAAATATTTTATAACTTGGGATAATTATTTATATATAAACTTGTAAAAGAATTATATGTTTCTTATACGTTCAGTAGCCCGGATTGACGCCGGGTTAAAGATTAATAGACACACCACATGATATAGTCCCGCGGTGAGTTATTCCCGAAACCGGAAGTTATACCTTATTATTTAGATATGCACTGTCGGGTGTACGCCAACACCCCGTGCTTAGGTCGTGGCCATTTCTTAAAATGATGCCAAGAATATCCGGGACATGGTCATTAACCCCCCAAAGGTTTTAAGCAAACAAAATAATTTAAACGGGTCATTTCAATAAAGTAACCATCATACGATTAAAAATTCAATGCCCGACCAAGCGGTATTTTATATACCGTACCCCAAGCCCATATAGGGAAAATAAGTTAAAAGTATTTACCTGAGCTAAATATAAATTCAATCCCAACCGTATATCAAATCAGCAAGTACATATAGCTTTTACTGGGCTCCTAAATCTGGAACGAAGGTTTTTAATAACCTATTAGATTCCTAACGGGTCTTTAATTAAGCATAAACTTAGACCGGTTAGTTTTTAAAGAAGATACGGTTAAAAACGCATGATTATGCGAAGACCGGATTAGAATGTGGTTTAGACCCAACAAGCTTGTATACTTGTCTAGTATGGGTAAATTAAACACATTCTAGATTTTGAGATAAAAATGGGTTTGACCCGTTTCGGCTAATTTATGCAAACTAGTTACATAAGCCGATCCGAACGCGAAAAGTGCGTAACGGGTAACCAAATGAGTCATGAACAGGTTTCCTAAGTTAATATGCCTTAAATATGTGTGTGATATCAGTAGGATACCTTCCATTATGCCCAAAACGAATTTAAAACCAATTTATGCCCCGTAGAGGTATTTTGGTCATTTTAAAGGTTATAAGAGAGATTAAATATTATTCTGAGTTACAGGTCTGATATAATTAGTAAAAATACTTAATTTAATAAGTTATAACAGTAGGGTATAGCATATATGTGAAATTTACTATTTATAACCAAACTATGCACCGTAGGGGCATTTTGGTAATTTCACATAAGCTTAAAAGGTCAAAATTAGAGAATCTGAGTTTAAAACTTTTCTTTACTGTTAAAATATATAAATTTACTTAAAACATCAGTAGGTATTAAGTTTCATATGCCAAAATAGTTTTAACTCATACTATGCGCTTAAAACGCGTAAAAGTCGGTTTTAAGCGATTTTCGAGTTTAAATAGGAAATCCGAGTTTTTGATCAGTTTATAAAGTTAAAAATATTTTATTTATGATATAAAATTAGTAGCAAAAAGTTTGGTATTAAAATATTATGTAAAACTCATTTTATGGGCCAAAAGGGCAAAACCGACAATTACCGAATCGAAGCTATAACCCTATGTTATGCTCAGCCTAAAAATAAATAAAAATCTTTAAAAATCCCAAAATATTATTTTATATCTGTTGGTAAAAAGTTTGGTATCAAAAATTTGGTTTTGATAGGATATACGCTAATTATGCCGTTTAATTAATAAAAAGCTTTTCATTTACGCTAATGAGCATAACTCCTAATCTAGACCTCAAACTGATGTAAAATTTTAGGGACAAGTTTATAAATTAGTAATAAAGATTATTGTCCTCTCACATTTTCAAAATTCTCGTTTTAGGGTCAAAAGGGCATAATGGTCAATATTTAAGCATATAACGGAAACATGCAATGAATAGGATAACTAAGGATCCAAGTTGTATAACCTCAGAGGGTTACACCAACCTATAACATGGTCCTAAAGGAATCCTAAGGCATATCTAAACTAAGCTAAATCGGGTCAGAACTGAAAGACAAAGCAAAAGTCAACTTTTGCGACTTTCGGTTCCAAACCGAGCCTATACTTTATTATTGTCGGGTTGAATCATGCTTAGGCATGTTCAACTAATATTTACCTAGTTATTAAAGTGAGAAAACTGATTTTATGGCTTTTATATTAATAGTTATGAATTTTATTTAAAACTAACCCGTTTGACTTTTATTTGACCCGACAATTTAACTAAGTAAATGTGGTAATTAGGAGGTGCCCTTTTGAGGGTTTAACACCTACCTAATTACGGTCACGTAGCCATGTTCGTTGCGAACAATGGCTTAACCGTTTAAAAGTCAAAGCGTTTATCAAAACCGCTTGACTTTTCGGCTATAACACTAGAAATTTAAGCTAAGCACGAAAGGACACTTACAAAGTGTCCAAGCAAGGATGGAATTGATCTTGGATGTTCAGGTATGAAGCACAAGAGCTCCAACTTAGAACAATTCAGATCAAGGTGTGAAATGAGAGCAAGATCAAGGGGGTATATATAGGATTTCAAGAACCGTTAAGATCGTTCCTCGATAAACGAGCTTCAATCTGGTCCGTACAAGTGCACCCACTGATTTGTGAAACCATGGGCATCCCAAAATAGCCCCTAGAAAGCTTAAAAACCACTTGCAACACCTGGAAACAGCTGGAACAGGCTGTAAACTGATTTTTTCAATTCTGGCAGGTTCACACGGGCCGCGTAAGGTTCAAAGGGAACTTACGCGGGCCGCCTGAGGTTCCCAGTTCAGCAACAGTTTCTTGAAATTGCAGTTTTGGTCCCTGTGAGCTTTTAAGGTCACGTTTGGCACGTTTAAGGCCCGTTAAGCTATTTAAAAGGCTCTATAATGAAGCCTAATCATAGGGAACATAAAACATGCTTGAAAACATGTCGGATGTCGGTTCGTTTGGTCGTACGGTTACGTTGTTCGTCTAATTACGACGAATCACGAACGGACGCGAAAAACGATCCAAATTACGCGACGAGTGGAATTTTATCAAGCCAAACACTAAAATAAAATATTTTAGTGCTTACATAAATTTTTGGGTGCCCGGGTATATTCAGAATGTGAGATATGCGCGAAAATGCAAACTTGTGCACTTTTTGACACTTTTAGTCCCTGCATGACTTAAAAGTTTATTTTTGCGCACCAAACACCTCTAAGCCTATATCTAAGCTATAAAAATGATAATTAGGGCATGTTTAACTTATAGTCATATTCCGGAAGGTCCGATAACATACGAATCGACATACTTTTGCAGTTTGACGCAAATAGTCCTTTAATCGCACAAAGTAGCGCGAAATGTCGTTTACTGACATCCAAGCCTTCCATGGCCCATAATGGGCATTCCCAAGCATATACTTAAATATCACTACGCTCTTGTTTGCTTAAATGGTCACCGAAAGGCGTAGATTCAAAAGTTGACGCTTTAGGTCCCTCTATTGCGCAAACTTGCGCATCTCATCATTTAATAGCATTGAAGCCTCATCTAATCCATATTAGGCATTCTTGAAAGTATTATTAAACATCACGATGCTTTGGATCTGCTAAATGGTCATTCAGAGGTATAATTAAACATATTGACACTTTCAGTCCCTCTAACTTGCAAAGTTGCGCGTAACCTTACTTATAGGCATAAAAACCTTAGATGGCCAATAATTGGCATTCCCGAGAGTATAATAAAATATCATGAAGCTCCCGATTTGTTAAAAGGTCACTCAGAGGTAAGAATTAACATGTTGACGCTTTTAACCCTTCATTGCGCAAACTTTCAATTAATTCCGCAAACGGCTACACTCGATCGACAAGTGGCTCATTTGTGAATATAAATATCGTGAGAGGTTATTTAGAAACTTATTTTAGGTATGCTAACACTTCCAGTCCTTTCACAATCAAAGTTTTCGATTTTTCAAAAAATTAGTCCCTTAAATTCAATGTTTGACTTCATTAGTGTTTATTACACGTGTCAATTCATCATTGGATGTGATTTTACAAGGTGTTACAGTAATGGATACCGATTCTTAATCGTGACCTTGTTCAATTCACGGTAGTCAATGCACATACGCATTGATCCGTCTTTCGTTTTAACGAATATAATTGGTGCTCCCCAAGGTGATGAACTTGGTTGTATAAATCCTTTCTCCAACAATTCGTCTAACTGTTTCTTCAGTTCTTGCAATTCTGCGGGTGCCAAACGGTAAGGTGCTTTGGCAATTGGTGTTGTCCCTGGTATTAAATGGATTCTGAATTCAACTTCTCTATCTGGAGGTTGTCCTGGTAGTTCTTCTGGAAATACATCTGAAAACTGGGATACTACTGGAATATCCTTTAATCCTTTTTCCTTTAGTGTTAGTGATTATAGAAATCAAATACACTAATGATCCTTTTCTTATGTAACTTGCTGTTTTCATCACAGAGATGAATTTAGTGGATCTAGAGGTTTTATATCCTTTAATTGTGATCTTTTCACCTTTTGGTGAATTTACTTGAATTGACTTTTGATCACATAAAATACTGGATATTAACCAATTCATTCCTAAAACGACATCTAATCCTGCCAGATTCATTGGGTAAAGGTTTGCCATAAACTTCTGATTTAAAATTTCTATTCTTGCTCCCTACAAGATTTCAGAAATCTTAATGGTTTTCCCCATTTGCTGTCTCTACTAAACATTCTTGTGGGAGTTTAGTTAATGATTGATTAAGAAGTTTGCAAAATGAAGTATTGATAAAACTTTGGTTCGCACCAGAGTCAAATAATACTTTAGCAAAAACATCATTAACTAAAAACGTACCGGTGATCACATCCGGGATCATCTTTGCTTCTTCTGCAGTCAGAACAAATGCTCTAGCATTTTTTGTATTCTTGTTATTCGTAGCTGGAGCTAATTTTGGACAGTTAGGCTTAATATGACCTTGTTCTCCGCAGTTGTAGCATATCCTGTTGCTAATCTTTTTCCTGCAATCTTCCTCCTTGTGTCCCGATATTTTGCAAAAATTACAGGATATGGAGCATCTTCCTGAATGCTTCTTTTTGCAATATTTACAGTAGGGTGCAGAGGTAGAGCCTACATTTTTCCCACGGTTGGAATTTCCAGAACAAAATTCTTGTGTAAGCTTCTGGGTTAGGTTCCTCCTTTGATCCTCTTCTCGCGTACGGACTAATTTATATGTCAAGGTGTTGGCTAGTTCTACAGTTTCTTCTATGGTTTGGGGTCTAGCTGCCTTGACTACGTGCCTTATCTCCCCGATTAATCCCCAGATGTAACGAGAGATTAATACTGGTTCAGGTGAAGCAAGGGTTGGCACTATTCTAGCATATTCAAAGAATAACTTAGTGTACCCCTTACTATCCACACCAGTCATCTTAAGGTTTAAGAATTTGTTTGCTATCTGTTTTTTTTTCATTAGGAGGGCAGAATTTCCTTTCTACCATGTTTTTAAACTCCTCCCATTCCATATTGTAAATTCTATCACTTCCTCTAGACAGGAGGATAGTGTTCCACCATTCTAGTGCTGAATTTTTAAATAGATTAGAAGCAAACATTATCTTATCTTCTTCTGCGCACTTGCTTATTCTTAAGACTGTAAGAACAACCGTAAGACACGGTTCTTCTTCTTTTGGGAATGGGTATCTAAAGTACAGGTCCATTGTTCAAGCTGTGTTCAGGTTCAGAGGGTCGCTTGCTATCTTGTTTACTTTTATTTTCTGCTTCTCTAACTGTTTGAATAATATATGGCATTGCATCTATTATTCCTTGTGCTACTACGTGTTGGATGGCACTGTTGTCTACTTGATTTCCATTATTCGGGTTATCGTTATTCAGATTATTGCCATTCTGGTTTTCCGGGTTATTATCCAGATTCTCTTGATTCACTTGGTCAACCATCTGAATTTTAAACATTTGCCACTTATTAATATCACGAAATAATTAATAGTTTAGGCAACAACCACACAATACACATATTGGTCAAAAGCGTCGAGCATTGCGACTTTACTCTTTATAGTATGCGTCAAATACACACTAAAACAGGAATTAAAACTACAACACTACTATGCATCGTTAACCACAAGTGGTCTATACTACAACATATATTATTATTATTACACATATATATATTATTATATATTTTATATTATTATTATTACCAACTCCACCATCACTTTCATGGATATGGATTCCTCCAGAAATCCATCTGACGCTCGTCATATTTCCAGACGATTTGTTCTCCTACATACCTCATTCTGTCACTACTTTCTAAGATTTCTTCTCCGAAAGTTCGGAGTTCTTGCAAATTCTCTGCACTCATTGGGGGTGCAGGTGCTGGTACTGGATCTGGGTACTGTGGCATGGGATTCTCCTGAGGGTACGGATTCTCTAAAATCTCCCTAATGTATTCATCGTTATCATAATAGGGATCTAGAGGGTCCAGACCTGGATACGCTGCTATGTTTGGCAAGGTTTCGTCGTTTAAGTGATAGCGTGGCACATAATCCCTAAGATCATCAAACCATGGATCATAATTTGGGTCTAAGGGATTAGGGACTGGTATCCTAGGTATTTCCTCAGGGTTGAAATCATGCATTTCTACCTCCATCGGCTGGGTGGGAATTAAAGGTAAGGGTTGTGGGGCTACTAATTGTTCCAGATGTGGGTCAGCAGCAGTTGTTGCTTGGATATGAAAATTGGCTAAGCTCCTATTAAGCATATCCTGGGTATGAGCATCTGACTCTCGCTTAGCGGCTGCTAGGACTCTTTGCTATTGCAACTTTCGCATTCTTTTCCTACGCTCGAATGCTCCCTTACTGAACCATCCTCTCTTTTTCTGAGGGAATGACTCTTCAGACTGAGCTTTAAAAGCAAACATCCCTTCTTCCTGATCAGCGAAATACCCAGAGAGGGTAGGCTGGGAAGAAGTACCTTCACTCCTAGGTGAATCGGACAACTAACGATACACGTCTGAGGGTCCTTGATCACTCATACTGTAAACTAACAAATAGTCAAATAACACATAATAATAAAATACAGATATGCACGTATTTTCATAATTTATTTCCTAACAATTTGGATAATATATTGATGTCAGCAGAACACTTCTGTGGCTGAATCAGTAGCTTAGCTCTGATACCACCCTCTGTCGCAACCCACGCCCCCTATCTGTCCCGGGAACGGGCGGCCGCGAACATTTGTTGTGGTGGTATCATTTTATTGATTATTAATTTGGCAGCGGAAATTTCATCAGGACCGTAGTTAGGAAATGTTTATCAGAGTAAAACCACCATACTTTATATTAATAACCACATGGGTAAAACCCAAGTTTATTATTACAATACGTTTATAGGGATAAACCCTATTTTATTGAATTTAAAACATCGTCTTTTAGATAACTTTTATAGCCACATTTTTTCCAAGCCGCCAGTGCTCTCCAGCTGGCTTTTTCCAATTGGCTTTCACATTGTGTTACCTGAAACGCGTTTTAAAAACATTTGTCAGTGGGAAATACTGGTGAGTGAATCCCAGTTTAATCAAGAAGAGTTTTATCAATTAACACAGTATTGAGAGCGAACACAATGTTTATTTCTACACAATTACTCATTCAGTACTGTCAATCCTGACTGGTGGGTCATATTACACATTGGCTAACTCATTGTCCAATTGTAACGTGTTCCACATTTTGTATACAAAACCCCAACATTCCAGCAGTAATTGAAGAACTACAAAGACTCAATCACTGCTTAATCACATTGTAAAACATTTAAGGTTTTGTAAAACAGTTCATAAAAAGGTTTACGAAAAGAGGATAAACTCACATTGCTGTTTAAGACTTCGTTTAAGGGTTTCCTGGTGTTAATCTATAATTTACACAAATGTACATATGTTAGTATAATAACCCTTTATTTATATTAACGATACCCTCCCCGAGACGGTATTCCAATAACTACGTCGGGCAGAACCACGACAGTTATTACGGAATCCTGGATCAATCGGGCAGCGTATCTAATACGAAACTGGGGTTATAATAATTACAACGGAGCAGAACTTCATTAATTAGGGGGATATAATACCCGAGTATTATGCCTACTTCTCAGAAATTCGTTAAGAAAGAAAAGAAATGAGCGACGGAAAACGAAAGCCCGATGCCTTCTTATATAGGGCTGAAAATCGAGTCTCTCGCGGCCCGCGTAAGGTAAGGCTACGGCCTACGCGGCCCGCGTACTAGGGGGTTCTAGGCGTAGGTGATCCGGGTCATGACTAGGTTCAACACGCAGGTGGCACGTGTCAACACCGGGGTGCGATCTGGTCTCACAGCTGTCGCGGCCCGCGTAAGGTGTAGCCAAGGGCTACGCGGCCCGCGAGCGCACCTGGAATTTTGTTTTTATTTTATTTTTAATAACATTTCATATTTTGGGCTCGGTTTTTCTCATACGGGGTGTATTTTAAGACATATAAGGGTATTTTGAAATATATTAGGGTGTCAGAAAAATATTTTGGAGGGTTGTTATACATACACACATACATACATATGCATGCATGCATGCATACATACATACATACATACATACATTCTTAAATCATTGTGTAGAAAGAGTTTTAAATCTATGATACATGCGTACATGCACAGGGCCGACTCTAACCCCATTTAAGTGAAGCGGTGGCTTAGGGCCACTACTTTTCTCAAGGCCCCTCATTTTGTCTCGTTTTGCATATTATATACATTAGGAATTCTCTTGATACATTTTTTTTGGGTTTACACATAATGTGGCAGCTATATATTTTCATTGTTTTCGTATGTTAATTGTACATATACGATCCATTATGTTAAAATTTAGTTGCATTTCATCCTTGAGAAACCAAAACTACAAACACTTTTGTTTATATAAATTAATATTCGAAGTCAATTTTTTCTATAATGAAAAGGCCTCAAGTTTTTAATTCACTTTGGGCCTCCGAAATGGTTTAGCCGGCCCTGTACATGCATACATCAATCATGCATGCATACATACATACATACATACATATCTTTACAGAATTTGCACTTTCTTTTAGTTTATTAAAAATTTTGTTTTCTATTATGGAGAACTATATTGCCAATCGGTATCACCATATGTAAAATCAGAACTTGTCCATTCATAGTTACTAAAATTAAAATCTTCATTAGAAATATAATCTTCGTCAAAATCAGTATTAGTACTCAAACTTCGTTTTCAATTAAATTAGTCTGGTTATTTAGCTTAATCAATCTAATTTCATTATCTATCAATTTTATGTTTAAGTAAAACCGGAGGTAGGAAACGAAACTAGGTTGTGCTAAATATTGCTAAAGGAGCCAATGTGAGGATTTTCTTTCTTTAATTATCTAATTCAAATTTAACATAATAATACCATGTAATTCTATAATAATATCATGTAATTCTAGGAGTTTATTTTTATTAACCTATTTTCTTTTATTATTTAATTCATTGTGAAGATTTTCTTTTTTTAATTATTTAACTCAAATTTAATATAATAATATCATTTGATTTTCAAGTTAATTAATAAAAAACCAACAAACCAAATATGTGTCGATATCCTTTTAGTATTATTACGACTTTATTTTGTTTGTGTTTTCTCTTTCGAATGCTATGACAATAGTGGTACCACTACAACTAATAAAAAAACCCAACTCCCACTATTTGTTTAGATAAAAACCTATAACTAAGTTTAAAAACATATTTTTTTTCGTTTAGACCTACTCTCTCATTAACATTTAAATTATCCACTAAACATTTAAATCATCTTTTAACTAAACATATTTACCATTTACCGTTACCCCATTTAAATTATAATTTTATAGTAAGAAAAATAACAAATCAAAGGGGTGGCAATACATTGCGCAAACATAACTCGAACTTTTATAGGGCCCATATTTATACTCGCCCAGAGACGGCCCTGATACAATTACAATGGATTCTAAATGGAATTGAAAGGTGGATATAATTTCTTGTCATGTTCGTTTCAACAAAAGAAGGAATTGAATTGAATTCAAATTGTCTGGTTCACCTCATTCTTTCTAGATACAAGGTAGTTATATCATTTTACGTATTTTACATTTAAAATCCATTAACAATTATACCTACCAAACACATTATGGGATTTCAAAAGAATTCTTTAAAATCTAATTACAATTCCATTATATTCCATGTAACGAAATTGAATTGATGAAGTTACTTCACTTTCATGTATCTTATATAAGAAATGATATCACATCAACTATAATCCAATCACAATGTACATATAAGCTCTTGATGCAACCTTTCCAACATCTGATTCCAACGTATGTAACATTTCGCGCTCACGCGATATGTGTATATATATATACAAAAGCTCTTGATGCAACTCATGACTAGGCTTCTTCACTGATAAACCACATTAGTTTATGTCTATTTAAGTTTTGATGAAATTTATATATATATATATGGTAATGATCATGAGAAAATTCCCATTTGTGAGAAAACTAAAAAAATCAATATCCGACATATGTAGTATATACTACATATGTTACGTATATACAATATATATTACGTATAGACAGTATACGATATACAACATATACACATTATATACTCCACATATATAGTATGATAACTGCACATATGACGTATGCTATAAGTATGGAGTTTTTTTAGTTCTCTCAAGAATAAATAATTTTCTCGTAACCCTGTTCCTATATACATGTGTATATATTTGACTTCTTTGTTTGTGTTTCTTTATGTTCTTTTCTGTTTGTTTACGTTCGTGGACAGTTCATTTATAAATTTAACGGACGAACACAAACATGTTCATTTTCTTAACGAACACGAAGGAACATGAACAAAAAAAGTTGTACGATCGTGCTCATGTTCAGTTATGCTAAATGAACAAACATAACATCCCCCTTTTACGTTTGTTTGGTTTGTTACAGGCCTGGTTACTCATATAAGATATATGAAAGTGATAGAGCTTTGTCAAATCAAAATCAAGGCTAATTATGATAATTGATCATACTAGGATAGAGATTTTACATACGCAAATATCGACTATGTTTTCTTAGCTTTTATGAATGAAATTTCGCTAATAATTTCAGAATTAGTAGATGTAAATACAAATTTGCAATCTCAGGTCACATACATAGCAATAATTATGCTATATAACTTCATTTAATGAAACATACCACAAAGATTATTTAAATTTTAGAAATCTGCAACCAGAAAATAGAAATAGCTACCTCTCCTACAAGTGTGTCATGATCTCACGCTCACACAACATATGTATTAACTCGAAAGCTCAAAATTCATCAGACGTAGCCCACATTTAGTCTTTTGCACTGATAAACCATGACCACATGATTTTGATTGGTGAGACTATCCACTCCTGGTTCCCATTGCAGTTGGATGTACCTTCTTTTATGGGACAACAATGTCAACACCTAATAACCTTAACATACTCATAGACTAATGAGTTACTAGTGGCTCATGTTCTTCTTCATTAGGAATATTTATTCCAAATAATCTCAATGAATGATTAGTTTTCTTCCTTCCTTGCTGAAGTTATTCAATATCAATAGGTGTGCCCCCTCCATGTGTAACTACGAGATTGTCGATGGAGGCTTCCATTGTTAGGAACTTCGCAAGGAACCTGTTCTATCAGGTCATCATGATTATCTTTGTTTTTATCACCTATTTAGTTTTCTCTGTTTTTTTTACATCACCAACAACATCTGATGTATTGCTCTTAACATTACCTCCAATGTTTGCATTATCTATAACCCACCTTTGTTTGTTCAACATGTTGATTGACATCACCGACATTACAAGGTGCACACCTTGAAATCACCACTACCATCATGTTCTATGACCTCCCTTATTTTGCCTGACTGCTTTCCATCGCCAACAACGACAATTGTACCTTCGTTGCCATCACTGTCGCCACCAGTATAATATTGTATCAACTCTTTTGTTTTGTTTACCTGTTTCCATTACTAACAACACTAGGTGCACCGTCATCACCGCCACAAGCTTCATGTTATATAGTCTCTTTTGTTTCATCTTTTTGTTTTCCATCGCCACCACCCCCATCATGACCCATCATCTCTGTGGTTAAATCTTCTTGTTTTGCCTTGGCACCTCCGTTGTCACTTCCAGTTATACCATCCTTTCTAACACCACCACCAACATCATGTTCTATCACCTCCTTTGTTTCTCCACACAAACAACTGAACCGTGGTTGCCATCACCATCATGGCATCCACTATTAATTTTTCTATCACCATATAAAAATGTTGTACACCTCCCTTGTTTCGGTGACTTGTTTTCCGTCTCCCATAACAACACTTGTACCATCATTGCATTCACCATTATCTCAAGCCCCACTTCCAGTGCTTCTGCCACCACCACCACCTTCATGTTCCATAACCCCATTTATTCCATCATCTTGTTTTCCATCACCACCGACACCAGATGCTACCTCTTATAACCAACACTACCACATGGTTGTGGAGGTGGCTTCACAGGCATGTGGTGTTGGTGTTGGTGGTGATGGAAAACAAGATGATGGAACAAAGGGGATTATGGAACATGAAGGTGGTGGTGGAAAAAGCTCCGGAAGTGAGGTTCGGGATGACGGTAAATGCAATTATGGCGCAAATGGTGTTGTGGGTGATGAAAAACAAGTCAGCGAGACAAGGGAGGTGATACAACATGATGGTTGTGGTGATAGCTTAATTAGTAGTGAAAGCCATGATGATGATGGCAACCAGTATAGTGCACTTGTTGTTTGTGGCAAAACAAAGGAGGTGATTGAACATGATGTTAGGGGTGGTGGGGGTGTTGGAATGGACTGTACAGCTGGCAATGACAATGGTGGTGGTGAGAGAAAACAAGAACATGAAACAAAAGAGGTATGTAACATGTTGGCGATGGAAAACAAGTAGATCAAACAAAAGAGGGTATTGAACATGAAACTGGTGATGGTGATAACAGTGCACCTGGTGCTGGTAGTTATGGAAAATAGGTAAACAAAATAAAGGAGTTGATACAACATTATGCTGGTGGTGATAGTGATGGAAAAAAGGTATGGAAAGCAAGTAGGCAAAATAAAGGAGGTGATCGAACATGATGGCGGTGGTGGTGACAAGGGTGGTGCACCTAGTATTGTTGGTGATTCTAAACAACCCGATGGAATAAAGGTGGTTATAGAACATGCATGTAGTGGAGGTGGTGTCATGAGCAGTAAACAACTATATGTTGTTGGTGTTGTAAATCAAACAAACAAACTAAAGAGGTGATAAAAAATGATTGTAATCATGACGACCTGATAGAAAAGGCTGGACGCGAAGTTCCTGATAATTTGAATACCATTAGCATGGAAGGAAGAAAACTAACCGTTTATTGAGATTGTTTGGAATAGACATTCCTTATGAATAAGAACAGGAGACACCAGTAACTCATCAATCTCTGTGTAGGTTTTGGTTATTAGGTGTAACTCATCAATCTCTGTGTAGGTTTCGGTTATTAGGTGTTGATATTGTTGTCCCTCAAAAGGAGGTATTACCGACCGCAACAGAAAAATGAAATGGATTATCTCAGCAACCATGATCAGATGGTCATGGTCTATCAATGCAGAAGCCCAAACTTTGGCTACGTCTAATGGGTTTTGAGCTTTATAGTTGATACATATGTCATGCGAGAATTATATCGTGACACAAATGTAGGAGAGGTAGCTATTTTCTATTTTACAGAATCAGACAATGAGCTTTCAAGAATTTAAATAATCTTGCCGTATGTGTCATGAAATGAAGTTATATAGCATAAATAATCTTATGTATATGGCTTAAGACCTTGAATAATGTATATTTACATACTTCAATTCTCATGTTATCGGCTAAAACTACTTTATAAAAGGTAAGGAAAAATAAAGACTATTTATTTATGAAAATATTCTGTGTTGGTTTTATCATTTATCATAATCAGCTTCAAATTTGATTGGATGGAATGCTTTCTAGTTAATATATCTTACATGAGTAATGATAGTCACAATAAGGATAATGCAATCACAATGTTCATAGTAGAATCCTTCATGTAACTATTCATCCTAGTAGAGTAAATCTAACTCTACCCAATGCTTTAAGAAGTTGACTCGTAAATTATGCTTTTTTGTTTTCAAATATCATGCTTAAATTGGTATAATTATTAGTGAATTTTGAGTTGAGAGTCCTACTGATTCAAGGACCTGTAAGAAGAAATGATCTTTAAAGGTTGTGATGGTTTTTGCAATAGGGTTGGCTCAAACTTTTCGGAAGCCTAAAGTGAAATGAAAAGTGGGGCCTTTTCTTGAAGATTTTTTGTGCCCAAACTGCCCATTTTGAAATTTGATGCGCAACTTACCCATTTCTCCACCTCTTAAATCTAACATGTATCAAGTCCAAAAAAAAACAAAAAAAAAAAAAGTGAAATTCGCTGATAGTGAATCTTGGTAAAACCTGGACTTTGAACTTGCACCTCCCAAATCTAGAGTCTTCTATTTTAGACCACTCTTTCACAAGCTCTAATATTTGTATTTATAATTTTATGACTTTGAGGTTTTGCAGAATGTTTAGGAGTTAAACCCAAACCCGATCTCTTATATCTAGTTCTCATTCTTCTACAATCCTTCTTATTTCTTCTTTAGCATCCTCCATATGCATCTTGTTGGATTTCATGATAAACTTGCCTATTTAGTTGTTTTTCATCATTAAAAATAGATCTTCATGTAAATCGATAGGTTAGTCGGATTGGTGTAGGTTTTGTTTGTAAGCGGTGTTGTTTGTTTGGGCCTAGCGTCTTGCTAGGTGCCGGTTTTGAATGAAAGTTGCCGTTACAAAAAAAAAGGTTGCTTTTCGTCATTACATATATATTTTGGTATAGACTTAAGTAGATCCATTCTATTGTTTTGTCTTTATGAAATACTGTAGGTCCCTCGGAGGTTGAGGTTTAACCTATTCCTTGTTATGTCTAACACACTAGCGAGTGCGGAATCCAAGCTAGCATGCAAACCGAGAAAGAACAAGCATAAACACAACACACAAGCTTCACAGATTAACACCACTTGTATTAATGCGTATGAAAGGTCCGGTTACAAAGCACAATGT
This sequence comes from Helianthus tuberosus, assembly GCA_030545235.1. NCBI lineage: Eukaryota > Viridiplantae > Streptophyta > Magnoliopsida > Asterales > Asteraceae > Helianthus > Helianthus tuberosus. The sequence goes on from CM060421.1 coordinate 31,898,193, forward strand.
TTACAAATCAGTTTTGCAAACTCTCTAAGTGTGTGTGTGTTTTCTGAACAGAATGCTCTCACTTCTCTCTTGTCTAACTTTCGAACTCTGAACCCCTACCGAAGTGAACACACAACATGGGTATATATACCCGAACACAGCATGTCTGGTCGAAGGATCAGACAGACTGATCGTAAGATCATCTGTCGACCAGGAACCCATCGAAGGATCACATATACCACGAAGGATGATATCCTTCGTGGTCTATCCTTCGAAGGTTATCTTTCGAGCTCATCGAAGGATGTAAACAATCCTTCGATGACACATCTTTCGACCCAGACATCTTTCAAACAATGTTCAAACTGTTTGACCAAGTCAAACCAGGAGGATGGTTGACTGGTCAAACTTACAAGACTAATAAAGACATCGTTTTGTATCAAGACGAAATACAGACAAAGTACAGACACAAGTGCACCAACAAACTCCCCCTTGGCTGTAGCTTTGTCTCGTAGCTTTGTCTCGATCTTAATTCTTGATCTTCGTGACTTCAAGTCTTTGACGTCCTTTCAAATCTTCAATGTCGGAGGATCTTTAAAGTCTTCACGTCTTGAAAGCAGAAAGTGTATCAACAAACTCCCCGTTTCAAATAGGAAGTGTGTTGACAAACTCCCCCTTAACATAAGCTCCCCCTTGAGTTATGCTCGTGAAATACTTGTTCTTTATGAATTGAGATCCTTGTGGTGTTGATGATGGTCAGTGGCAACTCGATCATCTTCATCACTTGAGTGCCTTCACGTCGTGTCTTCATTCCGAAGCTTGTCATCGACCATGTTCTCCTTGCCTTTAGAATCTGCACATGCAAGAAATCTAAACGCGTAATGAGAACAACTGCCTGGAATATCATAAGTCAGCGACATACGTGTGACCATTGTTTAAACAAACACCGTCCGACAGTTTGAAAGTTTTAACAAATTTTATCAATTTTAAATTTTAACTTTCAACACTTGCAAATTTCGACCGTTTATGAAGATTCAGTCGTTTCGGTTTTCAATCAGGTTTCAGGTAACGAAGACTCGAGATCCAACATCGTACGATCGAAAATAAGATAGAAATAAAATCTTTTTGGCTTTTATAAAGTTTATATTAAAACACACCAAAATTTTTTTTTTTTTTTTTTTTGAATATTGCGAATGTAAAGACTGAAAGCAGTAAATAAATATATACAAACATTCTTTTTGCGAGTTTCGAGGGTAAGAGAATCATATCAGTGTACGGTCATGCCAAAACGCTCTTGTTGTTCAATTAGCTAACATTAAGATAAGCATCCTATAACAATTATCGGTATTGTTGTCCACTTAAGCTCAACTTATCAGATGTAATCATGGCGAGGGGATACGTTAAGGTATGATTTATACTTACCGACCGGTGTTCATCCACATCACGACACATTCCCGTATCAAGGTATGCACGAGGGTTCATCTTACCGGTGAGTATACCGATTATCATCTGTTTGACCGAATATGATGTGAGATTCTCACTTATTTTGATTGAAAACAAGCCCTATGTGATAGAATCACTTATTGATGAGGAACTTGATTTTCGATGCATGAGGGCACAGGAGCAAGTCCGTGAACAGGTCAGTACTTTCGTACAGCAGAGAGACGAACTTGACTCCCGGAAAGAATTTGTGATATTTTATCACTTATTTTGTGGGACATGTGATTGTTGATCACTTATTGAGGTCGAATGCAATATGTACACGTATGTATAGTATCATGGAAGATCTAGACTTGCGTCCCCGTTATTTTTCGGTAAAAGATACAACCATGATACCCAGATGATAAGCAGCATAAAGACCGAATATCTCAGAACCTCGGCAATCTCTCAAACGAAATTTCGGTACTAAGACCATATGCCAATGAATGGTTCCCACCTGGTCTTCAGTCGGATTTAAGATTTATATCACCCTGCACACTTTAAAATGATTGTGAGCCTACCGATACATCTTATATAGAGCTGTTTATCGTTTTTTTTTTTTTTTTGGTTTAGGTTTAAAGAGGTTTGGACAGACCACTGATGTACTATCATTTTCTCTTTTGCTCGCCAGGAAACTCATTTTTGTTTTTCTATTGTTTTTGTGTTTTTGAAATTTTTCGCTGTTTTTGGATTTTCAAATTTTGGATTTACTCCCCCTAAAATCAATAAACTAAGACAAATTTAAAAACACAAAGATATTTACAAAAATGATTTTCCGATGTTGGTTTTACTCTTGCTGGACCTTAATGCCGTTTACCAATAATAAATAGTCAAATCTTGATTTGTCAAATGCTTTGGTAAAAAGGTCGGCACGTTGGTCATCGGTGTGGACGTAAGCAACATCGATTAGCCTTTTCTCAAAGCAATCACGTATGAAGTGATACTTAATTTCGATGTGCTTAGTCTTTGAATGCTGCACAGGATTTCTAGTGATCTGTAAGGCAGCAGAATTATCAACGTAAATAGGAGTAGTTAGGAATTCAAAACCGTAGTCGCGCATTTGTTGTTGGATCCATAGGACTTGGGAGCAACAACTTGAGGCAGCAATGTATTCAGCTTCGTATGTTGATGTAGCGACGCACGTCTGCTTCTTGCACTGCCATGTGACTAGGCGATTTCCCAAAAACTGACATCCAGCCGTTGTGGATTTGCCGTCGATTTTGCATCCGCCAAAATCAGAATCACTGAATGCGATCAAGTCAAAGTTATTATCCCTAGGGTACCATAGACCGGTGTCAGGGCAACCCTTCAAATAACGAAAAATCCTTTTTACAGCTGCAAGATGGGAGGCCTTCGGGTTGACTTGATATCTGGCAAGCAGGCACGTTGGGTACATTATATCTGGTCTTGGTGCTGTGAGGTACATAAGAGATCCGATCATCGCGCGGTAGTATGAGGGGCTAACAGCTTCACCCTTCAAGTCTGGAGTAATTCCGTGATTTTGCGGCAATGGGGTACCGATGGGCGTTGCATCAGACATCTGGAACCGGCTCAAGATGTCACCAACATATTTAGTCTGATGGATGAATATCCCAGACTCGGTTTGTTGTACTTGTAGGCCCAAAAAGAAGGTCATTTCCCCCATAGCACTCATCTCGAATTTATCCTGCATTACACGCTCGAAATCCCTACACAAAACATCATTAGTAGAACCAAATATAATATCATCAACGTATACCTGTACCAGTAGAAGATCTCCATCTTGTTCTTTGATGAAAAGAGTACAATCGATAAGACCTCTGCGAAATCCATTCTCCAGCAAATAATTAGATAAGGTTGCGTACCAAGCTCGCGGTGCTTGATGTAGACCATATAGAGCTTTGTTGAGCAACCAAACCCGATCGGGATGGATAGGATCTTCAAAACCTGGAGGCTGTTCGACGTACACCTCTTCTTCCACCACACCATGCAAGAATGCACTTTTCACGTCCATCTGGTATACCTTGAAACCTTTGAATGAGGCATAGGCCAGAAAGATCCGAATTGCTTCTAGACGTGCAACAGGTGCATACACTTCGTTGTAGTCAATCCCTTCTATCTGACGAAAACCTTGAACGACTAGCCTTGCCTTGTTTCGAATAACGATTCCACGGTCATCCTTTTTGCATTTAAACACCCAACGGGTACCAATCTTCTTGTAACCAGCAGGTTTCTCTACGAGTTTCCAGACACCAAGCTTCTGGAATTGTTGCAGTTCTTCCTGCATTGCTTCAACCCATGAGTTATCTTTCAAAGTTCTTAGCTCTTCCTGTGAGACATAACACGCGAAAGACCAATCATTTTGTTGACCAGATTCTCTGATAGTTGCATACAAGCCTGCATTGTTGTTGTTCCGCAACATGTTTCTTGTTTGAACGCCACTTTGTACATTTCCGGTGATGTTTTGTTGAGGATGGGTATTGTGAATCCTTGTTTCTGGATTATCTTGAACTGGAATATTTGTACCCAGATTGTTGAGATTGAGATCAACAATCAATTCAAGACCCGGAATTGACGAAGAGGATGATGCAGTAGCTTCAGCTGTTCTAGGGACATCCACTGGAGGTGTACCTTCTGAAGTACCATGTACTGCTGTTGTTGGAACTTCTTGATCTGCATCGAGAAATTCATCATCCTCTGAAGATTCGTTCAAATCGGTAGCATCGTGAAAATCCTCATTGTCGAGAGCATTATTGTTCACTGAAGATGGTTCTTGATTTACAATAATGGGACGAACCAACGGTGAATCTGTTGCATTGTCACTCTCGAAAAACATCCTTGCAGCAGCATTTTCTTCAACTGCTTCAACATTGATCGAATTGAAAAAGTCATCGTACTCAAACATCCAAGGCTGACCAGGATTTCTGACTGGTAAAGTGTGCCTTTGTACTCTGACTTCAGACCATTCCTCGACCCTTTTAGTCTCTAGATTCCAGACTCTTAAGTTCGGGGTAGAATACCCAAGAAAGTATCCTTCAATGGCTCTTGCCCCAAACTTTCCATTAGGATCGATTATTGTGCATGGAGCTCCAAACGGTTCAAGATATGACAAATCAGGTTTCCGTTTGTTAATAAGCTCAAAGCAGGTCTTGTTGTGCCTTTTGACTGTAAGGACTCGGTTCAACGTGTAACATGCAGAGGACACAGCTTCAGTCCAGAAGGGAATGGGCAGCTGCGACTCTACCAACATTGTCCTAGCAGTCTCGATCAATGTGCGGTTCTTACGTTCAGCGACGCCATTCTGTTGAGGAGTGTAAACTGCACTAAATTCGTGAAGAATACCTTTTGAAGTGCAAAACTCCGCCATGGCATGATTTTTGAATTCAGTACCATTGTCGCTACGTATCCGCCTAACCTTCAAGTTATAAAGATTCTCAATCTGTATGATCAAGTTTTTGATAATACCGAAGGTTTCACTCTTGTGTGCCATGAACGCCACCCAAGAAAATCTTGAATAATCATCAGTTATCACGAGGCAATATTGATCATTCCTAATACTTTTGTGCTTGACAGGACCGAACAAATCCATGTGCAAACGTTCAAGAGGAACAGCCACCGTGTTGATCTTCTTTGTCGGGTGTCGCTTCTTCGTTTGTTTTCCTTTCTGGCACGAAACACAGACGTCTTGAAGATGAAAGTTTTTAAGAGGAACACCATTCACTAATTCATTTGACACCAAATGATTCATTTTGCGTAAGTGAATGTGACCCATTCGTCTGTGCCAAGAGATTGTGTCTTTTTCTGTGGCTTTGGAAACGAAACAAGTTGCTTGTGCAGACGTTGTGATAGCTTGGCTCATATCAAGGACATACAAATCATTTATCCTTGGAGCCGACAAGAGAATCCATTCTTTCGGAATTTTGAAGCCGGGTTTCAGCACATAACATCCATTTGCATCAAAGTGTACTGAGAACTGCTTATCACAAATTTGAGAAACACTAAGAAGATTGTGATCAAGTTGTTGTACGAAGTTGATCTTATCAAAGCTAACAACCCCGTTGGAAATCATTCCTTCACCCGTAATATATCCGCCCTTATCTCCAGCAAAAGCAACATAACCTCCTCTAATAGATTTGACGTCGTAGAGAAGCTTCATGTCGCCTGTCATGTGCCTGGATGCCCCACTATCAACAATCCAATGACTACTGATAGTTCCTCCTGGAACACCCTGCACATGAACTCACATAATTAGTTGGAGATGGGGACCCAAGCCATTGTGGTCTTGGGTCTTCCATTTTCATCAACAACAATAACCTCTATTCTTTGATGATTCGAAAATTGTGATGGTCCCCCTGAATTTGTGGTTAGTTTAGGTTTCCATGTCTGTTGAGTTTTACCAGTTTGATTGTTGGAAAATTTAACTTCATGATTGTTTGAAGTTTTTGAAAACTTTGAATTTTCTGGTTTAACTGGAACAGATTGTTTTTGAACCACTTCAGTTTTAAGTGCTTTTTCAATTACCTTGACCTGTTGGCGTTTCTGTTTCTTTTCCCTTTCTCTTACAAGTCGGGGATCTTGTTTTACAGAAACAGATCGCTTTTGGTGATTGTGTTCACGGGGATCATCTTCTTTTGCTTTTAACTTATGAAGATACGGGCAATTTCGAACGATATGCCCAATTGTGCCACATTCAAAACATGATCTTCGTTCAACAAACCCCGAAGTATCATGTGGTCGTCTTGCCGATAATGATGAACTTTGTGACCCCGAGGTACTAGGTTTTGAACTACTTGGTTCATTCCTTTTCATCACTGTTGCCTTTTTGACAAAATCTAAGTTAGATTGATTTTCAAATGTTGCAATTTTGTCCGTTCCCTTGGATTTCACAAAGTTCACATTCTTTTTCTTCTTCTGATTCGGCTTCCTTTGACCTTGAGCCGGTAATTTTTCTTTTGGCTTGGTATGGTTTTGCTGTTTTTGCACTGTTGGTAATTTCTGATTCCCAAATTGTTTTCTAACTTCAGCCTTTGGGATAGGAGGGCACTGTGTTACCACAACGTGTGATCCTTTCTTACCTAAAAACTTACTTGTTGAATTCTCAAAAACTTTACTGATTAGGGATTGATTTACATTCTTAATCGGAAAATCTTTGTCAGAATAAATTTTATTATCACCAACAAGAGTGTACAGCAGATCCACACTCTCCGACCCTTTTTCAGACGAGGACTCGATTGCAACAGTCTTAGCGGGTTTTGCAGGAGGATCACACAGAATATGATTCTCAAGAGGTATGTCCTCTTCGTTTATCACCGCATCAGACTTTGCTGAATCAGTATCATCAGACTCATCATCAGAAGAATCAGCATCCTCAATCACAACTGGAGGATCCTGATTCTGTTCAGCAGTTACAAATGTATCTGCTGACGCATCTGAATCTGATGATACTTCCGTCTTGTATCCGAGTCCTGCTGCAAATTCATTAACATCTAGAGGAACAGATGGTTCAAAGAAAGTTCTATCTTCCTCATCCGGCATGGCATCATAATTATGTCTCACAGGTGGTGGACATTTCTTGTAACCTATGCATGTGACATCCCGTTTCTCTTTCTGTACGTCAATGATATGATCCAACACATAGCTAGAGCTCAAATAACTGTCTAGCTTAAGTTGGATCGCCTCACTTTCAGTTTTCACACAAGCCATTTCTTTTTGCATTACCTCAAGGCGAGTTATATACAAATTAATGTCAGTTTGTTTTCTTGAAACCATTTTAGTTAACTCGGTTTTATCTTTCTTTAACTTTTCAATTACCGATTTAAACTCCTTTTCATGGTTTTCATAAAACATGTTGGCTTCAGTGCACTTCGAAAGATCAACGGTCAATTTCTGATTGTGAATGAATGTCACATCATATTTCTCTTGCAAAGCCTCGTGTTTGCTTTGCAATTCACAACACTTATCATTCAAAGAAACATGTTTGTCTTGCAAGTCAAACAAACTAGCTTGTATAGCATCATGTTTGCCTTGCAACTCAGACATGTTTGCCTCTAAATCAGCACATTTAACACGCAAACTATCACAGTTATCACAATTAACAGCAATGGGTTCATCGACACATACCTGATTTGATGAACTGTCGACATTAGCCATAAAGGCTGAATGGAGAGAAGACGAAGAATAAGCAGCTTGATCCACCAAAATAGATCTTCTTTGAATTCCTGCTGCAGTTTCTTCCAAAAGCTCATCAATATCTGCATCGATTGACGCATTTGATGTCTCATCCACATGATCATCACCTGAGCTCGAGGATTCTTCATCCGAACTTCTGCTGTAACCAGAAGAGTTTTCATCCTCAGAAGAGTCACCACCATTGGCGGAAGATTCTCCACCACTGGCGTGATTAAGATCCTTGACAATCTCAGCAAAACACGCTGTTCCATCCGGAGCATCATTTCCCAACTGGATTGACCAATCACAGCCTTCATCTACTTGAACCACAAGTGCCTGGTTGGCATTAGATGGTCCCGCTTGACTCTGGTTGTTGACAGGTACCAACGTACGAACATTGTTCCTGTTCTGGTTCTGCTGGTTGCCTTGATTTCTGAAGGGATTCTGGTTTCCATGCTGAGATGGTCTCGTACATTCACGCTTGAAATGACCACGTTCACCACAATTTAAAACACTTGACAGCCTGCTTATCAAACCCATACTTGGTGTCTTTCTTGCTTTCCAAGCTGGTTCTGCCTGTTCTTTCCATGAAATCCTTTGCTCGCCTAACAGCACTGGCAAAGGCCCACTTGATGTCCATCATCTCCATCTCCTCTTTATCGATCTGCTGATAGTCTTCTTGTGTCAGATTAATGTTACCAATCTGACCTTCCACTAATCCACAGTATGCGCTCACCAAAGTGTTTAGCAGCTCCATGTGTTCCTTTGCTACTTCCACACTGACTTTAGAAAAGCTTGAGGTGTCGAGCCGTACTGTATTTGGCTTTGATTGTTGACCAGCAGATGATGTGCTTCCATAACATGCTTGCTGTTGTGGTACTGGTTGTGGTACTGGTTGAGGGACTGGATTAAGCGGATTTCCATACATGTCTGTTGTTGGAGGAGGAGTGCCATACAAGCTAGTGCTAGACACGAATGCTGTTTGAATTGGAGCGTGTAAAGAAGGTTTTGTAGAAGTGCTAGAAGTTCCATAATAAATTTCAGGATTTTGTGGCACTGGAACTCTTTTTGCCTTGAGAGTTTCTTCCTGATTCTTGTTTTCCAGGAGTTGAGCAAAGTCACTGAAGCTTGTTGTATCCAAGGTGCCATTGTACTTCATGATTTCTAAGAAATTATTCCATTGAGGTGGCAGTGCATCTGCAAACTTCTTCACTATCTCTGCTGAAGTTGTTACAACCCCAATATTTGCCAATTCAGTCAGCAAATGAGTAAATCGACTTGTCAAATCTCCTAAAGATTCATTCTGCATACAAGTAAAACCATCAAACTCTTTCTTTAGCAGATCTTTTCTCAATTGACGTGTCGCTTCATTTCCTACGCCCCTTATCTTCAATGCGTCCCACAACTGCTTCGTTGTCTTGTAACTGACAAATTGATGATAGATGTCTTTACTTAACGCCTGAGTAAGAATGGCATACGCTTTCTTTTCTAAGTCATAGACCTTCTTCTGATCTTCCGTAAGATCGGCAAACGTAACAGCAGATGAAGCGGCAACCTCTATTGTTTGATCAAAATCTGTGATGAAGCGCAACCACAATTCTGTATTTTGACCAAGGACGTATGTATGAAATCTATCAAACCATCCCGGATATTCACTTAAGTGCATCAACTTCGGAGGCTTATTCAAACTTCCTGTTTCACTTTCGCTTAGCAAAATGCTTTGAATACTTGGAGCTTGATTTGATACGAATGTCCATTGACCGGTAGATGTAGCATTAGCTTGCGAACCCGAATCCGGAGCCGGAGTACCAAAATACATCTCTGCATTTACCGGAACACCCCACATCGAATTCATTTTTGATCAAGAATAATAATACCTGAAAATCACAAACAAACTTGTTAAACATAAACAAACTGGGATCGAAAGATCAACACTTGTTCGAAGGATCAACAGTGTTCGAAAGATCACTGTTGAGTTTCGAGCAATTGTTTTCGAAAGACTCCCCAATCGAAGGATCCTGGTCTTTCGAATAAGAACTGTAGATCGAAAGATGTATGTTTCGATATGATTCCTTGGTTCGAAGGATGATGATCTATCGAACCTCCACTGATCGAAAGATGATCTTTCGACTTCGAAGGATATCTTTCGAACTGTTCTGACACAGTTGACAAAGAGTGACAGGTTGGTGAAAAAGTTGATGGGTTGGTAGAAACTTTCTGCAGAAAGGATGGTCAGACCATGATTTTCTGCCAAAACCAGATTTGAACAATAAAATATTATAAACTTATCCAGAACACCGGTCACCGGAGAAGCCGGAATATGGCCGGAAATGACCAAAGTTCTTAAAAAAACAGTTTTTTTTTTTTTAAGTTACCCAACCCGTCTTTTAACACACCCGGTAAGTTTAGACACGTTTTTACGACAAGAAATACGAGAAAATCAGTAAAAACGGATGCTAAAACAGTGAGTTTTTGTCCAAAAACACTTCAAAATCTTGTAAAAACCCGGTTTTTAACAAGGAAAAGAGCCACGGCTCTGATACCACTTGTAGGTCCCTCGGAGGTTGAGGTTTAACCTATTCCTTGTTATGTCTAACACACTAGCGAGTGCGGAATCCAAGCTAGCATGCAAACCGAGAAAGAACAAGCATAAACACAACACACAAGCTTCACAGATTAACACCACTTGTATTAATGCGTATGAAAGGTCCGGTTACAAAGCACAATGTTTACAAATCAGTTTTGCAAACTCTCTAAGTGTGTGTGTGTTTTCTGAACAGAATGCTCTCACTTCTCTCTTGTCTAACTTTCGAACTCTGAACCCCTACCGAAGTGAACACACAACATGGGTATATATACCCGAACACAGCATGTCTGGTCGAAGGATCAGACAGACTGATCGTAAGATCATCTGTCGACCAGGAACCCATCGAAGGATCACATATACCACGAAGGATGATATCCTTCGTGGTCTATCCTTCGAAGGTTATCTTTCGAGCTCATCGAAGGATGTAAACAATCCTTCGATGACACATCTTTCGACCCAGACATCTTTCAAACAATGTTCAAACTGTTTGACCAAGTCAAACCAGGAGGATGGTTGACTGGTCAAACTTACAAGACTAATAAAGACATCGTTTTGTATCAAGACGAAATACAGACAAAGTACAGACACAAGTGCACCAACAAATACGTTTTGGATATGTTATGAAACCATATACACATTAAACATTACGATACTAAAATGTGTTTTAAGGTATCTAATTTGTAATAAAAAGACCTACCTTTGTGCCATCTCGCATCAACAAGGGCCTTAAGACTTTGACCAATATAGCTTTCTTGATAATTGTCAACCATCACATCATCACAACTTAGGTTAACACTGATTACTTAACAAATAAATTAGAATCACAATGAAGAACTATGCATTATGGTGATTCAAAATCTGAATTAAAGTGAAGAACTTTATCAAATTTAGGTAATTTAGGTAAGTACATTAGATAAACGCGTAAGAAATTGAACAAAATTGGCGTACCTCAATTAAGAAGCTACATTGATTCTGAAAAGATCCATGTGACGTCGCGATTCATGTGGAGAATGTATATGAGCATGATGATTGAGAAACATATCGACGCTGGCAGATCAATTACAACCCACTGCTCCACTCTACGGCGTTCATACTCCGAGGTCTTGATGATTTTATATTGATCCCTCCTAACCCTAGTTTAGCTAGCCGGCCCAATAAAAATTAATAAAGGCCCAAAATACATAATAACTTGTTTTATAAAATGGAGACCTAAGGGGCTTAAAGCAATTGCTCTCCCACTAAGCCCATTGGGCCAACCCAATATGTGGGTGTTACATCCACTTCGGATGCAACAAGAACAACTAAAACTAAAAGAATATTAACAATGTTTAGACGAATCAAGAACGACTGAAAACACAAAAGCATTATTTTTTTATAAATTTTTTAAAGCATTGTGTAGAAGATAGTATTAATAAAATAGAATCACAATGAAGAACTATGCGTTATGGTGATTCAAAATCTGAATCAAAGTGAAGAACTTTATCAAATTTAGGTAATTTAGGTAAGTACATTAGATAATCGCGTAAGAAATTGAACAAAATTGGCGTACCTCAAAGAAGCCACATTGATTCTGTAAAGATCCATGTGACGTCGCGATTCAAGTGGAGAATGTATATGAGCATGATGATTGATCGAGAAACATATCGACGCTAGCAGATCAATTACAACCCACTGCTCCACTCTACGGCGTTCATCACTCTACGGCGTTCATACTCCGAGGTCTTGATGATTTTATATTGATCCCTCCTAACCCTAGTTTAGCTAGCCGGCCCAATAAAAATTAATAAAGGCCCAAAATACATAATAACTTGCTTTATAAAATGGAGACATAAGGGGCTTAAAGCAATTGCTCTACGACTAAGCCCATTGGGCCAACCCAATATGTGGGTGTTACGTCCACTTCGGATGCAACAAGAACAACTAAAACTAAAAGAATATTAACAATGTTTATACGAATCAAGAACGACTGAAAACACAAAAGCATTATTTTTTATAATTTTTTTAAAGCATTGTGAAGAAGATAGTATTAACATCCATGACACTGACTCGTTATACAAAAGATTCTACAATGTACGTTGCGGTTGCATTATGGTTATTGTGTTATCATTACTAATATAAGATATATAAAAGTGAAAGAGCTCCGTCGAATCAATTTTAAGGCCAATTACGATATCTGATCATACTAGGATGGAAATTTTTCATACAAAAATAGTGACTATGTTTTCTTACCTGTTATGAAGGAACTTTGGCTAATAACATTAGAGTTAGTGGATGTTTATATATATACTTTTCAGTTCAAGTCACATACATAACAACAATTATGCTATATAACTTCAGTTTATGACACATCCCACAAGCATTAGTTATTCAAAATCTGGAAAATTAATTCAGTAAAATAGAAGATACATAGCCACCTCTCATATCTATGTCATGATCTCGCACTCACACGACATATATATAAACATTAGAGATCGAAACCCATTAGACGCAGCCCAATTTTAGGCTTCTGCAATGATAAGCCATGACCTTTCGATTCTTGGTTGGTGCGACTCGTACCATTTCCAGTTTCTGTAGTTGGTTGTACCTCCTCTTGAGGGACATCAATATCCACACCGAATAACCTTAGCCTACGCACTGGCTGATGAATCACTGGCAATTCATTTTCTTCAGCTTCATGCACTTGTTCTCCACCACTGCCTCCATCATGAACTATTAGGGATACAACATCATCCAGTAGGTTATTGGCTTCATTGGTTTCCTCTTCAGGTTCCCTTTTTCGAATGTTTTCATCGCCACCTGCCTCTACCATTTCCACCACTTGGGTATGGTCTTCACCTTCACCTTTTCCACCTTTTATAAGCTCAGCTGTGGTATCAAAAGGACCATGACTGCTGCTGCCTTCTACAATCCTTACATGGTCAACACTTTGCCCTTGCTTTTCATCATCAACAATGTCCAGTGCATTGTTACTGCAAGCATGGCCGACATCTTCGGTTTCCGCCATTTTCTCTTGTTCAAGCACCCCACCACATTCTTTTTCTACCACCTCCTTTGTTCCATCTTGTTTTCCATCACCAAGTGCACTATCACCACAACCATCATGGTGTATCACCTCCCTTGTTTCCTCTTCTTTTTCATCACCAACAATATCCAGTGCATTATTGTTAAGCCGATCAGGGCCGGCATCTTCAATTTCCGCCATTTCCTCTTGTTCAAGCAAACCACCACACTCTTTTTCTACCACCTCCTTTGTTCCATCACCAACTGCACTATCACCACAACCATCTTCATGTTCCTTGACCCCCTTTGTTTCATCATCACCAACATGTCTACACAGCAATGAAATCATCAAACCCTAAGTTCATCTTGGACATGTTTAAAAGTGTATAATATTTTACTAAAAACTCCGGAATCTATTAATAGAAAGCCAGGTGATGAATTTATTGCAAGAAAAAAAATTGTAACCGAGATCTGTGAATTGAAATCATAAACAAATTTAAACACACACACACACCCACACATTCACACCGTAAAACACACACACAAACCTCATAGATGCAGCAAGAGAATCCTTTTCGTGAGTTGTGCAGGATGTCAGAAAAGTGTCCGCTTTATTTTCCCCTTCGGTGTCTTTGAGGTTAGAAGTAGAACACGAAATTTGAGCCCTTTTCTTATAAGGTAGCATCTTCGAAGAACCTTGTATGCACCAAAAGCTTATAGAGAGAGAGAGAGAGAGAGAGAGAGAGAGAGAGAGAGATAGGGTTGAAATGAACTCTTGTGTGGTGGCATATGTGCTGCAAATAACGCATATATATATAGTATAGTTATAAATGTTTTTCGTTTTCAAATAAATTTCAAAAATATTAGCTAGAATTCAAGGCGGGATTAATTAGTTGTCTCTTTGTAAAGAAAATGACAAAAAGACCCAACAATATGTAAATGCAAATCTTATTACACATTTACACCAACATTTGACATTTTATTACGAGTGTTTTTCTGCTATAAAAGAAAATGAGGTGAACATTTTAAAAATTGTAAGAGTTATATATGCATAAAACGTTGTATTTTAAAGATAAACATTTCAAAGGTGATCAACTGTAATTTTCTTAGCTCCTAATTCAACCAAAGATTTGTGATTTTCAAAACTTATGGAACATAAGTATCAATAAATTTAAAATATTCAACTTTCTTTTCACAAGCTAGTCTCTCAACCTAAAGTGTATTACTAGCGTTCACCATTGTCCGATTCGACTTGCCATTTTCTGGAAATACATGAAACAGAAATGCAATACGTAAAGACGTCAAACGACACATTAATTAACTATGGCTCTGTATAAATATTTTGGAACTTTTACTATACACTTTCGTTACCAAGGATAATCCCAATCTAACAAAAGAGCAACTTCGTATGGCCCCTAATGAACGATTCATTGATTTCTATCATAATCGCAATATTGTAAATGATATGTAACAACATAAATGAAATTAAGTTAAACACTACTAGAGTTACTTTTCTTTTGGATTGAGATTGCCTTAGCAATAAAAGTAAAAGTTAGGAGTGTCATTATTCAGATTGGGAGTACATATTTAAAATGGGCCAATTTGTTATAGTTTTAAATATTAAAATTTAATTTGTCTTTAGAAAAATAGGCAATGTTGAAAGAGTGAATATCATATGCCATTAATTATCAAAACTTATTCTGTGGTTTAGAATTGTGCATCGCCGTCTTTGTTGGTCATTCGAGTATTTTGCTTAGTCGTTTACTTTATCTGCGAAAAATATTCAATGTACTTGGGTAACAAGTGCGATTGTCAAGAGGAAAACGGATCATCAATATTGTTCTTAGATTGTAGTGAAATTTACTATTAGCTTTGTAAACTCTATATATAGATTGTAATAATTTGGTTATTAATTTATGTGAGATTTATTTGTTAGGATTTTTTAATCTTTAATTATGTAAAGTTAACCCGATGTCCTGTTCGAAGTTAGACATTACAAAGGCTTGTGCACTTAACAACCCAAAATGGCGACGCAAGATCTATGGGTCAAAATAGCTATATGGTGGAACATTTACATCAGAGTACGTACCCTTCACAGAAATCAAATTGACTGTTTCCTTTACTGATCATAGGGTGCAAAAACATCAGGACGTGATGTCTTAAACTTGAATGTGTATGGAAAATCGAGTGCAGTTGCCTTCAATTTAAACAAACCAAAAGCGACACAAAATGTGATGAAGTTAAAGCTATTTATTTTCTCTAGATTTCTAGCAGGGATAGGAAATTGTATCTAAACTAGTTGGATTGGAGTTGTAATAGCTATTTTTATTTCTTTCTAAATTTCTCATTCTCTAGTGATCACTTGCTAGTGATTGTTTTCTAAAGAGACATATTAATCCATTCTAATTGTGAAAGCACCGGATCGATGACGAACATCAACATTGCACTTGATTCAAGATATGAAGAACAATAAAAAACACAAAAGATAGAAAGATGTAGAAGATGAATCTCTTTCTTAATGAACCAATCATCACATATTACAAACCGAAAGAGTATACATCATCTACAAGCCGGTTTAGATCACAAAGATCTAAACCGAGCTTTCTCTCACTAACACATAGTAACTCTCTCTCTAGAAATGTGCACACGCTATTGAGGAATTCCTTAGGGTTTGTGAGAGGTTGCACGAAGCTGATCACCCAGATCCATTCTCACTGAGATGAATGAATGTGATGGATTCATCCCCAATTCTAACCTATACTCCCATATATATAGGCTGGGGCAAATACACTAAGTTCTGACAAAACCCAAATTCGGACCCTTTAACATATATATGTCCAAATTTGTTAGTGTATAACCACATGTATGTCCGAACTTGTTGGATCTTGACTTTTCTTGACATTGGACTTTGACCAGAACTGATAAAGCACAGTTACCCGACGAGAGCTGTATTTCCAGACTCCCCCTTAACTGTTGCTATAAGTTCTGTTTGGCATCAATAATCTTCAGTCACCGGATACTGCGCTTACAGACTCCCCCTTGACTGATGATGTCATGCGTGCTTTCTATTTTGGCTGAGACTCGATCTTTCCGGCAGAGCACAGTGATCTTCAACCCTTCTAATTAAAGACTTGTTGACGATCACTTAAATGGCCGCTTTGTGAAACCTGAAGCATCCAACATCAAACACTGTAGATCCTCCCCCTCAAACTTCTCTGGAATCAAGTTAATGCGAACCAGCCTACAACCAAATGTAAGAATATCGCTCAAAACCATAATCTTCAAACCTAGCTGGCAACAGAAAGAGACATTGGATTTCCAATCCCAAACGATGAACACTTCAACTTCCGCAAAGACATGAAGTCAGTTCGATAAGTTAATATTATGTTGATTTAGACTTAATGTTGTAAACCATGTGATTGAAAGTAGTTAACTTTAATAAGCTAAGTTAACTAATGATGAAGTCGAATAGTAGTTTCGCCATAGAAAATAAGTGAGGTGGAATAGTGGTGATTGTTAATGCCTAATTTAACCGCCTTGTAAATGTTGACGATAGTTTGACGCGTAACAAGCTATGTGGAAGCTTGGAGAAGGAAGCGGGTCAAACGAATTTAAGAAGTAAAAGAGAAGCATGGTTTAGATGCGAGGTAAGTGAAGCTTACGCCTTTTACTTTATTACCAAATACTTGATTTCGAGTATTGAATCTGAATTGTATTGAGTAAACAAAACATGATGTTCCGGCACGATTTAAATGCGAGTCGGAAAAGTGAGAAAGATAAGAAACCATGAATTATGGTAAAAAGGGTAAAAATGGTCAAATAGTAATCCGGACATGGACTAATGAATATATAAAGGGATTTGAAAGGACACCATTTGGCATGAGCCATAACGGGTCAAACAAAATGGGAACAATTCTTAAGTAAGATGAATTCAAAAGTAAACCGGGGTACGTTAAAGGGGATGCAATGGTAATTAAATACCATCTCGAAATGATAATTAGTCATTTCGACTAAACGGGTCAAATGGTGATGTTAACACCATTTGTCAATAATATTTGATGATCGCTTGTTGAGTTTGTGATCACAGGAATTAACACATGGTTCGCATGGCTATTAAATAGAAATTAATAGCGAAAGGTATTCAAACGGGTCAATCTTATGACCCGAGCCAGGTACGCATGCTTAGAATTATAGCTAAAAGCGACATTTTGGTCAAATAATAGTGGAAGTCCTTCGTCGCATAAATGAAGGGCTAAAATTGACCAAAAAGCCCTTGAGGGGTAAATAAGGCAAACAACTTTTAAAAAGTTGTTTTGAAATAAACGTCTTGTTTAAATTGAGTCTTTGGAATTCGTATAAAAATGGGGATAGGATGTAAACCAATAGAAGCATGATTTAAGTCTAACGATGTAAAATACTCGTAACGGGTCAAAACGAGTATATATGCAAAACGGGTTAAAATTTCTTAAGGAACCCGTAAAGTTGAATCTTGATGATTAGTAAACAAATAGAATATGATGACCATGATATTTTGAAGGAAAATAACAAGTTAGTTTGGTAAAAGCATGAACGGGTCAAAAGTGTCTTAATTGGATTTCAAGCCGAGAGCTTGAAATCTAAAATTTTGTAAATTCAGATGTCGGATTTTTACTCCATGAGATGGAGGATTAAATTACGAACGCGTAGGAAAAAGAATTACAGACTTGTGTAGTGAAAGTTATGCAAGTTCTAAGTTAATATTGGTGAATTTTCGTAGCTGAGCAAAGTGCAGCAACAATAAAACAACTTGCTGTCAAAAAGGGGGCTAGGTGTAGCGCCACACCCCCTCCAAATTCTGAAATTGTTTAATTTTTGTTGTTTTCACTCATAAGCTTGTTATAGTTATACTAGGGGTGCAAATGAGCCGAGCGGCTCACGAGCTACTCGAGATCGGCTCGAGAAAAAGCTCGAAACGAGCCGAGCCTTATCGAGCCCGAGCCGAGCTTGAGCCTAAAATAAAGCTCGTTTGCTTATCGAGCCCGAGCTCGAGCCTCGCATCTGAAGCTCGTTAGGCTCGTCGAGCCTTAGTGTAAACGAGCCGAGTCGAGCCGAGCTTATTCAAAGGTGTTTACAAGCCGACCTCGAACCTAAAAATAAGCTTATTTAGTAAACGAGCCCGAGCCCGAGCTTCACTTATCGAGCTCGCGAGCCTAAAAAGTCTATTATTTATATTATTTTTATTTAATATATTAATTAATAGATAATAAATGAGCCGCGCCCGAGCCGAGCTTGAGCTTGAGAAAATTCAAACGAGCCGAGCTCGAGCCTTGAAAACAAAGCTTGAATCGAGCCGAGCTCGAGCCCGAGCTCACATAAGTTAATCGAGCTCGAGCTCGAGCCTGATCAAGCTCGGGCTCGGCTCGGCTTGTTTGCACCCCTATGTTATACCCATTCTACCATTACCAAAGATAACTTTTATGTTGGTTTTGGTCATAGGTGAATGTCAAGGGATAACCGGATGAAGACCAAGCGACGAGCAAGAACCGAACACACGTTAAATGAAGCTTCCGCGTCAAATCTTGATTTGTTTTGTTATAAGTGAAGTATGTAAACATTTACAAACATGTTTTTGACTTGTGAACATATGGGAAAGTTAGTATGACAAGTTTTTGTAAAGTCACATTTTAGTATTAAAATGTATATTTTATTATCAAAATCTTGATATATATAGTCGGGCGTTACTATAGGACCGTTTTCTGGACCGAAACCGTGATTATCATGATTATGTTCATAGATGGGAAGATTAGAGACGGATGAAATACTTACTTGTATTGATTTTGTAATATAACATAACAAGCCGGCCCGATTAACAAGCTAACCGAACCATACCAAAGGAGTACACATCCGGGGAGAGACCAAGTGGTGATCTCTCCCTGTGAGGACTCAAACCTCTAAAACTTCCAAATGTTTAAAATGGCAAGGGGTTGCTATTTATAGCCACACCCCCTTGTCTTGCAAACACACACGATCAACCAAATAACCCTCTCGTTTGACCACTTCAAACGAGCGGGTCAATACACGTTCGTTTGACCATTTCACTAACTATTACATATTCAGCATAAAATAAATCTAATCTATTCAACAAGCATCGGACACAAAATCTGCATCAACAAATTCCCCCCTATCGAATGCCGAAAATGCAACTGCAATCGATCTTCAGTCAAGTATTCATCTTCTCTGTGTTAACAAATTCCCCCTTGACCGATGATCCAGGTAAGTAGTATCTTGACACTTCTTGTATAATAGTTCCCCCTCAAAGTATGCGTATCCGTGTTGGGTGTTGTGCAATTTCCTCAAAAGGCTCAATTGACCGATATTCCGCTGATCTTCCAATACTCCAACCGGCATTTGATAAGGGTTCCATTCTTAAAAAACTGCATCAAGTCTTGATCTTCAAGCATACTACACTGGTAGAGGTTTCTGGTGAACTGTCTTCTGTAAACCGTCTTTGTGGAATCGACCAAGTAATGCACTTTAATCTTCAGCATCAACACTCAGGAAAGTTAGCTAGACCAAGTGTATCCCTTGCAAGCTCAACCAGCATGCTTAGTTGAACTACATCCAGATCTCATTGTCTCGCCTTTGTGAAGTTGACCACGTAATGCACTACGGATCTTCAGCATCAGTACACAGGAAGTCAGCTAGACCAAGTACATCATTTGCAAACTCAACGAATTGAGTTACCCCCAGATCCCTCTAAAATCCCAAAGAAACATCAAACCCAAAACCGAATCCTGCAGGTCTTCAGTCTTGAACTTTCAGCTTTCATAAAGATTCCTCGGGTCTTCAGTGAACAGCGCTTTTGTAACTACTGTAGACTTAAGATGCCTGTATGTTTCCGTGCAAAACTCTTCACGCTAGCTGGAGAATTAATTAAAATCCTCAAATATGTGTCTGTGCAAAACATTCCACGCCGAACCTTTAGTATCACCAGAAAATCACAAACTCTACCACCTGTGATTGCGTTTAGAAATTTACCGAAGAAATTCATCATACGTTTTATTCCCCCATTTCTTTGGTAAGATCTCTAAACCTTAACAGATTCCCTCCACTTCAAAGGAACTGTCGTCAACTTTCAAATGTTTACCAATTCCTTTCACTTAGCGGAATTGTCGTCAATCTTCACTGAATGTTCTCGGTTTTTCGAAAAATCACGAAAACGACTTTCTTCTTTGCATATTCTAGTTGAATAAGAACGTCCCCTAGTACCCCGTAGGATCCGACTTGTATCCCTCCAAAGACTTTGTGAACTCGTTAGGTCCGGTATTGACATTCTAGGTTCATTCATTCGTTACCAAATGCGAGAATATGACAATAAACAAAAAGATTTCTTCGTTGCATATTCTAGTTGATAAAGAAATTTCGCCTAGTACCCGGTAGGATCCGACTTGTATCCCTCCAAAGACTTTGTGAACTCGTTAGGACCGGTATTGACATTCCAGGTTCATACGTTCGTTTCCAAATGCGAGAATATGACAATAAACAAAATGCTTTCGAACATTTTCGAATAACCGATAACAATCATAAACATTGACGTGTGGAAGTGAACATACCATTTTGGTTTTTGGCCCATAGTAGTCAAGTCACCAAGTTTGATGTTCGCATCGGTAACAGTGACTACCCCACATTTTTCAAAAATCAAGTTTTCATCATATCTCATCATCTCGCGCGCTTCCGAACTCGTACCCAATACTTAAAATTCTTGCCCCACAAAAATAGTCTTGTACTCTTGGCCCGGCTCGACCTTGTAGCAAATTTTGTTGATCCAGATTAAATTCGGCTCAAGACTTAAGTTTGTCAACACTATTAATATCTCAAGAATAATAACAATCCAATAGAGTTGCAACATCATGAATCACAATTTAATTCAATCTGGTGGACCTAACAAAGTGATGCCATTGCCTGACATTTTCAATTTTATTCGTCCATTCCCATTCCCATAGCAAAGAAAGGAGACCAATATCTTGAAATATGTCAATGGGGCCCAATAAATCATGTGAACATTCTCCAACAAATATGTGAATGGCCCAAATAAAATTGTCTAACATGTATTCACGGCCCACCTAATTAGAGTCCATCAACAACCCTAATTTTAATCAACAGCCGCTACCATCTTCCAGTTGACAAAATCGTATTTCCTGTCATCCTCTGCGATTAACAGCCTCCAACCTCCTTTCTCTCTCTTCGATACATACATTCAACAATCAAAACCTTCAATTCCATTTAAACATCAGTTGGTACCCTCAATTACCAACCGACATCACCTTTACTTTGTCTCTTCTCTTCGATAAACAAAGAACAGCAGCCAACATCTTCTTCTAAACCCTCTAATTTCATTTAAACAACATCAGTGGCCACCATCTCTCTCTTCGATACACACCTGTAACCTGCAACAAGCTGCGACTTACTTCTGTCTTTCTTATCTTTCTGCGATTCAACATCAACCAGAAAAAGAATCAGGCATCATCTTCAAAGAAACCCAAACATGTGTGGTCCATCAATTTCCCTTTTTTTTAATCTCTCGATACACAGCATCAACATCCAAAAAAAAATATGAGCAGCCATCTACCTGATTACATCGGCTGCGATACCAAGTTTGTCGATGTTTTGAGTGTTCGTCGGAGTGTGGATTTCGTCGATGTCAGGTGTGACGAAAATGGGTGATTTCGTCCAGGATATGTTTGACGAAGATGGGTGATTTCGTCCAGGATATGTTTGACGAAGATGGGTGATTTCGTCAGCTGGGATTTCGTCGTAGGGTATCAACAGGAACCCTAGTGTTTCTTACCAGCCGCCATACTCATCTCAAGAACACAGTTAACTGTTCGTTTCCAGATCTGACGAAAATCATTGTATAGATCATATTTGACGATGAAAACTTGTTTATTTAGGTGTAAAACATAAAACCCAACTCTTGTATATGTTCTGTTTCATCTAGACCTGAATATTTCGGTCCAGATCTGGGTTTTTCACCATTTTTAGATCTTGAACAAAAATCACAGATCTAGAGCACATGTGACTTAGCAAACTGTTAGATTTACTAAATCGGGTACCATGGCTCTGATACCAATTGTAGGTCCACCCGGAGGATCGAGTAACCTCTATTCCCTGTTTTCCGACAAACCCGAGATTGCGGAATCCAAACGGGTAAGTTAAACCAAGTTACGAACACAAACACAAAGATTCAACAATTAACTCTCCATTGTATTAATGCGTATGAAACAGTTACAAAGCAATGTTTACAAGATGTTCTTATAAACTCTCAGTGTGTGTGTGTTTACAGTGTTCGCTCCGAAATCTATTCAGACTTCCGTTTTTGTTTCTGTCTGTTGTGAGTGTTTATATAGTGAAGGACCTCGACGAAATCAAGAGGCCCACGAAATCACATCGACGAAATCCAGTTCCTGACGAAAACCCATTGACGAAATTCGATATCTGGACGAAATCCCTTGATTTCGTCCCATGTGTTTTCGTCCCATTTGGTTTTCACCACAAGGGTGTTTTCACCATAAAGGGATTTCGCCTAACATGTTGTTTTCGTCACATGATTGGGCCTGTGTCTTAGGCTTGGGCTTGGGCTTGGACTTCATCATGGAGGACTTCTTCACATGGACTTGTCTCTTGGGCTTCTTCAATCTTGGGCCAATCATAAACAAATAAACAAACACATAAGCTTAATCTAACATGCATACTGCACACACGCAGTTGCATGAACATCGTACGTTACAAAGTAAATCGCATACCGAGTCAAGACAGGAGGTTGTCTTGACTACGGCCTTCACTTCGTAGCCGAGTTGAACCGAGCCGAGTCGTATCCACATAATATGTATCAACAGTTACAATATATATATATTATAATTAGTCATCGGTAGGTCGTATGTAAGTATCCACATTTTCAAGTCTGCGTTGCGATAATCGAGTTGTGCGTGATTGCGGGTGCGCGTTCAAGTCTACGTTGCGTTGTGATGTGCGATAAAGTATGCGTAATATGCGAAAATATGCAAAGTAGCATTGTAAGCGAAATAGTTACATTATGATCCGAATCTATGGTGCTAGGCATAACGAGTATAACGAGAGTAACAGTGCACGAACGTGCGGGTTGTTACAATCTCCCCTGCTTTAGGAAATTTCGTCCCGAAATTAATCCACGAGGAGGGCTGCGAGAGTTGATATAATAGAAATAGCGATAAGAACGTCAGAGGTAGGCGAGCGATTTATTGAGTATTAACGAGTGGAAGCGTTGCGAAGTCATGGAGAAGCGATAAGTAAAGCGATTCGTTTGGAAAACGGATGTTGTCACACGAATTAGCAATCCAAAACTGCTTTGAGTTACCGAAAAGTTTGATTAGGTTGAAAAGGTTTGGAGAAGACTTGATTATGAAAAGTTTCTCACGGTGTGGTGTTGAACTATATCGATGTTCACACCTACGCTGTAAGAAAGTTTTGTTACGTTACTAAAAGGTTTCATGGAAATAAAACTCGTTTTACGAAATATTTTCGTCACGCGGTGTTAACTTGAATCGATTGTTACACCAACGTCACAAGATAGTCTTGTTTTGTCCAAAGGTTTTGATCAAAATTCTAGATTTTTTTTCCTTTTGTCTCAAAAAAGTGTTTATAAAATAAATTTTAAAATGCCAAAAAGTTTTAAAATCGAGCCCCGCATGGCACTTTTCCACGAAAGTTTGACAATATGGCTAAAACATATATAGGAAGTACCAGCGGCGTATCCACCATGATTTAGCCATATGGCCTCTGTCTCGTGAAGCAGTGTCTTGCGTGTCGACATGATACTAATAGATTTCCGTTTACTCGGTCCAGGCGACGAATGGTTGGACCAAGTTTGGGAGAAAGATCGGGCAAACTGAGCGATAAAGTCGATTACGAACTCAGTTTAGCAATTGGTAAGTGGTAGGCGATGAGCGAAAAGTAAGAAGCGATAGCTACAGCGTTAAAGCAGTAAACGAAAACGAT
Source organism: Helianthus tuberosus (assembly GCA_030545235.1). NCBI lineage: Eukaryota > Viridiplantae > Streptophyta > Magnoliopsida > Asterales > Asteraceae > Helianthus > Helianthus tuberosus. The sequence continues at coordinate 31,922,395 of CM060421.1, forward strand.
GGCGATAAGCGTTAAGGCGAAAAGCGATATGCGACGAGCGATAAGCGATAAGCGAATGCCATAAGAGCTTGTGATTTGATTATTTTCAATAGAATCACAAATTTAACTAACATTAAGCCCCACATGGCATCTTTCCACGAAAGTTTGCTAATATGGCTAAAACACTTATATATAGGAAGTACCAGTGGCGTATCCACCATGTTTTGACCATATTAGTTCTGTCTCGTGAATCAATGGCATGCGTGCCAACATAACACCGCTAGCGATAAGCGTTAGAAGCGAGAAGCGATGCGAGTACCGAAGCGATGAGATTAATAGATGCGTTAAGCGTTAAAGCGTTTAAGTGTTGCGAGAGTGATGTGCGTTAGATTCCAGCGATGGTGCGATTGCGCGCCTGTCGACTTACGAAAAGTTTAGCGATGACACGTTTGAGTGGCGATGAGATGTTACGCCTTGCGAAGTAGTTTAGCGTGTCGAAAATAGTCTCAATAGTATAGTGGGTCTAATAATGTTCAACTCCACGGGGCACTTTCTTCACAAAACTTCGGTAGTATGTCAAAGCACACCTTGCTTTACCCACACTACTTACATTTCGTAAATAGATGTCACACTTTGTCGACATTGTCAAGACGCTTATATATAGGAAGTACCAGCGGCGTATCCACCACGTTTAACCATGCTTTTAACGTAAGGGCACCATTAGAACTTACTACAATCTCCGTGCACTGACCAAAATAAGCCCGTGTGCACCCATGATTAGTTTGTTCCTTGCACGTTTATCGTACCTTACTCTAAGAGTGTATAGTGAGGGTAAAACACATTATATCGTGATATAGTATATAGCCTGTGTGTGAATCTAGACTAAGTGCGAATACGAGAGAGAGAACGAGAGCGAGAGTCAACGTTGCGCATAGTGGTAGCATCGAATAATAGAATAGGTCCAACACATGAAAATTAACGTCGAAAATTGTATCATTACAACATTCTTCTATGCCTGCTTGGTGTTGGTGTTGAAGACTTCTGCTGGAACTGTGGTTGTTGTCCTTAAGTTCGTGGCCCTGTGCGGCAGTTTTGGGTCAGGTGACCAAGACAGTTGTTGCAAGGTGCGCAATAGCGACAATCGGCTTCTTCCTGGTGGTGATAGGTACATTTCAAACACAGGGGTTGTGATCCGATGTAGGCACGCTTTGAGCGAACATGAACTGCTTGGAGAGGTTCTGGTTGAGGCAGTTCAGTTGTTGAAAAGTTTGGTCTCGAGGTCCTTCGTTTGCGGCTGGGTATGTCGATATCTTGCGGTGATGTGTCGTCGTCGTCAGATATGTCGATGGTGTCATCGGATAAGTCGGTGGCTTTTTCAGACGACTCAGTAGTATCATCAGATGACACTGTGATAACTTGGTTAACCTTCTTGGTAGGATTCTTGGAGAAAAATCCTTCCGAGACTCGTTTATCATTGATTTCAGCGGCCAGGCGGTAGGCTTCTTCGATGGTAGCAGGTCTTGCAACTTCGAAAAAATCGCCCACACACTCCGGCAAGGGACGAATGTACTTCTTGATAGCCTTTCCTGGAGTGTTGACTTGACTTGGGCAAATGGTGCTAAGCTGTTTGAACCTTGCTGTGAGGCCAGCATTGTCCCCTTCGACTTGCTTGATTTCCCAAAATTCGTTTTCTAGCTTCTGGATTTCGTGGGGAGGGTAGTACTCTTCCTTCATGAGCTCTTTTAGCTCATCCCAGGAGAGAGCATAAGCTGCGGGGATCCCACGTTTATTACGTTCGGCTGTTCACCAGTCGAGTGCTCGCGATTGAAATACTCCGGTAGCGCAAGTAGTACGAAAGTGCTCGGGGCACTCACTCTGACGAAGGGAAACCTCGACAGAATCGAACCACTGGAGTAGCTGAGATACACCTCCTTCACCTGTGAAGACCATCGGGTCGCAGGCTTTGAAGTGTTTGTGGAGGAAAGTAGATAGCGGCGCTTCTGTCTTAGAGTCTCCCGAGGTTCGAGAGTTGCTGAGAGATTGAACCTGCGACAATTTGAGGAATAAATTTGGCCACCTCCTTGGCCACCAGCGAGGCAATCCTCTCATCGGCGCTTTGTCTGGCTCTTCTCCTGGCTGTTCGTCTCAAGGCGGAATCGTTCAAAGACATCTAGACAGAGATAGAGATTTGGAGTGAGATTCGATCATAATGATTTTGAGTTTTGCGATGCGATTGAGCGCGTTCAAATCTTGTTGCAGGTAGTATTGTAATACGTATTCACATAGGAGCCACATAAGAGACACGAGAATCCTAAGTTCTCACGTATAACACATAGGCGATTTTGTTTGTATATATATATATATATATATATATATATATATATATATATATATATATATATATATATATATAAAGTTGCGACATTCACTCACATGTTTGTATAGATAGCGCGAGGACGCGATGAAAAGAGAGGGCGAGTTGTTAGACTTTAGTTTTGTTGCGAACATTCGGTTTTCATTTTAGATTGCGATGGTTGTGCGAGTTGTGCGTTCGTAAAGCGGGGAGCGAAAATCGATAAATCGAGAAATCGTTAAAGCGTAAATTTTAAATTGTAAACACGTAAGCGTAAACAAGTTTAACAAGCGTAAAATCAGTGAATCGTAGGCTAGAAAATTAGATAGAATGCCTTGGGTGTTTAGGCGTCGACTACCCAAAGAAATCCAACTGTTCCCAACGAGTTCAAGTACACGCTTTGGCCTCAGGATCATGCCCTCACTGGGATGCAGCTATGGCATTCCTCCTTCTGGTTACTACATGACTCGAGTCATCGGAACGGCCAAGACTTTGGTGAGAGCTTTTTGAAAACCTTTTTAGAGAGTGGAACGGGTTATTAAGATACGGGTTTCACCCCTGGCTTGACAACTTCGTTCCTAGCTGTGGTTGTGCTCATCGAAATAAATTCAGGAGTTCAACTAGATAGAGATGGAGATTTCCGTCGAGATATGGAGGTCACTCCTAGCTCAGGTTCTCGTGCTAGAATAATATGTTGAGTGAGTGATCTCATCGAGAGTTCTTGGTTTTCACACCTAATCTCGACGCGATCGCTCGTTTGTGTTATGCGAGCGTCTTCGATCGTGTATATTGTTTTAGCCTTAGGAAAGGCAAATAGTATTAAGCCTTAGGAAAGGCTTTCCTCGTGCGAAGCTGCAGGATGCGGTGTTCGCACGAAGGTGTAGTTTTAGCGAGTTCAAATGAGAGTATCAAAAGTAGACTTGTACCAACCCCTACTGGGTTCGCACGAAGTCTGGTCTGTTGGTCCTTAGACTATAGACTAGGTCAATTCTAAGACTTCAACCCGGACTAGGTCTGATGTCTTACCTAATTCCCTATAGTTATGGCTCTGATACCAATCTGTCACACCCCAACCGATGGCGGAATCATCGGGGCGTGGCACTAGGCGAATCAGATTGCCCAAGAGAATCCATAACAACTATTTTGCGATAATATTTAATACGTTCATTTTCCCATACAAATAAACAAATATAATCACGTAAGTTGTCACAGATTTCATATTCTCTCAAACAATACAAATCCGACAACCCAGATTTTAGGTGAGTTTCTAGACTTCCTAGCTTGATTTGAGATAGCCTGCGATTAAACCTGCAACATACGTTAAAATAACGCCAATACAAAAGTATTGGTGAGTATACAGGTTTGATATGTAATAGCATAATAGATAAAAATGCTGCGAATTTCCTCATACATAAACGGGATACACGACATATACACTCACAATACCGATACTACCAGCTAAGCCCTCGAGTAGCGATTGCGATGTGATTTCATCCTAACTAGACCCCGTCGGGTGCTATAGTACTATACTAGTCAAGGCGGGACGTCGTGAGTATAAGTCCAAGCACATTTGTAACTAGCATCACGTATAACTATGCACGTTAGTCATTCGCAAGTGATAAATAGTTAAGTATTCTATTTGTTTTGATTTGATAAGAACGTATGTTACACCCAAAAGTGCAATAAGCAAAAAGGGTTCAAGTATACTTACAGTGTGTGTTTAACAAATAAACACAATCTGGATTGGATTGAAAGAGAGCACGTTGAGTTAGCATGTGAACAGTAGCAAAAGTCGTTGAATAGCGTGTAACAGCGTGTCGGTGAGATAATGGATCGAATGGTGGTTCGATCGGATGACCCTCCGGACGGATGGTCATCAGGATGGATGACCATTCGGTCGGATGGTCATTCGACTGAAAGAGTGTGTTTGTGAAATGTTGAACTTTTGAAGTTTTCGTTGTAGTATGATTTAAGTCATTCGATCGGATGGTTATCCGGTCGGATGACCGTTCGATCGGATGGAAATTCGTTTGAGTGTGGGGTTACAAGACTTAAGTCTCCTGTCTGGATAGTCGTTCGATCGGATGGTCCTCCGATCGGACGACCATTCGATTGAGAACTGTTATTCCTTGATATTTGCAAAATTGGTTAAGTTTGAAATCACAAATCACTTGGTCGAATGGTTGTTCGATCGGAGGGTCGTTCGATCGGATGGTCATCCGATCGGACGGCTATTCGATCGAGCGACTGTTTTGTTTGAAAATTTGTGAAAATCAGTTGAGTTGAAAAGTTTATGGTTCGACGGAGACGGTATGACGGCGTGTTAAACAACGGAAATCACATCAAGTCCAACTCATCCGATCAGATGGGAATCACCCCATTCGATCAGTCTCAACTGTTCTTGACGGAGTTTCATGTTCAACCCGTGAATCAGTCATCCCTTCGATAGAAATCCATTCTCAGCCTGGTTTTTCCACTATAGAATGAGTAGAGAACCTGAACGAGCTTGGATTCCATCGGTCTTGCATAGAAGAGTGTAAAAGAGTTGAAAGAAAGTTTGAATCAGTTGAAAAAGTGTTTAGATCTAGCTTAGTTTTGCATAAAATCATGTGGAAATCCTTTAGATTTGGACCAAACTTGATGGGATGATGTCAGCCAGTGAACATTATCTTCAAATCGGTCTGAATCAGATGATTTCAGTCGGAAAAGTCGTGATTTAGATGAAGAAGATGATGTAGAAGTGATTAGTGATGCTGATTGTACAATATTTTGGGAGAAAACTTACAAGAATCATGAGGAATCGAGAGAAAAGGGGCTGGGAGCGTTCTAGTCGGAGGGAGCTGTCACATCAGTGAATAGTGTGTGACAAGAGGGGTATTTATAGGTGAAAAGGAGAAGATAGGTGGTGCTGAGTTGGGTCGGAGGGCCTTTCGATTGGAGGGCCATCCGATCGGATGGTCATTCGGTCGGATGACCATACGATCGAAGGGTCCTTCGATCGGATGGCTCGAGTGAGTTGGTTTACCGACTTTTGTTTCGTGCGTGAAGCGTTGCGATAGTTTGTTCACACATAACCATATATATACACACACATATATATATATATATATATATATATATATATATATATATAGAGTAGGGTTCGCACGGAAAGTGTGTTTTTCCTAGAAAGTCTAGGAAGCGATCTGGTCCATCCGATTGGTGTGTTTAAGGGTTGAGATTAAATCAATGGCAATCTTGTAATATTTTAGTTTAATTAATTGATTGTTTTAAATGAATAGGGGCAATTTTGTCAAATGGCCGTTTTTTAAATCAATTACATAACTGCAATCCCTACTTTCATGGGATTTTCCCTCTCTCTCTCCATTATTGATTTGATTTTCTCTCTTTCTCTCTCCAATCCAACCCTAAACATAATAAAAACTGCGATCTCTACTCCCCCTTGCTGTTGGCGACGCAAAACAGGACCCCAAAAGCATTCAGATTTCGGTTCCAAGGCTTGTTGATACCCCTTTTCTTCACTAGGTATTCATATCTTATGTTGTGATTAAAGTTCTTGAAGTGCATATACGTTTTCGGTCTTAATCTGCTTGTAACTTAGCTGTGTTTTTTCTGTTTTAATTGATGATTGTAGAGAGGCATGTAAAACACAGCGTCAAGAATCTGCTTGCTGTTAAAGCACAGCGTCAAGAATCTGCTTGCTGTTAAAACACAGCGTCAAGAATCTGCTTGCTGTTAAAACACAGCGTCAGGAATCTGCTTGCTGTTAAAACATAGCGTCAAGAATCTTCTTGCTGTTAAAACACAGCGTCAAGAATCTGCTTGCTGTTAAAACACAATGGCCTGCTTGCTGTTAAAACACAATGTCAATAATCTGCTTGCTATTAAAACAACATAAAACACATTCAGAGTGTTAAAATGCAAAATAACTGTTAAAACACAACCTGATTATATATTGACTTCAGATTGTTAAAACACACTGACTTCAACCTCTCGGACTGGTAAAACACATCACCAAGAACAAGCTGATAGTTTCAGATAAACACATTGACTTGCAGATTTGAATTCGAAAACAATAAAAATTCCGAAAATCATGGAATTTTAGTTAATGAAGATACATTCCAAAAATAAAATTAAAATGTGAAATTACATGATAGCCCTTCTACTTAAAATCCCTCAATGACACATGTCCAAATATTATTCCTTCCTAGACTTTCTAGGAAAAATAGACTTTCTACCCAACTCCTACTATATATATATATATAGGGAGCGGTTAACATACAAAAGACCTTATCCTACTTCACGTACGCGACGCCCTTAACCATCAGATCTGGGATGTAATCACGCATGGGAGCCCTAATCACGCATGTGAGCAGTTAATCACGCATGGGATCAGATTTTGGAAGATAATCACGCATGGGAACATTATTACGCACGTTTGGTTGATCAAAAATTGGTGATAATCACGCATGGATCATAATTACGCACGTTCTATTTTGGTCGCGTACGTTAATGTAGGTTAAGCTGTTTTGTACATTATACTTTCTCTCTCTCTCTCTCTCTCTCTCTCTCTCTATATATATATATATATATATATATATAGGGTCGGGATTTGGAGAAAACGGTAGAAACTGTGAGAACGCTTATGGATCGCCCGATTAAAACAATCTATGGACTAGATTGGCGCGGTGGCGTTTTCGTAAATAACATCAATTTTATTACGTGGACGCGCCTCATTAAGGGTAAAAGTGACTTTACACCTCTATACCAAAACGCCATACTGATGAATAAAACGCCATTACGGACCAAATCACATCGCTATATAAACAAAAAACATCCAAGACATAAAAACACACCCCCAGAACCTGAAACGCCATATTTTCTACTATATATCATTCATCTTAAAAACGCCAAAATCACCAAAACACCAAACACAACTACTCAAAAAACGCCATATTTTCTACTATATACCATTCATCTTAGAAAACGCCAAAACACTCAAACATCAAAAGATTCCAAAAGATCCACGGTTCCTTCAGATACAATATTTCCTTAGTAAAACGCCAAATATCGTTTCTTGTATATTCAAAATATTGTTCTACGCCAAAGTTTCGAATAATGCATTCTTTCCTGAGGTGCTGTAACTCAAATAACATTTTGCTGCATGAGATGGACAAATCATAAACAAAAAGATGCTGGGGTCAGACTTATGTCATTTTCTGTGTTTTGTTCTTGATGAATATTTTAATGGCATGAAAAGACGAATGACACTAATGAGTTGTTTGAAGATACATATTCAAAAAAAAACTCATGTCATTTTGTCTTTCCAAACGGCCACAAAAACACAAGCATGGCTAAGCCAAACCACCAGCGAACATGATTCAAAAGAAGAAAGAGACTAATGACAGTGAAGATTTGGAAGATGGATTGTTTTTATTTTTATTTTTTTAATTTTCTTTTTCTGTTGTTTGCTATGTATTTTTCAACTTAGAATAAAAAAATACATTATCTTAATAAAACGCCAAACAGTCATAATGCATATGAAAACGCCATAAATGGAGTAAAAACGCCAAAAACTCTCAAACTATAATGAAAGTAATTTGCAGAAGAATTAATTAATAAAAGCTAAAAATAGAAAAAACGTCAAAAACTACTTAAAACCATTCAAAAACGCCAAACCTGGGAGATGGAAAGTCTATGACCCTAAAAACTCATAAAAAGCTGAACAAAAAAACAGTAAAAATACACAGTAAACTGAAAAGACGGCTACTTTATTAATATCATTTATTATAAATAAAATCCCACCTAAATTACGCACCAAAAACATCCTATAAAGAGAGACTTCTCTGCACAAACAACTTATCACAAAACCAGAAACAAACGCCATATTCCCTAGAAACCATTCACTTTAAAACCCCAAAAAAATAATACTTAAAAAAGCCACAGATGCAGAACCTCGTTTCTGCTATATTGAGTATTGATCTGAATGAAGTTTCACTGAATGGATTCTTCTCTGAGTTGGGTATCTCTATAATCTTTTGCTGAATGAGATGGACAAATATTCAAGACAAATAGACTGATGACACTGATATGACATCATGTCACTTTGTTCTTGATGGATATATGGATGGCATGAAGGGATCAATACATTAGAGCAGGCGTTGGTCTTCAACATGTCATCAAACAAAGTATATATCCACCCACCATAAAGGATGCCACAAAAAATAAGCATCTTCTAAAGACGGGCGTTATGTAGGAAAAGAAGGATCTACATAAGGCATTTAAAAACAGGTTCAAAACGCCAAAAAGGTTAAAGTAGAAAAGGCTGATGACAGTGAAGATTTGAATGAGAAATTTGATTATAATTTTTAATTTTTTTTCATTTTCTATTGTTTGTTATGTAATTCTTTGTTGTTTATCATCTAATTCTCTGCTATTTTAAAAAAAATGATTATAAAACGCCAAAAACTACAAACACCAAAACGCCTGATAGTTTGAAAACTATGAGAACGAATGCTAGCAAAGTACGAGGTTGCTATATAAAACGCCAAAAACGCAAGCAAAGTATTACTGGAAAAATCAACACTAATTGACAGATAAAAAATTGAAAAGAAACAGTAAAATAAAGAGACGGTATCATTTATTGCAAAAACATTATAGTTATATTAATGCCACTACAAGGAAAATTGAAATTTATTTATCTTTTCAAAATGCCATAACTGCCTGTCATATTATAGGCCTGTATCCTAAATGGCAAAACACTTGATATAATAAAATCAAGAAAATTACTGATGTTTTTTTACATTAAAAGCCTGCATCTTGATCTAAAAAACAATAAAAACGCCAAAACAATACTTAAACGCCAAAATATTTACTATGATTCTGATCTTAAAACAATAAAAACCCCGTGTATTTATTAAACGCCAAAAAATGGAAAGATGAAGGGACACGCGTTAATAAAAAAGAAATATGAAAGGACAAAAAAGCCCCTCCGCCTTTCTCAAAGCGGCGTGTTGGATCAAAAGATTACTACACCTTTACAGCACTCTTGGATGGTGAAATTGATGAATTGTGATTTTGAGATACAACATAAAAAAGGAGTTGAGAATGTAGTGGCTGATGCTCTTTCAAGGTTACAAAGCTCTTCTCTTTTCACTTTGGCAGTATCATCTTTTGATCCTTTATTACTATCAAAGATAAAAGCTTCATGGGAAACAGATGTTAATGTGCAAACAATTATTCAGCAGTTGAAGAAGGCAGTGGTTGTGGGTCAGTTCTCTTGGGAGACAGATTTGTTAAAAAGGAAGGGGAAGTTAGTAGTTGGAAATGATGCTCAATTGAGGAAAGAACTGTTATAATGGTGTCATGGGTCAACTGTAGGAGGTCATTCAGGGGTTTAAGCCACTTGCCAGAAGATAAAAGGGTTATTTTATTGGAGGGGTCAATCTAAAGATGTGAGAGGGTTCATAAGGCAATGTCATGTCTGTCAACAGGCCAAATATGAGGTTGTGGCTTCTCCTGGACTGATTCAGCCATTGCCTATTCCTACTTGTGTGTTTTCAGACATAAGTATGGATTTCATTACTGGCCTACCTTTGTCAAAGGGTAAAAATGTAATTTTTGTGGTGGTAGATAGGCTTAATAAGTATGCTCATTTCATGGGCCTAACCCATCCTATTTCTGCAAGTTCTGTGGCTCAGTGCTTTATTAATCATGTCTACAAATTGCATGGTTGGCCTACAGCTATAGTATCAGACATAGATGCAGTTTTCTTGAGTACTTTTTGGCAATAGTTTACAAAACTGCAAGGAATTGAGCTGGCTATGTCAACTGCATACCATCCACAAACAGATGGCCAGACAAAGGTGGTAAATAGGTGTTTGGAAACTTATCTTAGGTGTATGATCTTACACTATGGGAAGTCTTGGGCTCATTGGTTGTCTTTGGCTGAATGGTGGTACAATACTAATTACCACACTTCTATAAAAACCACTCCATTTCAGGATTTATATGGGTTTGCTTGTCGCAACCCCCGCCCCCTAACAATCCTGGGAACGGGCGGCCGCGAGATCAATTTCGGTGGTATCCGGGTTTATCATTTTGGCAGCGGAAATTACATCAGGACCGTAGTTAGGAAATATTTTATCAGAGTAAAATACCATGCTTTTATAATATTAAACACATGGTAAAATCACAAGTTTCAAGTACACACATTTTCATAGGGATAATACCCTATTTTATTTAAATAAAACATCTCTTTATTTTAGGTAACTTTATAGCCACTTTTCCAAGCCTTCAGTGCTGTCCAGCTGGCTTCTATTTGGCTTTCACATTGTGTTACCTGAAACGCGTTTAAAAAATATTTTGTCAGTGGGAAATACTGGTGAGTGAATCCCAGTTAAATCAAGTTTAAGTAAAAACCATTATACAGTATTGAGGGCGGTCGCGCAATTACATTTGTTTCCATCTACTTAATTACCACCCGCGGTACTGTCAACCCGACTTGTGGTCATGTTACCCCTCGCAAGGTAGTAAAAAGTTTTGTATACAAAAACCCCAACATACCGACGATAATTGTAGAATACAAATACTCAATCACTGTTTAATGTAATTTAATTTAGGTGAGGTTTTGTAAAAACAATTTGCAAAAAGGAGATTACTCACATTGCTATCTTAAGGTTTCCTTTAAGAGTTTCCTGGTGATTATCTATAATTTACACAAATGCACACGCGTTAGTATAATAACCCTTAATATTTATATTAGTAATACTCTCCCCGAGACGGCATTCCAACGACTACGTCGGGCAGAACCTCAACAGCCGTTACAGAACCCTGGATCAATCGGGCAGCGTATCTAATATGTAACCGGGGTTATGATACTTACAACGGGGCAGAACTTCGTTATTTAGGGGGGGTATTATACCCGAGAATGGCTTCTACTATAAAGAAATTCGAGAGAAAGAAAAGTGTGTGAGCGATTGGAGACTGAAACCGATGCCCTCAATTTATAGGGCTGCAATTGGGCTTCATCGCGCCCAACGTAAACTCCGGCCAAGGCCTTCGCGGCCCGCGAGGCCAGCTAGGGTAGGCCCTAGCTTGGCTGACTCGCCACTAGGCTTGACACGAGTGGTGCCACGTGGCGGCTCAGGGGCTCGCCTGATCTCCTTGCTGTCGCGGCCCGCGTATGAGGTAGCCAAGGGCTACTCGCCCCGCGAGCGACACTATTTTCTTGTTTTTATTTTATTTTTAATTATATATTGTGTTTTGGGCTCGGTTTTCGTATACGGGGTGTATTTTAGGACATATTGGGGCACTTTAAATATATTAGGGGTGTCGAAAAAAAATATTTTGGAGGGTTTGTTATATCCTCCCCACCTTGTTTTAGAACTCGTCCTCGAGGTCTACTAGAATAGGTGCGGATATTTCCTTTGCATTTCTGGTTCAAGCTCCCATGTGTATTCTGGTCCTCTTTTGGAGTCCCATTTTACTTTGACCAGAACTAATCTCTTGTGCTTGAGGTTCTTTACTTTCATGTCTTCAATCTGTAGAGGTCTTTCTACAAATTTAAGCTGTTCATTTACCTCTATATCCTTAAGAGGTACTACCAGTGATTCATCAGCTAAGCATTTCTTGAGATTAGATACATGAAATACATCATGTATTCCTGCCATTTCCTCTGGCAGTTGTAGCTGAAAGGCTACAGGTCCTATTCTTCTAATACTCTCGAAAGGTCCAACATACCTGGGGCTTAGTTTTCCCCTTTTGATGAATCTGACTACTCCTTTCCAAGGAGAGACTTTCAATAATACTTTGTCGCCTATCTGAAATTCCAACGGCTTTCGCCTGTTATCAGCATAACTCTTCTGTCGATCACGTGCTGCTTTCAATCGTTCCTTGACTTGAATGATCTTGTCAGTTGTTTCTTGCACTATCTCAGGTCCAGATAGTTGCTTTTCCCCAATTTCTGCCCAACAGACTGGGGTTCGGCATTTTCGTCCATAGAGTGCTTCGAATGGTGCAGCATTGATACTTGTGTGATAACTGTTATTGTAAGAAAATTCGATTAATGGTAAGTGATCGTCCCAATTACCTCCGAAATCAATTACACAAGCTCTAAGCATATCCTCCATTGTCAGAATTGTCCTTTCGCTTTGTCCGTCCGTTTGCGGATGATAGGCTGTGCTTAGATTCAACTTGGTTCCCATTGCTTTTTGGAAACTTGTCCAAAAATGAGAGGTAAAACGGCTATCTCTGTCTGACACAATTGATAAAGGAATTCCATGTAATGAAACTATTTCATTTACATACAATTTAGCTAATTGTTCCATACTGAAAGTTTCCTTCATTGGTAGGAAATGAGCTGACTTAGTTAGCCTGTCTACAATCACCCAGATTGTATCATTACCTTTTCTTGTTTTGGGTAATTTGGTAACAAAATCCATTGTTATTAATTCCCATTTGCACACTGGCATTTCTAACTGTTGCAATAAACCTGAGTGTTTCTGATGTTCAGCTTTAACTTGTGAACAGGTTAAACATTTAGAAACATAAGCAGCTATATCCTTTTTCATTCCTATCCACCAAAAATTCTTTCTTAAGTCCTGATACATCTTATCACTTCCAGGATGCATCGTATACTAGACTTATGGGCTTCTTCTAGTATACGGTGGCGTAGGTTTCCTAATTTAGGTATCCACATTCTTTTCTTATGGAATTTCCAAATTCCATCTGTTCCTTGTTCTAATTCCTTAATCATACCTTTCAATTTTTCAGTATCATCCTTGATTACTGATTCTTGTGCTTGTCTAATCTGCTCATTTAAATCTACTTGTAGATTTAATTTAAGAGAACGCACTCTTTTTGGCTTTTCGTGATACTTTCGACTTAAAGCATCAGCTACCACATTTGCCTTTCCTGCATGATACTGGATATTACAATCATAATCACTAAGTATCTCCATCCAGCGTCTTTGTCTCATATTCAATTCCTTTTGCCCAAAAACATACCTTAAACTCTTATGATCTGTAAAAATAGTAAACTTACTACCGTAAAGGTAATGTCTCCAAATTTTCAGGGCAAAAATTATAGCTCCTAACTCGTGATCATGGGTTGAATAATTTTCTTCATGATTCTTAAGTTGTCTAGAGGCATAAGCTATAACTTTTTGACGTTACATCAATACACATCCATAACCTAACTTAGAAGCGTCACAATATACTACAAAGTCTTCAGTTCCTTCTGGTAACGCTAGTATGGGTGCGTTGGTCAATCTTTGCTTAAGAATTCTAAAGGCTTCTTTTTGTTTTGGTCCCCACTCAAACTTAATGGATTTATAGGTTAGGTTAGTTAAGGGAATGGCTATTCTAGAAAAATATCGAATAAATCTTCTATAATAACCGGCCAAACCTAAGAAACTTCTAACCTCGGTTGGTGACTCAGGGGTTTTCCATTTGGTAATTGCCTCGATCTTGGTGGGATCTACATAAATTCCTTCATGATTGACTAGATGTCCAAGAAACTGTACCTGTCTTAACCAAAACTCGCACTTTGAAAATTTAGCATAAAGCTTTTCTTTCCTTAATAAACTTAGAAGTGCGTGCAAATGTTTCGTATGCTCCTCTTTACTCTTAGAGTAAATATGAATATCATCTATAAAGACTATTATGAATTTATCTAAATATGGCTTACATATTCGGTTCATCATGTCTATAAATGCAGCTGGGGCATTGGTTAAACCAAATGGCTTGACAGTAAATTCATAATGGACATACCTTGTTCTAAAAGCGGTCTTAGGAATGTCCTCTTCCTGTACCTTTAATTGATGATATCCTGAGCGTAAATCGATCTTTGAGAAAAATCGAGCTCCTTGCAACTAGTCAAATAAATCATCGATTCTCGGTAATGGATACCGATTCTTAATCGTGACCTTGTTCAATTCACGGTAGTCAATGCACATACGTATCGATCCGTCTTTCTTTTTAACGAATAAAATCAGTGTTCCCCATGGCGATGAACTTGGCTGTATGAATCCTTTCTCCAACAATTTGTCTAACTGTTTCTTTAATTCTTGCATTTCTACTGGTGCCAAACGGTAGGGTGCTTTGGCAATTGGTGCTGTCCCTGGTAGTAGGTGGATTCTGAATTCGACTTCCCTGTCCGGCGGTAATCCTGGTAATTCTTCTTGAAATACATCTGAAAACTGAGATACGACTGGAATATCTTTTAATTCTTTTCCTTTAGTGTTAGTGATTATGGAAATCAAATACACTAATGACCCTTTTCTTATATAACTTGCTGTTTTCATCACAGAGATGAATTTCGTAGATCTAGAGGGCTTATCTCCTTTAATTGTGATCTTTTTACCTTTGGGTAAATTTACTTGGATTGACTTTTGATCACATAAAATGCTGGCTTTATTGGCTATTAACCAATCCATTCCTAATGAAACATCAAATCCTGCCAGATTCATTGGCTACAGGTTTGCAATAAACTTTTGATTTAGAAATTCTATTCTTGCTCCCTGCAAGATTTCAGAAATCCTAACGGTTTCCCCATTTGATGTCTCTACTAGACATTCTTGTGGGAGTTTAGTTAATGGTTGATTAAGAATTTTTCAAAATGAAGTATCAATAAAACTTTGGTTCGCACCAGAGTCGAATAATACTTTAGCAAAAACATCATTAACTAAAAACGTACCGGCTATCACGTCCGGAATCATCTTGGCTTCATCTGCAGTCAGAACAAATGCTCTAGCATTTTTAGTGTTCTTGTTGCCCATGGCTGGAACTAGTTTTGGACAATTCGGCTTGATGTGACTTTTTTCTCCACAGTTGAAGCACATCCCATTATTAGGCTTCCTTCTGCAGTCTTCTTCCTTGTGTCCTGGTATCTAGCAGAAATTGCAGTAGGTGGAGCATTTTCCCGAATGCTTTTTCTTGCAGGCCTTGCAGTAGGGTGCAGAGGTAGAACCTACATTTCTCCCACGGTTGGGATTACCGTAACGAAATTCCTGGTTAAGCCTTTGAGCTAGGTTTCTCCTCTGTTCTTCTTCTCGTGTACGCACTAACTCATCTGTCAAGGTATTTGCTAGTTCTACAGCTTCCTCTATGGTTTGGGGTCTAGCTGCCTTGACTACATGCCTAATCTCACTGATTAATCCCCAGATGTAACGGGAGATTAACACTGGTTCAGAAGATGCAAGGGTTGGCACTATTCTAGCATATTCAAAGGATAACGTAGTATATCCCTTACTATCTACTCCAGTCATCCTAAGGTTGAGGAACTTATTCGCTATATGTTCCTTTTCATTGGGAGGACAGAATTTTCTTTCTACCATGTTCTTAAATTCTTCCCCTAGACTGGAGGATCGTGTTCCACCATTCTAAGGCTGAATTCTTAAACAGATTGGAAGCAAACATTATCTTATCCTCTTCCGCACACTTGCTTATCTTTAAGACTGCCTCAGTCTTTTCTATCCATCGTAAAGCTGCAACGGCCCTTTCATTGCCCGAGAATTCAATTGGTTTACAAGACCAGAATTCCTTGTAAAAACAACCATGAGTCATGGTTCTCCTTCTTTTCGGAATGGGCGTTTGAAGTATGGGTCCAATGTTTATGCTGTGTTTAGGTTCAGTTGGTCGTTTGCTGCTATGGTTACTTTTATTATCCGCTTCCCTAACTGTTTTGGTAATAAATGGCATTGCATCTATTATCCCTTATGCCACTATGTGTTGGATGGCACTGTTATCCACTTTATTTCCATTGTTATTGTTGTTCGGGTTATTGTCATTCTGGTTTTCATTGTTCTGGTTTTCCTGGTTCACTTCGTTGTCCATCTGAATTTTAAACATTTATCACGTATTAATATCACAAGATAATATTTAATACACAACGCGCATATTGATCAAAAACGTCGAACATTGCGACTTACTTTTTCTTATATATATTATGCATCTAGTACAAACCAGAACTGGAAATTGAAATTACAATACGACTGAAATTGAAATTACACTACTAGTAGGCATCCGTAGCTATGATTTTTTTTTTCAAACATACACACATATTATATATTAGTATATTATATTATTATTATTACTTCCTCCACCATCACCTTCACTGATATGGGTTCATCCAAAACTCCATATTACGCTCGTCATACTTCCAGACGAGTCGTTCTCCTACCTGCCTCATCCTCTCGCTACTTTCTAAAATCTCTTCTCCGAAGGTTCGGAGTTCTTACACATTTTCTGCACTCATTGGGGGTGCAGGTGCTGGGACTGGGTTTGGGAACTGGGGCATGGCTTCCTGGTATGGGTATGGATTCTCTAGAATTTCTCTAATGTATTGATCGCTATCATAAAAGGGATCTACAGGGTCCAAACCTAGGTAGGCTGCTACATTAGGTATGGGTTCCTCTTCGGGTATTGGGTAACGTTGCACATAGTCCCTATTGTCATCTAACCACGGGTCGTAGTCTGGATCTAAGGGATTGGGTGCTGGTACCCTAGGTATCTCTTCTGGATTAAAATCATGCATTTGGATTTGATTTTCTGGGTTGTTTTCTATTTTCATTGGCTGAGCGGGAAACACTGGTAATGGTTGGGGTGCTATCAGTTGTTCCAGGTTAGGGTCGGCAGCTGTGGTTGCTAGGATATGAAAGTTTGCTAAACTCCTATTAAGCATATCTTGGGTGTGGGCATCTGTCTCTCTTTTAGCGGCTGCTAGGGCTCGCTGCTGTTGTAACTTTTTCATTCGTTTCCTACGTTCATGCGCTCTCCTACTGAACCATCCTCTCTTTTTAGGAGGGAATGGCTCTTCAGACTAAGCCTTAAATACGAACATCCCATCTTCATTGTCAGCTGAATACCCTGAGATGGCAGGCTGTGAAGAGGTGCCTTCACTTCTAGGTGAGCTGGACAACTGACGGTGGGCGTCGGAAGGTCCTTGGTCGCTATACTGTAAACTAACAAATAGTCAAATAACACACAACAATAAAATGCAGATATGCACGTAGTTCCGTAATTTATTTCCTAACATATTGAATAATATCTTGGTGTCAGCATAACACTTTTGTGGCTGAATCAGTGGCTTAGCTTTGATACCACCTTTTGTCGCAACCCCTGCCCCCTAACAATCCCGGGAACGGGCGGCCACGAGATCAGTTTCAGTGGTATCTGGGTTTATCATTTTGGCAGCGGAAATTACATCAGGACCGTAGTTAGGAAATATTTTATCAGAGTAAAATACCACGCTTTTATAATATTAAACACATGGGAAAATCCCAAGTTTCAAGTACACACATTTTCATAGGGATAAAACCCTATTTTATTTAAATAAAACATCTCTTTATTTTAGGTAACTTTATAGCCACTTTTCCAAGTCTTCAGTGCTGTTAAGCTGGCTTCTATTTGGCTTTCACATTGTGTTACCTGAAACGCGTTTAAAAACATTTTGTCAGTGGGAAATACTGGTGAGTGAATCCCAGTTAAATCAAGTTTAAGTAAAAACCATTGTACAGTATTGAGGGCGGTCGCGCATTTACATTTGTTTCCATCTACTTAATTACCACCCACGGTACTGTCAACCCGACTTGTGGTCATGTTACCCCTCGCAAGGTAGTAACAAATTTTGTATACAAAACCCCAACATACCGACGATAATTGTAGAATACAAATACTCAATCACTGTTTAATGTAATTTAATTTAGGTGAGGTTTTGTAAAAACAATTTGCAAAAAGTAGATTACTCACATTGCTGTTTTAAGGTTTCCTTTAAGAGTTTCCTGGTGATTATCTATAATTAATTTACACAAATGCACACACGTTAGTATAATAACCCATAATATTTATATTAGTAATACTCTCCCCGAGACGGCATTCCAACGACTACATCGGGCAGAACCTCGACAGCCGTTACGGGACCCTGGATCAATCGGGCAGCGTATCTAATATGTAACCAGGGTTATGATACTTACAACGGGGCAGAACTTCGTTATTTAGGGGGATATTATACCCGAGAATAGCTTCTACTATAAAGAAATTCGAGAGAAAGAAAAGTGTGTGAGCGATTGGAGACTGAAGCCGATGCCCTCAATTTATAGGGCTGCAATTGGGCTTCGTCGCGCCCCGCGTAAACTCTGGCCAAGGCCTTCGCGGCCCTCAAGGCCAGCTAGGGTAGGCCCTAGCTTGGCTGACTCGCCACTAAGCTTGACACGAGTGGTGCCACGTGGCGGCTCAGGGGCTCACCTGATCTCCTTGCTGTCGCGGCCCACGTAGGAGGTAGCCAAGGGCTACGCGCCCCGCGAGCGACACTATTTTCTTGTTTTTATTTTATTTTTAATTATATATTGTATTTTGGGCTCGGTTTTCGTATACGGGGTGTATTTTAGGACATATTGGGGCACTTTAAATATATTAGGGGTGTCGAAAAAAAATATTTTGGAGGGTTTGTTATATTGCTCCTCCTTTGCATGTACCCTATATACATAGAGATACTAAAGTTGCAAGTTTGGATGAAGAGATGTGCTCTAGAGAAGAAGCTATATCAATACTGAGGTCTACATTGTTGATGGCTCAAAACAGATTAAAGCAACAGGCCAATAAGCATAGAAGTGATAGAATGTTTAAAGAAGGGGATTGGGTATATTTGAAACTCAGGCCTTATGTTCAGACATCTTTGAGAGTGGCAACATTTAATAAGTTCTCTCCAAAGTATTATGGACCTTATTTGATCATAAAAAAGATTGGAGAAGTTGCTTACCAGTTGGATTTGCCTCAGGAATCACAATTGCATCCAGTCTTCCATGTATCACTTCTTAAACAGGCTAATGGTCCACCAACCACTGTTGTTCCTGTTCCAACAGTGGCTAGGTTCTTGTATCAACCTACCAAGGTACTGGATCATCGTTTGATAAGGAAAGGAAGGAAAGGGGTACATCAGGTCTTAATTCAGTGGGAAGGCTTATCAGTAGTTGAGGCTACGTGGGAGAATAAACATGATCTGCAACTGAGATTTCCTGATTTTCAGCTTTAGCAGTGGTTGAGGTTTTCAGTGGTTGTAACGTATCAGTGGTTGAGGCTTCTCAGTGGTTGTCAGTGGATGAGGTTTATCAGTAGTGGTTGAGGATTATCAGTAGTTGTAGTTTAACAGTGGATTGGCCGTGTCAGTGGTAACCTTGAGGACAAGGTTTGATTGAAGAGGGGGGGTATTGATATGTGTAGTTAATAGTTCAAGGGGGTCTTTTGTAAACAATGATAGTATAGGGTTGTTTTTGTAAATGTTGTATTGAGTTAGTTGAGTTTGGCAGTTATAATAACAGAAAGGCTAACAATCAGTGGTTAGCTTGGTTTTGAAAATCTTCTTCTCTCTTAGTTTCTTTCTACAATTGAGCTCTATCAAATACCGTAGAGGAAGCAATTGATTCCATGTGGGACGTTGGTTCTCCAACATATTTCACAGTCTTCTTAAAGAATAAATCTTGATTGAACACCTTCTCTAACTGCGACGAAGATTCATACGAGTTAGTATCCAGAAACGTAATTGGTATGAGGTTTACAACTAGAGAGCAATAAAAAATGACGTAACTGTTTATTTCTTTATCAAAACTTAGAACTTTTCTCACTTTGCAGTAAATTTGCCTTCTCACTTTGCAGTAAATTTTGGCAAAATTAGGATCTTGCGTATTTTTTTTTTCTCAGTAAATTTTAGCAAAATTAGGATCTTTCGTACTTTTTTGGCAAAATTTGAAACTAACTCTTGTATGTTCGACTACAGATGCAAAATTGTATCTGTGTTTTTGAAAAAGAGCTTTAGTGACACACTTCTACCTTCACATTAATACAAGTGTAAAATGGTGGTAAGAACAAGATTTGGTTTTTGTAGAGGGCTGGGTTCGAAGCTCACCCGCTACCCATTTTCAAAATTATTAATCACCTCACTCACTCTTTTAATAAAGGGTTATAAATACATCTTTTTTAATCACCTCTCTTAATTTAATAAGCTAAAATATTTTGTCCACACAAAATTTTTAACACGATACGTCCATGTAAAATTTTATTTAAAAAAAATGTTTCTAACTAATAACAATAGTATACTTAAAATAAGTAGCATGTTTTAATTCCTTTCACACATAATGTAAGTTGTTATTTGTTAGGTTAAACTCTTTTGACCAACTTAGATTTGATTTATGTATTAAATTCCAACATTATTTGATCAGGGAAATCATCTAGTTTATATAATGGTTAAGTACTTTATAAGTTTCTTCCTAATATATTTCATGTCAGATACAAATCGAAATTACGAGCCTAAAAAAATTAAAAAGAGCCTCGTATTTTTAATTCGCTTTTGGGCCCCTAAAATTATAGGGCTGGCTGCCTGGCTCTGACCCAACAATAGTGAAGGAAGAATAGATGATTCACCAATGATAACTTACTGCTTCTTTTTAAGGCACTGTCTTGACAACATTGGTTGTTATCTATATACATACAACTATGTTGAACAATCATTTTATATTATAATATATACGCAAATTCTAACATTTCAAACATGCATGCATGCATACAATGCAAACAGAGCCGTACCCGAAAACTCTTGAAAAATTTTAGGCCTCGGGCGACGAAAATAATTGGGCCCAAAATTATGGTTAAGAGTAAATGAATTACAAAAATAAAAACTTAGTGATGGAGCAAAGACTCGAACTTGAGACCTTTACATTATTTTGGCACTACACCACCAATATCTTTTTGCATAATAAACGGATGAATATACTAAATATATAATTTAATAAATATATACAAACTTATAAAAACTTTTCGGGCCCTTTGAAATTTTGGGCATCAGGCGTTGGCACAGGTTTGCCGGGCCCAGAGCCGGCCCTGCTTGCAAAGATTGGGGAATAACAAAAGAAAACTAAAAATAAATAACTCACCTACCAGGGTGTCTAATCTCACCTACCAGGGTGTTTAATCTCTGGAGTTATCCAATGTAATTCTTTTATAGCCGGCGGTTTCAGCTGATATCTCAAACCCCTATGTATCAACTACTCACCCCCCCCCCCCCCCCCCCCCCTCCCCCCCTCCTCATTAGCCATGTATTAGATCAGATTAAAAAAATATACTCATTTCCAGCAGTGACTTCTTTTTGCAAGTTACTCAGGGGTCCGTCCAACTGAATCCACATAGCACTTTTTTTAGAAGATGTTACTATATTTTTTATGACCCTGCCTAGAAGATTTCTTGGCCCTAGCCATATACAAACCAACCATGTATTTGCTAAAAAGCAAAAGAAGGCATTTAAACTAACCATGATTTTATGGGATTTTTGTTTGAAGCACGAGTCGGGTAGTCCTTCAAAGAAGGTTGAAGTATGGAAAATATTCAACACATCAAACTTTCCACCCTACAAAATATTATGTACACACATTTGTTAATTGTAACAACAAATTGATAGTATTTAACATATATACTTAATATTAATAATAAGATTTAAAAACATTCAATAAAGATTACATTATATCACAAAATTATCCTCTAACGTCATCGGTAAGTAAGCGCACTGTGAACTTCATTTTGTTTATAGTTTTCTAATAAAGAATTGGGTTGTCACTTATCTCAAATGGGTCAGTTTTTTTTTTTTTTTTTTTTGTTTTTTTTTTTTTTGCAGAGACCAGTTGAAAGTTGTCCATAATCCATATATTTAAGTGAGAACATGTTTCAACAAACGGCTAGTTTTTCCATACCAGTTTTTTTTTTAGAAACCGAACCGCTTAGGCTATGGGGTGTGGATGGAGCCCCATGGGGCTTTATCAAGTCCACATAGGATCCACGTCAGCGATGGAGCCCCCCTTTAATTTAGAGGGTGTGGATAGAGCCCCTATTAAACAAAATTAAAAAAAAAAAAAACATTTGATTGGTTGTCGAACTAGTGGGCCCCACCTGAATGGCGTTTCAACTCGTTACCACCATGGCGGGCCTTCAATGGCGCCGGCGGTGTGGTCAAATTTGGAGGGGGGCGCTATGGTGGTCTAGGTGGCGGAAGGGTGGCGCCCCACACCCTCCAGCCTTATTAACTAAACTGGCTTTTTTCAACACTACCGTTAAGGAAAAAACCGATTTGGGGGTGGAAAACCATAACCTATTTAACCGGTTAGACATTGACATCATATAAACACCATTAACATATTTTAAAACTGTGGCCAGATGAAAATATATATATATATTTGAGCTGAAATCCACAAACTTGCAAATAAGACAACCAGCAGTTTCATATTCTCTGACTTTAACAACCTGGGTCAGTCAGATAACAACTGGTCTGAACTATGGACACTTAGTTATGAAGAAGATTTTTATTGAAATATAGAACTATGTGGCTATGCCAATACAATATAGAAGACCACTCACGATTGACATTTGGGGTTCAAACTATGAAGGTCTGATGTGCTCAAAAGAAGAACGTATATTAACATCAGCTCATTCCCTCATTCTATTCCACTCTCTTTTGCATTCCTTTTTTTTTTTTGTGCATAAACAGGTGGCAAACCGAACCCGTTTCTCATGGTGTAAGTGTCTGCAATGCAAGATCACCCACAAACATGATGTTTAAGGATCTTAAAGTTTTAAAACAAAAGCCATCATCAGTTGTAGTAATGCTTTAAATCTCATCAAACTAAACACACAATGATGAAATGATAGTATAATGTGCATTAGGAAACAAATACCTGCACTTTCAGTTGGAGCTACTGCTGATATTCAATCGCTTCATCCAACATTAAAGCCTTAACAGTCTATGGTACAAAACAACAAACCAAAATCAGAGTATATTTACAAAGGAACTGTAGCAAGGTATATAATTAGTAAATGCTAATATCAACAAACAAAGTTTCAAGATTTAGAAAATTATACACTTCTAACCGAAACATTGGAGGGGGCTGGTGCACCCCCGGGCATCTCCTAACCTACGCCCCTGGTTTCAAGATTTAGAATCGGCAACATGATGATGACAACGACCAGGGCTAAGAAGGAGAAAAGGGTTTTTTTTTTTAGAAATTTGAAGAGAGACGTCGGTTAGATTCGGAAGTTTTGATCAGTAAAAGGAGGAGACGTTTTTTCAACAGAGAGAACGTGACACCTTATCAAGTAATCAGTTTCTCTTAATTTAAACGGCTGAGATTTGATTTCAACCTGATCTGATGATGGAGATTGATTTTAGTTCCCCTTTGACTTTAATAAGAATATATAATTACCTCTTCCACTTCCATAACTACTACTCAACAAATCTCTCTCTCTCTCCCTCCCTCTCTCTCTCTCTATATATATATATATAAATCTATATATCTAATGGGCATGGAAGAAGAACACACCAACTGATGTTCTTTCTTTCTTGCACACATGTTTCCGTATGGTTTAAAAAGTAATTCCCATACATACACACATCTTTGCTTGTGATATTGGAAACTGGAACTACTCACTTAAAACACAACCTACTCATGGATTTCATTCGTATGGCCTCTTTCCTTTTGCTCATTTTTTGTGTTAAGGGTTTGGGAAAGTACATCACCTGGGACGATATCAAACTACACTACCAAGATAATGATCGCGATTACAAAAAGATAACAGAAAGGCTAAGTTTTCAGAATGGAGATGATGATGGGAATCAAAGTAGAGTGATCGTGGTTGATCAAAGTGGCCACGCTGATTCGCGGACCCTTCAAGCTGCTGTTGATATGGTCCCGGTTAACAATTCCATTCGGGTCAAGATTTACATTCTTCCTGGTGTTTACAGGTTTCATTCATTCATTTAACAATTTAGATTGTGTTTATAGTTTGCATGCAGTTAGTTAAATGTATTATGATAATGCAGAGAGAAAGTGATGGTTCCTGCTTCCAAACCCTACATTTCTTTCATTGGAGATCCTAACCATGCTTCCGAAACGGTTCTAAGCTGGCACGACAAAGCCTCCGACAGATACAAAGATGGTTCGGAACTAGGGACTTATAGAACAGCTTCTGTCACCGTGGAATCGGACTACTTTTGTGCTTCTGATATTACCATTGAGGTGTCATATATAAAATTTGTTTTTTTTTTTTGGATGGATTTATAGGTGGTTTAGAGATGAGGTATTTACTACTTACAGGTTTTTCTGAAAGTAGTACAAACAAATTCTACACCTATGATTAATGAAAACTGGCGATGTTTTTTTTTTTTTTGAGTTCGTTGATGTGACGATCCAAGGCAGCGGTGACTCTCCATGGAAAAGAAGATAGGACAGAGTTAACCAGCAAACTTACAACAATTAACTTTTGAAAACTGCCTAGAAATACTCAACACATATCTAAACCACCTGCAAATCCAACAAATTCACTACCATCTTATTTGGTTTTTGTATGTCCATATAACCTGGTCTGGTCTTGTGTGTTACACAGAATACAGTTATTGCAGTGCCAGGAGGGTATAAAATGCAAGCCGTAGCATTAAGGATTGTAGGCAATAAAGCAGTGTTTTATCGCGTACGAATACTTGGTACACAAGACACCCTTCTTGACGAAACCGGATCACATTACTTCTACCGATGTTACATTCAAGGATCGGTTGATTTTATCTTCGGCAATGCAAGATCACTCTACAAGGTGCACGCATAGGATAATGAACCAAAAAGAACCTTAAGATTTCTTGCAATAATGACATTAGTTTTTGTTTAAATTCAGGAATGTAGCCTGCATTCGGTGGCTGATAAGTATGGAGCTATTGCAGCACATCATAGGAACTCAGAAGGAGAGGATACTGGATTTTCTTTTGTCAACTGTTCTGTAACAGGAAGTGGTTTGGCAATCTTTTTGGGGAGAGCATGGGGAAACTACTCAAGGGCTGTTTATTCGTATTGTGATATTGATAATATCATTGATCCTTCAGGTTGGAGCGACTGGAACCAACCGTGGAGGCAAAGGACCGCGGTTTTTGGAGAATATGAGTGCCGAGGAAAAGGTGCAGATAGAAAGAAACGCGTATCTTGGTCCAAGTCGTTCGGGTTTGAAGAAGCAGTTCATTTTCTTGATACAGATTTTATTGGTGGAAAAGACTGGTTGAGACTTTAAGTTTAGCAATAGTGGTGTTTGGGTACCAAATATAGTCCATAAATCATGAAGTTATATGTTTTTTTATTCATATGCATGTCCATATATACAGCAGTAAATCATACAGTTTTTACCAAACAGGTCTTGTGGTAACTCATGTCTTACATGTATAGTGCCACCTGAAAAAGCATATATAGAGTATAAACTATGAAACAATGGATCTAAACATAAAACATCTCAAAATAGTCAAGAAGATAAAACAATGGGAAAATTACGAAAATGTCGTTTGACCAAGTGCACTTGCGAATTTGTCACCTTCCTGCGTCGTTGGAAGGTCCTCACAGCCTCGGAAGCGTCCGTGTTTCATGTTGATGCGTCCATTCCATACAAGGTGACACGTGTCTCACAGGTGTTCAAGCGTCGGTAGCCGACGCGTCAAAACCAAAAAGTATATTTATGCGTCCGGCTTTGTGTTTCGCTGACGCATCATCTCTTCCTAAAAGTTTTGGCTCCCAGACGCTTCGAACGGCTTGCCGACGCTTCCTCCGATGGCTTCCTCGATGCTTCTAATGGCTTGGCCGACTCTTTGAATTTGTTTGGCTCGGCTTCTCTAATTTATATTTTTTGGTTTTTTTATTCTAGAGTTATTAGTTTAAGGCAGTGACGTATACCACCGCATCCAGGCTGGGTGGTGTAGGTGGAGAGCAGCCACTGGGATTTTGTGTGATAGGAAGTTCCCAACTAAATTAAAGGGAAAATTTTATAGGGTAGCAGTTAGACCGGCTATGTTATACGGGACAGATTGTTGGGCCATCAAGAAAACACAAGCAGGCAAGATGGAGGTAGCGGAGATGAGGATGTTGAGGTGGATGTGTGGCCACACGATGTTAGACCGAATAAGAAGTGAGGTTTTTAGGAAATGGTTAGGAGTGGCTAGTATATCGGACAAAGTAAAAGAGGGGAGATTGAGATGGTTTGGGCATGTGAAGAGGAGGCAGTTGACAGAACCAGTTAGAGTAGTGGAAACCATGACAGTGGAAGGAAAGAGGAGTAGAGGCAGGCCCAAGTTGACTTGGGATGAACGACTTAGGCAGGATTTGGTAGAGTTGCACCTCTCCGAGGACATGGTTCAGGATAGGAGTTCATGGAGACGTAGGATTAAGGTTAAGGACTTGTAGAGGAGGGTATGGACGTGTCCTACCTTTGTCTTGGGGGGGGGGATAGATTTCTTTCTCACTTTAGGTAGACCTCATATATCATGACTTTCTTGTATCTATGAGTACATGTTATTTGTTGATAATATATCTGACTACTGCTACGCTATATACTTATCTCTCTTTTGTCTATATGGTTGTTTGTTGTTTTTGAGCCGGGGGTCTCTCAGGAAGCAGCCTCTCTATTCTAAGGATAGAGGCAAGGTTTGCCTACATCCCACCTCCCCCAGACCCTACCAATAGTTCTAGCTATTTGTGGGATTTACTGGGTATGGTTGTTGTTGTTGTTGTTTATTCTAGAGTTAACTGCCATTTTCGTCCCTGTGGTTTGGTCACTTTGGCCATTTCAGTCCATTTTTCAAAAATGCGTCATTTTCCTCCCCGGCGTTCTGGAAAGGTGCCATTTCAGTCCAAAAATCATAACCCAGTTAAGTCGGTTTGTTAATAAGGACTGATTGTGTAAATTTATAACATAAAGGACCATTTAAGTAAAATGTATAAATATTAATATAATTATAAAATATATAATATATATATATATAATGTATACATATATATATACAGATCAGACGAGAGAGGGAGAGGGTGAACCGGAGCCGGAACCGGAGCTCCGGTGGTCACCACCGCCGCCGCCGGAACCACCACCATCAACGTCATCATCGTCATCATCTATAATCGTCATCAGACGAGAGAGGGAGAAAGTCGGAGAGAGAGAGAGAGATAACGAGAGAGAGAGAGAGAAGGAGGCGGGAGAGAGAACCGGCGATGGTGGGGGTGCCATTTTTCCGGTGAGTTGCAGGCGGCGGCAGTGGTGATGAAGGTCTGATGATGATGATGAAGATCGCGATGATGATGATGAAGGTCGATGATGAAGTTCGATGATTAAGGTCGATGATGAAGGTCTGATGATGAAGGTTCAGTGAGTTGCAGGCGGCGGCGGCGGTGGTGACCACCGGAGCTCCGGTTCCGGCGGCGGTGGTGAGTATGCAGGTCTGATGATGATGATGATGAAGATCGCGATGATGATGATGAAGGTCGATGATGATCGATGATGATTTCGAGTGCCGGTTTCGAGTTCATAGCCTCACAGCCGTATTCTCCAATTCACTCCCACCGGCGACGAAACCTGCAACTATCATCATCTCCATTTGAATTTTCAAGTTCAGATTTCGAGTGCCGGTTTCGAGTTCATAGCCTCACAGCCGATCATCATCATCACAGAGTTGAAAGAGGTTTTCACATCTTCCATTAATCTTCTTCATCATCGTTGAACCACCCTGTTCACCGTGACATCCTCTTCTCCGATCAAACTACATCTCCAGCATAGAGAGAGAGAGAGTGGTGGTTCTGGCGGCGGCGGTGGTGACCACCGGAGCTCCGGTTCCGGCTCCGGTTCACCCTCTCCCTCTCTCGTCTGATCTGTATATATATATGTATACATTA
This sequence comes from Helianthus tuberosus, assembly GCA_030545235.1. Lineage (NCBI taxonomy): Eukaryota > Viridiplantae > Streptophyta > Magnoliopsida > Asterales > Asteraceae > Helianthus > Helianthus tuberosus. The sequence goes on from CM060421.1 coordinate 31,950,450, forward strand.
TATATATATATATATATATTATATATATTTTATAATTATATTAATATTTATACATTTTACTTAAATGGTCCTTTATGTTACAAATTTACACAATAAGTCCTTATTTACAAACCGACTTAACTGGGTTATGATTTTTGGACTGAAATGGCACCTTTCCAGAACGTCGGGGAGGAAAATGGCGCATTTTTGAAAAATGGACTGAAATGGCCAAAGTGACCAAACCACAGGGACGAAAATGGCAGTTAACTCTTTATTCTATTAAACATAAATTTTTCCAATGTAAAAATATTACAACCTAAAGATATTAGTTAAATATAAGTTTTTAAATTTTTAGCCTATATATACTGCCACATGTTGTCCATTAGTGTGTATGAGCATGATGGCAACCGGGAGGCGTTCCAGTAACATACCGGAATCAGTAGAAAACACTATCTGGGTCAATGACAAGCAACAGCATGAAAATTGATCTCCAAATGTTCTTGAGTTTTATTATGAGGGTGATTGTTCTTCCTGTTGTTCCAGCTATATTGGGAGCCAAGCTCTAGATAAACACTGGTGGGGTGGCCTATTAGGTTTTTGTGGAAACGGTTTTATTCAACAAACGGTAATTGTGTAATATATTTAAGTTTTATATTAATTAAAAGGTTAAAATATGAAAATTTTGTACACAGCATGTCGGAGCATGGTGTAACTGGCTCGTGCAGTCGAAGAAAAATGAAAATCCCGGAATTGCGACTTCATCAGTTAGTTATCGCTGGACGGTGCTCCCACCTCAATTTCTCAATATCCTTCTAGAACAACATCATGATGCTTACGGATATGTAAATGGCTCTAGTGGAATATATCCTGCGTTGTGGGATGTCGATACGGTAAAAAAATAGGGACCTAAAAATAATAGTAATTTTTTTTTCCGAAACTACAATATTAATGTTAACTTAACGTTTGTCAGGTATATCTACCGGTGTCAGCAGACGAAGAAAATTGGATCCTTATTAAGATTGAAATGTCGTCACTAACTTTAACTGTTTATTATACAAACAATTGTGATGCAATTAATTGTGGTGATTCGTTTTGCGTCCACCAGAGAATATACCAAACTCTTATTGAATTCGAGTCGGCATTCATATGGTTTCTAGAACGTATAGGTTACTGGGAAAAAAATGGAGTCAGCGAGGTTGACGCATTAGAATATGCTGGGGATGTTGTATGGCCTATGTGTGTTCGTCACGTTCGGCGAAATTCTGGGGTTATCGTATGTATATTACTACAAAATCTGGTTGAAAACCGTTCACTGAAATGGGAAGAAGGAAACATTCAAGATGCTTGTATGAGATATAGAAGATTTATGGCTGATCAACTGTATGCTGGCCGCTATGTTTAGCAAATGTTAACAAAAATAAATAATATAATTGATGTGTGTGTTAGTGTTGGGTTGGACACGGTAGGCACGTGGGTTCGAGTCCCGCTGCCGTCATTTTTTTGATGTTTTACTTTTAATTAAGTTTATCATAAAAATTTCAAAAAAGAGAAGTAAAAAATTAAATTAATGAGTCGGCGGACGCTTCGGAGGCGTCTTTCGTCAGACGGACGCGTGGCAACATATTTTTTCAAATTATTTGATTTTTATATTTGTTATAATTTTCAGTATAAATACCCTTGGAAATCAGATGTTTTCTTTTGATAGTCTACAAATACAAACAAAGGCGTTTACATGTTTTTAAAATGACGTTTTATCGGTGTTGATGAAAACCGGTAGCAGGGAAGAACTCATCTTCAAAGGACACATGGAAACCGGTGTTGATGAAAAAGGGTTAGTTAACTTCTCAGAAATGGGAAGAACTCATCTACAAAGAACACATGGAATAACACCGTGTTATCGGTATGGTCTTCCACCTCCTGAAGAAGTCACTTACAGAGGGGGTTATTTGATTTGTAATAAAATTTAGTGGTATGATGTGTAATTTTTAGTGATATGATGTGTAATTTTACTTGTATAATAAAATTTAGTGGTATGATGTGTAATTTTTACTGTATTTGGTGTTTTTTAATTTAGAGTTATGTTTTATGATTTACCATTAAAAGCAACTTACATTCTCCAAACCTAAGAACCAATTGAAATTCATATAAATAAATAATAAAAATAATTTAGCTACTGCATGCTTTTTCAGTTGTTATGTTTTCTGAATGCATGTTTTAAGTTACATGACTTTAGTTTTTTTGGAATGGATATTTTCTTAGCATTAAAGATAATAGAAAATTAAAGGAAAATTAAAGACTAACCTTAAAAGTGGATAAACTAAAAAAAAAAAAGTAAATGGACGGACTCGTCGGCGGACGCTTGGGGAAGTGTCAGACGGACTCCTCGAGGTTGACGAGATGGCAGTACTTTTTTGCGTCGGGGAGACGCTTCAGAGGCGTCTTGCGTCAGACGGACGCTTGGCAACATATCTTTTTCAAATTGCATGCTCACATTACATAAACATAAACACTTCCACGTGAGCTGTTTACCACTTTCCAAACGGAAAGCTTTCACCAAACTCCTAATTAACAAACAATGGCAAATAACCCCTGGACAGCCGAGGAAGATCTGGCCCTTTGCGAGTCATTTGTAACCTTGATAAGTTCACTTTTAGAACGATCATTATCAGGATTTGGAACCTTGTTGTAAATCGAAGAAAACAAGGAACATCTTAAGTAGAGTAAAGTACCCCGCCTCTTAACTTCATCCAATTGACGGGTTGTCTGCACAATATTACGACAAAAATGATAGTAAACCCGCTCCCAAAATGCCTCGTTCATGCTAGCATATAAAGCTAAATCAGCCACTTCGGTGTAAGACGTCGCCAATTCTACGTCTTCTTCTTTGGACCAATTTTCGGATGAGGTAGACATTTTTCTTGAATGAATTCGTTTTGGTATTCAACACTTGAAAGGCTTTGTTTGATATGAACAAACTTGAATGGTTCTATGCATCCATATATATATATATATGTGTGTGTGTGTGTGTGTGTGTGTGTGTGTGTGTGTGAATGTGAATGGTTTGTAGTAAATTAATTAATAAATAATTGAATGTATTAAATAAACATTAAAAGTCACCAAGATTATATGATGGATAGGTATTTTGAAATACATATTCCTGAAACTCTTCTGCTTAAACTTGAACAACCTCAGGATTGGTAGACGATTTTTTCTTTGAACCTCGATGCGAAGAATTCTGGGAAGGCATGGGGAGTGTGCAACTGTCACGATGATGGACGTACGTTTTACACCTACTACAATATAAACGAGTGGGTTCTTCTCCGATAGATAAGATTCTTTTCCCCTCCTTTGGACGACCGACTTGACGTCTAGTAATGCGTGGTGGCAGAAGATTAATAAGGTCATCAGGTACTTCCCATTCAGATTTATGCGGCAGTGGACATACCGCTTCCTCATACGTTCTCTTGTAAACCTCATTGCTATAACAAGAAAACGCATATTGACTGCAACTCGTTTCACCTAGAAATCTGGAAACGACAATCACATGGCCACACGGAAACCCAGATACCTGCCACACCCGACAACTGCATGTTTGGTTCGAGAAGTCGACAAGGCCCCTTTTTTCCCATCTTCAACGTCAAAAGTATTTATTCCAATGCCATCAACCGTCCACGTCCTAGACTTGCATATCTTTTTTTTCTATTTTTTTCTCAGCCCATTCTGTAAGCAATTGCTTACCATGGATACCCTGATTTCGGCGATCATAAAACCAACCTTCTACAGAGTGTCGAAAAAATTCGACCAGTTGGGTTATTGGCATTTTCCTATGGTGTCTAGATAGAGCATTCATAGACTCTGCACTGTTAGATGTCATATAATGATATCTTTTGCCAGTACAGTGTGCTCTAGACCATTTATGAAAACCAATGCTTATAAGAGTCTGTCGAATTCTTGGTACAGCTGCACAAAGCGCGTCGAACGATTCTTCAAAATCGGACATCCTATAGGATTTACAAGTCTTCCACCAGAGGCTCTCGTGTTCCTTTTTCTTGTTGGACGGTAAACGAAGATTGACCATCAAATGCCGGCAACACAGGCCGTGAAAGGCTTCTGGAAAAACATCACGTACGGCTAAGTGAATGGAGTTTGCACGATCAGATATGATGGCCAACTCCGGATGAACACCGATACACTCTCTTAATTTGGACAAGAACCAGGTCCAGGACTGCCCGTCCTCAGATTTACCAATGTCGTAGCCGATAGGCAAAATCTGATTGTTTCCATCCATGGCAACTGCCAAAAACATTGTGCCTTTAAACTCCCATTTCAAATGAGTCGCGTCTATGATAACAACAGGTCTTAAGTTGTTAATAAAAGTCCGAACCTGAAAGATAAAAAAATATAAATATGTAGCAAAAATTATATAAAAAAAATTTATGTACATTTAGGACCAAAATTACCGCAGCACCAATGGCGACAAATAACATTTCAAAACGACTCTCGTTGTCTGTCAATATATGTGTCACTGTTCCTGGATTTGCCTTCTTCAAATTGTGACAATATAATGGAAGTTCGGCAAAGGAATCCCTCAATGTTCCTTGCAGATTTTGTAACGCGTTACATTTACCCCGCCAAGCTTGCATGTAAGATAAATTAACTTCAAAATTTTGTCTAAAATCTTTAACAATATCAGTAGCTCGGTAAATGCGACCGCCTTCCTTCAATTGTTCTTTTACATAACTTCCAACAACACTCGGGTTTACTGACCTTGAAATCCTCCAGGAACGCAGCACGCTTGGTTTCAACAATACGGGTGACATGGGAAGGACAATAGAAACTATAACCCTTCAAATGATCAGGATACCCTATAAAGAAACAGATAACTGTTTTAGGGTCAAGTTTCCTTAGGAAAGGATTATAGAGTTTTGCTTCAGCAATGCAGTCCCATATTTTCATATATTTAAGACTCGGTTTCCTTCCTGTCCAAAGTTCATAAGGAGTTTTAGGGACAGACTTAGAAGGAAATCTATTGAGTATATGAACAGCTGCTTTTAACGCTTCAGTCCAGAGGAATAATAGTAAATTAGTGTTGGCTAACATACTGCGCACCATGTTCATAAGGGTACGATTTCTTCGTTCAGCGAAACCGTTCTGCTGAGGTGTACCAGGCATGGTGTATTGGTTCACAATCACATGGCCCTAACAAAACTCATAAAATGGACCAGGAGCTTGACCCACATCAGTATGTCTTCCATAATATTCACCGCCTCTATCTGATCTCACAACTTTAATCTGATGATCTAATTACTTTTCAACTTCAGCTTTATAATCTTTAAAAGTTGTAAGAGATTCAGAGTTTTCCTTAATGAGATACAAGTACATGTAACGAGAGTAATCATCAATGAAAGTGATAAATGAAGTATGTCCTGTTATGCCAGCGATTTGGTAGGGACCACCCTTTGAGACATTTGACACATGTTCCAAAATTAGTGAAATCAAGAAGAGGTAAGACTTCATCTTTTACGAGACGATTTAATCGTTCTCTTGAGATGTGGCCTAAACGTTGATGCCACAACATGGATGAAGTCTCTAAGTCTCGTTTCTTTTCCATCTTTGTGAGTGATTCATTAATATTATATGACAACAAAGATTTAGAAAAATTATCATCTAGTTCTAATCTATAGAGACCACCATCCAGAATACCAGTACCATAAAGAACAGAATCATAGAGAATAGAAAGTTTGCGATGACCATGGGAAACAACAAAACCGTCCATGTCTAACTTTGGTCCTGATACAAAGTTCCGAGTTACCTCAGGAACATATAAGGTATCATAAAGTTTAATGCATAAACCAGTTTTCAAAAATAATTGTAATGTTCCTATGGCTTTCACTTCTAATTCCCGATCATCCCCAACTTTAAGTGTTCTTTGGTTTCTTCCCAGCTTCCGGATTGAAAGAAATCCCTGAGTAGAGTTGGTTACATGAACCATAGAACCAGAATCAAACCACCAAGAATTAGCAGGAACATTTAAATTAAAGGACTCAAGTATCATGAAAAAATCGTTATCTTTCTTAGCCAGCCACTCCTTGAAGTCTGGGCATTCCTTTTGCTTATGTCCTGTTTTCTTACAGAACTTGCAGCAGGGTTTGCCTAAGGAACTCTTAGAGCTGGAAGGTGCACTTGTATTAGGATTTGGCTTTTGGACCTTGGAAGCATCCTTTCTTTGATAATTGTTCTTTCTCTTCTTAGAGCTGGAGGTGGTGAAGTTAGCAACATCAGTAGTGCGATACATCTTCATACGCTCTTCCTCTTGTACGCATATAGCAACCAGCTCACTCATCGTCCATTTGTCCTTCTGAGTGTTGTAATTGATCTTGAATGCTTCATAGGACGAAGGAAGTGAAGTGATGATGAAGTGAACAAGAAAACCATCACTGATTTCCATCTCTAGCCCTTTCAGCTTATTGACCATGTCATGCATCATCATGATGTGCTCGCGAATGCCGTTCCTCCCATCATATTTAGTCATCACCAGCTTGAGGATAAGAGTGCTAGCGTGTGCTTTTGATGTCCCTTTGAATTGTGCCTCCACAGAAGCCATGTAGGTTTTAGCATCCTCAGAATTAGGAATAGCTCCTCTAATTGCATTGTGTATGGACTGCTTCATGAACATGAGAGACATGCGGTTACACTTAGTCCATTTTTTATGAATTATATGCCCAGTATCAGTACTTTGAGGAGTAAGGTCCGCTGGTTTATTCTCTCTTAGAGCATAATCGAAGTCTAGCAATCCAAGTGTAAGCATGAGGGCATCCTTCCATTCAGCAAAGTTATCACCAGTCAAAGGTGGAATCCCGCAATTGGGTTCTGGTAGTGGAAATTAATATGGCGAATTATGATACTAATCAAGAAGTCCTAATGTGATCTAAGGGCATGTTATACTAAGGCAGGCATAAATAATGACCATTTTAATTATGAAGCTGTGATATTGTCTATTACTAACATCAAAATAATAGACTTAGTTAAAATTCTACTTAAACGAAGACAAATCAGCTTTGGCCAGAAGTGTAATCATTTAAGCATGTGTGCAAAGTAATCGTGACAAATCAGCTTTGGCCAGAAATGAGACAATCACTTTAGTTATGCACTTGTCAAGTATGCTAGACATAAATGAATTAAATCAGCTTTGGCCAGAAATTAAGACATTTCACGTTTGTAATGCATACTCAACATAGCTTTTATAATACTTGAACAATAAATAGATGTATTAAATCAACTTTTGCCAGAAATGATACATCAGAAGCTCATTCAAGTTAAGCTATTTTGGTTTTGTAAAAAGTTATCTGATTCTGATTAGGTAATTAAGTGTTTACAAAACCAAGTATTTAATAACACACCACCTGTTAGCGCGGATCGAACTAAACCCTTAGTCAAAGCCTCAGTGAGGTCTCGAGTCAGGTCTCGACTGAGTTATGAGATCTCGAGTCAGTTATGAGGTCTTGAGTAGCAACCTTGGTCTCGAGTCGCAACCTTGGTCTCGAGTCGCAACCTTGGTCTCGAGTTATAGCCTTATCGTCTCGAGTCGCAACCTTATGGTCTCGAGTTGTGAAGATTTAAAACCCTTAGTCAAAACCTCAGTGGTCTCGAGTCGAAACCATATGGTCTCGAGTCGAAACCGTTGTCTCGAGCTGTAAAGATTTGAGAACCCTTATGATTTCGAGTCGAGACCTTGTGGTCTCGACTCGAGATCTTGGTCTCGGGTCATTAAAAAATGATCTCGAAACTCCTGTTAACAGCTGTTGTTGTGAAAATAACTGAAAGCTCGAAATTTTAGGGATTGTGGGATAATGTTTCCTGTTTTATTGTTGATCTAAACTTATCAAAGATTTCGAAATTATATTCTGATTATCTTTTAACAGTTTCCGAAAATTTTAAGAGATGTAATTCAGATCAAAACAGTAAAAAACACCCACTATCCAGATTATATTCCAAAACTTAAGGAATTTTTCGAGTTTTCTTAGAACAAGTGATGAACCCTAAAAATGAAACATAATTCTGGGATCCGAAACCTGAATTTTAAGACTTTTGTTAATAGATTTCGGACATTAATTTACCATAGTGATTTCGAGTGACATGATTAACCACCATTTTCTCAAAACAGCGATTTCGGCACAATAAGAATCGAAATCAGCCGTGATTTTTATTAGACTTTCAAAAATTCTGTTTTCCAGATTTTAATCCCAGAATAATGAATACGAAAACAGAACTGATTTATCAACATATGCTCTGATACCACATGTTGATCAGTTCAGTTTTAATATAATGGAAAACATAAATAACATACATGTTACAGCAGAGAATCCAGTCAGAGATGCAGCCATTGAGTTTGACATACTTGTCAGAATGATCTGGTTCCTCCTTAGGGTGTAATGTTATGATGGTAATGAAACCGAAACAAGGGAAGGATTCGGTTATGGAGAGAGAGACGATTGATGTTATTAGGATTGTGTAAATTGTGTAACCCTTAAACTCTCTAATAATCTCCTTATATATACACCTAAGAGGAAACCTAATTAGTTAATAAGGGTAATATGGTCCATCAACAATTACCAACTAATGATTAATAGGTTATTAATATATTTTGATCTATATAATATAAATTATTATAATTGCTACAAGATTAAATATTATAACAACTAGGTTAGAACCCCGTGTATTACACAGGTTTACTAAATGTAATTTTATATACTAAATAATAAAAACAATGTATTCTTAAAAAAAACTCGTGTATTGTACAGATTTAACAAATGTAATTTATATACCAAATAATAAAAAGATATTATATCTATATAAATCTTGTGTAATAATTACATAGTTAGTCCCTGTGGTTTGCACAAAGTAACATACTTAGGTACTAATAGTTTAAAATCACATTCTAGGGTATTAACTTTTCATTTTTGTAACGTTTGGAGGTATTAACGTTATTTGTAGGTTTAAAATCGCATTCTATTAGTACCTAAATATGTTATTTTGTGCAAACCACAGGGACTAACTTTGTTAATACCCTAGAAGTTAATACCTCCAAATGTTACAAAATGAAAAGTTAATACCCTAGAATGTGATTTTAAACCATTAGTACATAAGAATGTTATTTTGTGCAAACCACAGGGATTAACTTTGTAATTAACTCAATGGGTTAAATAAATGTAATTTTGTATAGTAAATAATAAAAAAAATTAAACCCTATGTATTACACGGGTTGAATAAACCTAATTTTATATACCAAATAAAAAAATATCATAAAAATCTAATGATAATATATTAATACAAAGTTTGGTTTTCGTGATAATAAAAAAAGTTATATCATAAAAAAAATCAAACGATTTCGTTATACGGAAGCATTTTGTTCCAAATTCAAAGTAAGCTAAGTGATTTAATACTAATTTATTATTTACTTAATTAATATTAAAAAAAGTAGAAACGTTTTATGAATAATATGTGTCACACATTAATTGATAGATAGATATAGATATAATATAGATATAGATTAATAATACTAATATGTTATTAAAATTTTATGCATGATAAAATCAAGAGTAAATTACAAGTTTTGTCATTTATGTTTACATCAAATTTCAGGCGCTGTCCTTTTGGCCAAAAGTTGACAGGCGTTGTCCTTTACCTTTCAAAATCTTGCACGTTTTGTCCTTTAGGCCAAACCCAGTTAGAATTTTTGGTTAAATCTGGTTATGTGCCTTGCACATGAGGGCATTGTTGTCATTTCATCTCTTTAGGGACTATTGTGTAAAGAACTTGTGTTTAGGGACTAGTATGTAAAAAACTCTATTTATACTCTCATCTCTTTCTCCCTCAACCTCTTCTATCACCTACTAGCACCATACCCGCTAATCTGAAGACAACCAACCACCATCAACCATACCATCACCACCTACCACCACCGCCAGCACCCTACCCACTAATCTGAAGACCACCCCGCCAGACCGTCACCAACACCTCACCCCGTTGTATGAACCCTAACCCACCACCAACCCGATCCAGTCGCAACACTTCGATCCAGAAGTTTTAAATCTAAATCTGATCTAACCTCTAACTAGATCCGACACCGTTTTCAGGTTTTCCATTTAGGGTTTGAACGACGGCAACAGGTAAAGTTCTAAATCCCCTTCGATTTTTTGGTGGTGGCAGGTTTGACTGGTTTCAGCTCTCGCCGGTGAGTTAGGATTTTCTTTTGGTTTGATTTTATGGTGGTGGTGGCAGGTTTTTGCTCGAATCCTACATTTTTTATGAGGCGATATTGAATAGAGGCTATTTTGAAGGCTCTGGTTATAAGATGGTGACGGTGTTGGGAGTGGTGGTTTGAAGGGGTTTGTTTACAAAATCACAAATTTCGGTTGCAGACCAACTGTTTGAGAGAGAATTGACTCGTTAAAGGGTTTCGATTTTGATTATCTAAAGGGAGAATTAAAAGTGAAAAGTTGAATGTAGTAATTTGATTAGTGAAATGGCTGCAAACTATTTGGCAGATGAAAATCCGGAGCAAATCGGGTGCGTATTTCAGATCTTTAATCGCCACCATTCTCTTTAAACTTCCTCGAATCTATAGATGTTACTCAATGGATGATGAATGATGATTGACGATGTTGTTGTTGCTGCTCTTATTGTTAGAATGAAAGATCTGAATTAAGGGGTTAATGTGGGAAATAATGGAGAATTGAAAGGGGTGAGAGGGAAATGACCATTTTACCCCCATGTGCACTGCACATGGCATTTTTTAACTGAGTTTTCTAACAATGTTTGGCCTAAAGGACAAAACGTGCAAGATTTAGAAATGTAAAGGACCCCGCCTGCAAGATTTTCGCCAAAAGGACAGCGCCTGAAAATTGGTGTAAACATAAAGGACAAAACTTGTAATTTACTCTAAAATCAATATTTCATAACGTTCATATTTACCTTCATATTTTGATGGTGTATTTCTATTATTAATTATTCAATATCTTTATTAATACATTTGAAATCTTGAAATTTGAAAAATAAGATTTAAATAAACAGAATATTTATTTATTAAATTAATTATCCTTAATTAATATTAATTAATAATATAATATTTTAGACGAAAAAATCTCAGAAAGATTACTCCATAGAATGACACGTGTCCCTTATATGTTTTCTTTTATTATATAGTATAGATAGATAATATATTTAATCTCACATTGCTCTTATACGTGATAACATTTGGCTAATAAATTTTAGCTAGAGTAATCTAAAACATGAATCCACTATCTTTATTACATAAATATTTATATAGGAGTAGCACCAACTTATCCAAATCCAAATATAATCTTTTTAAGAAAAAAAGTGTAAGAACTTAAAAAAAAAAAGCAATCTAGCCAATATATTGGAACCCATCATCTCTAAACATCTAACAATCACTAGTATTCTAGCGATGGTCATGGGTATTTAAGTTTCATCTATGATGGGTTCGGATGAGTTTTCTCCTACAGGTTTTAAGTTCGAGTCTGGATGATAGGGGTTTCTCATTGACGGGTTTAAATTGGGGATCTATTATACGAAGGGGCGCTCTAGCGCGAACCCAGTTAAGATAACGTATGCTAGATCCCAGACGTTCACGAATAATTCACACCAATAAAAAAAAATAAAAAAAAAAGCATGTCTAAACATCTAACATCCCCCAACTCACCGGGTTTCTGGTCTAAAACCTTCCCACCTACCTTCCAAAAATTTCATATTTCACCATTGGATTCCTCGGAGCTTTCAATATTTCATCCCCAATCATCAAAGTTCAAAACTTTATCCATTTATACTTAAAACAGTTACAAGATTATAACATTGTGATTTGAAAATCTTTCACAAGATTCAGTGTAATTTACACCCATCTGAGCAGACATTTTCAAGATTCTATTTTTTTACATTTTTGTTTATTACTGGCAGATGGGGTTATGATGATGCACTTGCAATAATCAATCAAAAGATTCAAAACCCATTTCAAAGATTTGTCAAGAAGTCTAGAACAGACCTGCAGTCAGATCCCAAGATCCAATTTTTACAAACGTTGACTTTGACTTTTGAGGTTTCTTGAAAGGCTTTCAAAGTTTCAATCTTTTTTCAACTATGTTAACATCAAAAGAATAAATCTTGAAATACCCATTTGAGAAAAAAACACTTTTCTTGTGAAAAAAAGTGGATATTGATGGTGGAAGAAGGAGAAGACCATGAAACCTGCAACAAAGAGCTTGTTGAAGAAGATGAAAATGGAGGCCCAAAAAGAGGGGCTTTTGTGGGGTTTAACATTAGGGCTCCAGTTGATTGGTTCAGTATGTTATCAAGAAAAACACACTGGAGTTTTGTTGGTGGGGTTGTGGTGGTTTATGGGATAAATCAAGGGTTTGGTGGAGCTCTTGGTAGAGTGGGTACAGAGTATTACATGAAAGATGTGCAGAAAGTTCAACCTTCTGCAGCACAGGCTTATCAAGGAATCACTAACATTCCTTGGATTATTAAACCTGTTTGGGGTCTGCTTACTGATGTTGTTCCGATTTTGGGATATCGAAGAAGGCCGTATTTCGTTATTGCTGGTAATCGTATAAAAATTTGATCTTTGATTACTTTTGCAATAGTTGATAAAGTGTAGGTAGACGTAGAGTAGAGTTTGTTATACATTACAACCGCGTGTCACATGGTTCACGGCTAGTGAGTGTTGGGGAATTTGATAGTTTCAGGGTAATGATAGCTAAATAGTCTGGATGTTTTTCGTATATCATGTATGGAGATGATTTTCGATAAGTAGTATTTCGACCCTATAGTGCCTGAGTTACACAAAATTAACTTTAGGCTAATACGGGCAACCGACACTTAAGTGTAAGACAATAACCTAAGTAAAACTAACAGAATTAGTGTAAGAAAGTTGTAAGTTCTGATTGATGTATAGGAAATCTTTTATGTTTTGTTTCAAAGACCAAGGAACAATATTTATGATACTTCAAGTTCAAATTGATACAACGTTTTATGAAACACTAGGGGTGTAAACAAGCCCAGAGGCTCGAGAGCTACTCGTTATCTGCTCGATAAAAGCTCGAACGAGCCGAGTTTTAACGATCCCGAGCCCAAGCTCGAGCCTGAAATAGAGCTCGTTTAGTTATGGAGGCCGAGCTCGAGCCTGAAATACAAAGCTTGTTTAGGCTCGCGAGCCTAAACAAAAATTTATTTATTTTATATAGAGTTAATTACTGTTTTCGTCCATGTGGGTTGTCAAAAATCACTATTTCAGTCCATTAGTTTAAAAATTATGATTTCAGTCCCTGTGGTTTCACTTTCGTAATCATTTCAGTCCACCTCGTAACCATTTCAGTCCCTGTACTAACAGAATAAATGGATTGAAATGGTTACGAAAGTGAAACCACTCGTACTGAAATGGTTACAAAAGTAGAACCACAGGGACTGAAATCACAAATTTTAAACTAATGGACTGAAATAGTGATTTTTGACAAACCACTGGGACGAAAACAGTAATTAACTCTTTTATATATAATATGATGATAACATTAGCTAGCCGAGCTTTGGCTAGTTTAAGCGATACTGAAGCGAGCTCGAGCCGAGTTTTTAGCTCGTCTGATGTTGTTCTTAAAATAGCTCGAGCCGAGCTCGAGCTTTGGGTTTTACTCACGAGCCGAGCTCGAGCTTTGGGTTTTACTCACGAGCCGAGCTCGAGCTCAAATAAGTAGGCTCGAACCGAGCCAATCTCGAGCTTCAAAAAAACATGACGAGCCGAGCTCGGGCTCGGCCCGGCTCGTTTACACCCCTATGAAACACTACAACTCTTTATAAAAGATTAGTTACAGTTAATTCTATTTCACGAAGAATATGGCACCCTTTTGGCAGGAAAAGTAGTTATAACTTATAAGAATCATAACTGTTATTTATAACAGTCACCTTTAGCGATTGTCAGATCTGAACATGTCTTCTATTGAACATCGGGGAAATATTGTGTCATGCCTTCTAAATAGGTTCTTCATCAGTTTATCTTTTAATTTATTAACAACGTTGGACTTTTAAGAATTTGATGCAAGTTATGTCAAACTTACAGTTAAGAAAAACACGCGTGCATTGCTATTCATGCAGTGGCAAAGCTTGAGATTTCCAACTGGGGGGTCGAAAACGTATATACCCAAAATTTTCTATAAAACGGGGGGTCGAAAAAGTTCGGGGGGTCGGTCGCCCCCTCCTGCCCCCACCACTATGCTGCGCCAATGTCTTCATGATTATTGGAAGTAGTAAAAAGATTGCGTTGAATGTAAAACAGTGCAAAACTATTTTAAAATTTGCGAATACTAAGTTCATCAATAGAAGCCAGAGCATTAACTATTTTGAACCTCTTATAAAATATGAGTCACATAATTACTTACATAAAAATTGCAAATTTTTTTCAGGTATCATAGGAATTCTATCAATGTTTTTCTTGTCATTCCACGAGAAACTGCATATTGTGCTAGCACTACTGTCTTTAACTGCTGGAAGTGCTGGCGTTGCAATAGCAGATGTAGCCGTTGATGCGTGCGTAGCGCAAAACAGCGGTATTCATCCTTCACTTGCTCCAGACATGCAAAGCTTATGTGCCCTCAGTTCTTCCATTGGACGCCTAATCGGATTTGCTTTAAGTGGCGTATTTGTACACTTAATCGGCCCCAAGGTGTTTTTCCTTTTTGTTGTTTTTTTTATTATTCGTGTTATATTTTAGAGTAAAATGCCATTTTCGTCCCTGAGGTTTGGCCAGTTTTGCGACTTTCGTCCAAAGGTTTGTTTTTCCGCATCTGAATCCAAAAGGTTTGAAATCTTGCCATTTTCATCTGGCCTGTTAATTCCATCCATTTTTCTCGTGTTTCCGTCCTTTTTTTTTAACTTAAAGAGCAATTCGGTCTTTTTCACTATGTAAAAGCATTTAGCATAAATAATGTACAAGTATTCAAAAGACCGAGTTGCCCTTTAAGTTAACAAAAAAGACGAAAATACCCCTAGCTTAACGAAGAAAAACGGAGGGGGTTAACGGGCCAGATGAAAATGGCAAGATTTCCAACCTTTTGGATTCAGATGTGGAAAAAACAAACCATAGGACGAAAGGCGCAAAACAGGCCAAACCTCAAGGACGAAAATGGCATTTTACTCTAGATTTTCTTTATTTTCTAATAAACTGTGTTTTGTTTAAAAGGGAGTTTTTGGCTTGCTAAGTATACCGTACGCGCTCGTGTTACTAATTGGTCTTGTACTCAAGGAACCCCACTCACCGAGCTTTGCTTATGGACAGGTGCATACATCTAGCCTTTCAATAAATCTATTCATTCTACAATGTATATGTAATATTTGGAAAGCTTTTATGCTTTGCGTATGTAATAATTATGGAAAAAATCTTCTTTGGATATCAGATAAGTGAGAAATTTGCTGCTGCTGCTACGGCTATGTGGACTACGTTAAAATCTGAAGATGTTTGGAGGCCGTGTTTGTATATGTATCTATCGTTCGCGTTGAGCTTGAATATATATGATGGGTTGTTCTACTGGGAAACCGATTCTAAAGCGGGCCCATCTTTCTCCCAGGTATTTTTCCATCCTCTTTAGTTCAATAGTCACACACAGTCACACATAGATATGACAAAATGGGCGGGTCACGCGGGTTGAGTAATGGGTCAAATGAGTAATTTTTTTAGTACTGTTCAAAACTGGTCAGGTTGACCCACAACCAATTCTATATATATTAATTCATAGCATTTTGATGAAATAGTAACTTGGTATATTTTTTTTGTCTTTTTTATAGTTCACCCCTCAACTTTCAGTATTGACGCTTACACCCCTTCAACTTTCTAAAAACTTTGTGAAATGTCGTTTTCGCCCCTCGAGTTTTACGTTGCTAATTTTAGTGTATGTGTGAGTATAAATTCAAGTTTGTTTACGGTTAGACGTAAACTTTTTTCAGAAATGACTAATGAGTCGGGTCAAATATAATATGATTTCATGGTTAATTTCATGTACGTTTTCAGTTGGTCTTTGTTTTGATGTAAGTTTTGTCGTGTTGGTATAAATTCAAGTTGGTTTACATTTCGACTTCTTTTTTGGAAATGAGTCGGGTCAAATATAATATGTTTTTCTAATTTATGATGTAAGGTGTTTTTTATTAACCTTCTGATGTGCATAATCGAGTGTCTTCAATGAACCGAAAACATGTACATATCGTTTTGATCATATAACGACTTTATTTTTTGAGTTTTCTTTTCTGGGTGCTATTGCATGTGTCAATACAATAACGAACCGAACCCGTACAAACCGAATTTCCGCCGCGTCACTGTCTTTCTAAAAACTATATACAATATCACTTTGGCCCCCTCGACTTTCTAATACGTGTCGGTATAACTTCGACTTTCTCTATGCTTTGCGTCATGTGAGTCACTTGTTAGAAATTCGTGTTTTTGTTTACCGCCTTTTTCCGGTTTTACGCCCCCCACTCCGCAACGTGGAGGGCTTAAGACTATCAATCCTCTTTTTATTAAGTGGTTTAAGAGGTTCCATGAATTAAAATTACACTTTGGGTGAATTTTTATAGATTAATTATATTAACTACTAGTAAATTAATCTTTGATATCATGTGTGCAGGAAACTATTGGTTTTATATTATCAATTGGCTCGATTGGATCCCTTTTAGGCGCGATACTCTATCAATACACCTTAAAGACCTATCCTTTTCGAGCTCTACTATTTTGGTCACAATTATTTTTCGGCTTATCAGGAATGCTGGATCTTGTCTTCGTACTAAGACTCAACCTCAAACTAGGAATGCCCGATTATTTCTTTGCGGTTATCGATGAAAGCGTGTTTCAAATGGTAGGACGTTTGAAATGGATGCCACTTCTCGTTTTATCTTCACAACTTTGTCCACCTGGCATCGAAGGCACGTTCTTTGCTTTGCTAATGTCAATTGACAATTTCGGCCTCATGTCATCTACGTGGTTAGGTGGCTTACTTCTTCATGTCCTACGTGTCACAAGGACGCAGTTTGACAACTTGTGGCTAGCCATTTTGATACGCAATGTGTTGAGAATCGTTCCGCTTTGTTTTCTGTTTTTGGTGCCTAAAGGTGGTTCTGATTCGTCGGGTTTTTCTCGTTTGGAAGTGTTGCAAGTTGTAGAAGATGGTGAAAGTGATATAGAAGTGTTGAGTGTATCGGAAGATGCTGAAGTGTCGAAAGCTGAGGAGGTGGAACTCACGCCGCTTGTTAGTAGTTAGAAGAATTGATGCAAAACTATTTATGAAGCTGCATTTGATTGGGAAGTTGAAGAAGAAGAGACATGTTTTCGACAACTTTTGTTGTAAAACTTGTGGAGTATTTTTTTGTTTATGGTATACGTCAACGTCATTTAAGCGAAAAAAACATCTGTTAAAGTTTGTGTTTATAAGTAGAATACGCGTCTATTCTTTACATTTTTCATTTTTGTAAAACACTTCAAGTTATAAGTTGGATAACGAGTCAAAATCGGTCTTTTCTAGTGCGAGTTGAAATGAATTGCTTTTTTTAGGTTTAGGTACGGATGTGGTATTAGGTAATATTAGACCCATTACTCAAAATATGGATACTTGTTCAAATGAACCGTATAGAAAACGTTCTTTTTTTTATTTAGATTTTTTTGTCTAATACATTGACTTTCTAGTTTTTATATTTCTAATTTTCTTGTATAATAATAATCATAGTATGGAAAAACATGGATGGAAATTTCAATGGGTAATTATAGCACACTAACAACTTGGTACCTGATGGGTATTAGACATCATTTTACAACTAAATATGAAATAATGGTTACCCATACTTTAAAATTCTTAAATACTTTACATGATAATGATCTATTTGTAATTTATCATATTTTAATATATTATATAGCTATTAAAGCATAAAATCATAGAAAAAAATAGAATAATATAAAAAATGTTTCTTAAAACCCAATGAATACTTTTTAACATAACAACGAGTATATTTAATTTTGTGGGTATGTTCAACAGTGAATATCTTACTGGTAAGTATGTAAGTTTAGCCATTAAAAAAAAAGTATGTATAATAATGATAACAATAATAATAATTGAATAAAACTAGCACTAACCCCCCCCCCCCCCCTCTCGTGTTGTGGTGGGGGCGTAAAACCGTAAGAAATAGCACCAATGCCACATCATCGACAACAACCACCAACACTGAAATTGTCGCATGTTAATGTGAAGAAATTAGACCGAAACATAAAGTATAGAAAATAATAACCAAGTCAATTTAGAACCCACACATTGTGACGAACCCGTCAAACAGAAAAAAAAAGTACACGACGTAAAAACGTTGAACCACACCCGTAAGTTGTGTCGTGTTAACTCGCAAAATTTAGAACAAAACGTAAAAGCATTGAACCATATACGCACGTTGCCCCGTGTTAACTCGCAAAATTTCGAGAAAAAATTAAACGAAAAATTTGCGAAATATGAAAACAGGAGACCAAAGTTGTGTAAGTAAAAAAACCTCTGAGATTAAATTTGTAAAAATATGAAAACTTTTGGTTTAAAAGTAGAAAAATCAAATAGCTTTAAATTAAAAGTGTAATACTAATTTTTTTTTTTTAAAACTCCCCTAAGCTTTAGTTACAACCCTTCATACATAAAAATGTGCAAATTTATACTGTGGAAATTACCTAAAACATAATCTTAATAACTCTATGCAATAATAATAAGGGAAATTGGTCTGTAATAATCTCACCTAGACCTTATTGCTCATTAATAATCCCACCTCAGAATATTCCCTCCACCAGTCCCACCTTTCACTTATTTTTCCTACAATAGTCCCCCGTTAAAAAAAAACTTAATGGAGTTAAGCTTTTTTCCAAATTAAAAACAGATTTTTAGGGCTTTTGATTAGAACGACGATACGAGTCCATTGATGTAAAACTTGCCTCGAAACGGTGCTCCAAACGATGAAAACGGCGCTTCAATTCGGGTGTTTAAATTTCCAATTAACCAAAATCAAGTCACTTGGAGCACCATTTGAAAGTAAGTTTTACATCAATGGACTCGTATCATCGTTCTGATCAAAAGCCCTAAAAAATCTGTTTGTAATTTGAAAAAAAACTTAACTCCGTTAAGTTTTTTTAACGGGGGACCGTTGTAGGAAAAATAGGTGAAAAATGGGACTGGTGGGGGGGGGATATTCTGAGGTATGATTATTAATGGCCAATAAGGTTTGGGTGGGATTATTACTGGTCAGTTCCCCTAATAATAATAATCAAAAATTGAACGAAAACATTTAAAAAATCTCAATAACTTTATTATGCAATAATAATAATAATAATTCCGAAAATAATGGAAAGACCCACCCACCCATTTTGTTTAAGTCTAAAAAGCTATATTTAAGTCAAGGGTTTGCGGCCAAAACTAACTTCAACCCTAAAACCCCAATTCTCTCTCCCTCCCAATTTCAAACCCTAATTTGCGCAGCTTCCTCCCCATTCTTCCTTCCATCAGGTAATCAAAACCCAATCTTACTCTTTTTTCTTACAATATAATGCAATTATTATTATATTTTATGAATGTTATACCTCTTGTTTGTTCATGCTTGTTTGCAATTAGCAGCATCGCTAGAAATATATATATATGTATTGTTGTGTATAACTGTAAATTTTACTCTTTTTTATTATAGTAATGTTGTACACTTGTACCTGCTGTTTGTTCATGCCTGTTTGCAGGCTAGAATATATGTATCTTTGTGTGTAAAGAGGTTCAAAATGTTTATATTTGTGATGTTATTCGTATTGTTTCTTTGGTTTTCCAAGTTAAACTGTTAACATCCAGTGGAGGAGCTTGAAAATTTCCACCCGGGGGTCGGAAGTCACTCAACCTAAAAATTCTATATAAGTAAAAAAAAAAATTATAAAACCGGGGGTCGAAAACGTATATACCTAGAAAATTCTACACGAAACGTACATACATAACACTATTGAGCGAAAAGTTCGGGGGGTCGGGCGCCCCTCCCGGCCTCTTGAAAGCTACGCCCTTGTTAACATCTGGAGTTGTTTAAAGAAAAACTTTAAAAAAATGAGCAAAATTTATATAAGTTTTTTTAAATACACAAATTTAGCACAATTGATGCTCTGAATATTTGGTAGAAATCTCAAATGATGTTTAATAAATAATAAGTATTGTTTGATAAATTGGTGATTATTAGATTTTAGCATTCTGCTATGGTTTTTTTTTTTTTTTTTTTTTTTGTGAACATATATTAGTTATATGTTTTGGTTCTTATGTTTTTTACGGTTCTATTTGGTGTAGTTTGGAGCTGTGGATGCTTGATTTGCTGTAATCATGACAGCCAAAGCAAGCATTCTTCGAATCACTTACTCAAACGAGCTTTTAGAAGGAGGAGAACTCCATGTTTCTTCAAATTGTCTTCCTGTAAAAGCTTCACGCTTTGAACCCGCTGGTCATTCTTTTCACGATGTGGCACTCAAGCTCTGCGGTTGTTTTATGGATGAAAAGAAAGAGGTAGAAGACACTGACAAAAGCGTTCCGAAAGAAAAAGATCAGGAATATATGCAATCATCTGGTTCGTATAGCAGTGGAAAAGGTAAAAAGAAGTCCGGTGATGGAGCCAACCAACAAGATCATTATGCGTTGTTGGGTTTGGGTAATTTACGGTATTTGGCAACCGATGACCAAATCAGAAAAAGTTACCGTGAAGTAGCTTTGAAACATCATCCTGACAAGCAGGCGTCGCTTCTTCTTTTGGAAGAAACTGAAGCCGGTAAGCAATCGAAAAAAGACGAGATCGAGAACCATTTCAAGGCGATTCAAGAAGCGTACGAGGTTTTAATCGATCCGGTGAAAAGAAGGGTTTTTGATTCTACGGACGAGTTCGACGATGAAATTCCAACCGATTGTGGCCTGCAAGATTTCTTTAAGGTGTTCGGGCCTGCGTTTTTGAGAAACGGACGGTGGTCCGTTACTCAACCGACACCTTTGTTAGGAGATGAAAACACCCCACTTGATGATGTGGATTCGTTTTATGACTTTTGGTACGGTTTCAAAAGTTGGAGAGAGTTTCCGCATGATGATGAATACGACCTTGAGGATGCCGAGTCGCGTGAGGAGAAACGGTGGATGGAAAGACAGAACGCAAAGCTTTCCGAGAAAGCGAAAAAAGAAGAAAGCGCAAGGATACGGTCTCTTGTCGACAATGCATATAAAAGAGACCCAAGAGTTTTGAAACGAAAAGAGCTGTTGAAAGCTGAAAAACAGAAGAAAAAAGAAGCGAAATTTATGGTGAAAAAACTTCAAGAGGAAGAAGCTGCGAGAGTTGCGGAAGAAGAAAGACGTAAGAAAGAAGAAGATGAAAAACAAGCCGCAGAGGCTGCGGCACAGCAGAAGAAAATAAAGGAAAAAGAAAAGAAGTTATTACGTAAAGAACGAAGCCGTCTTCGAACCGTAGCAACAAACGTGATGGATCAGCGTCTGCTTGATCTTAATCAAGATGATGTCGAAAATCTTTGCATGTCACTAGACGTTTTAAAACTTAAAAGCTTATGTGATGACATGGAAACACAAGAAGAATGTGTGCAAGCCGAGCTTCTTAAGAAAGCGCTTGATAACCTGGATCCTTCCGAAAAGGATAACAGTAATAATATTTCAGCTTCTAGTCAACGAAATGGGTCTGTGAAAGGCAATGGAAATGTTCAGAAACAGAAAAAGGAGAAACCGTGGGCGCAGGAAGAGATCGAGCTTTTGCGAAAAGGGATGTTGAAGTACCCTAAAGGAACTTCTAGAAGGTGGGAAGTTATATCGGAATACATCGGGACCCACCGCCAGGTGGACGAGATTCTTAAAGCAACAAAAACCGTTCTTCTTCAAAAACCCGATCCCACAAAAGCTTTTGATACGTTTCTTGAGAAAAAGAAACCCTCACAGCCGATTTCATCTCCTCCGACAACTCAGGAAGAAAACAAAACGGTGGAGGTTAACCAGAATACAAATGAAGTTGTCGAAAATGGTGTCGAAAGTGGTGTCGAAAATGGTACGAATTCTGATTCTGATGAATGGTCTGTTAGTCAAGTAACCGCACTGATTCAAGCTCTGAAAACGTTCCCGAAGGAAGCTAACCAGAGGTGGGAGCGCGTTGCGGCTGCAGTTCCGGGGAAAACGGTTAACCAGTGCAAAAAGCAGTTTACTTTGCTCAAAGACAAATTTAAAACCAAGAAAAAGTAATTTTCTGAATCTTCTGGCTCTCCAATTTTGACTTCTTGAAGGGAAAAACTTATTTATTGTTACAGTGCAGATGAGGTTTAAACTATGGACTACAAACCCTTATTCATTATCAATATTCTTTGTTAAGAACTTAAGGTGCAATTTAGTTATATCTGGGATGGTGAGGCTTACTAGTAGGTTACAATTTATGTTATTATATATTATTGCGAATTCAGACGGTTCGGATGGTTATTTAGTATGGGATCATGTTTTTTGTTGCTAATGTTGTTCGTATTAGTTGAAACTGTTTGAATTTACTTCTGTTTGTTGCTTGGTTAAAAGAACACATTGGCGTTTGGTTGATATTTTATCGTCGTTTCACCAATGATAATTGTTACATAGATCTCTTAGTCGATAGCTGTTTTTTACCGAATAGTAATTGTATGACTATTTAGAACTTGAGGCCATGGATCGGCGGAATAAGTTGCAGCAACTTTAAAATGATGAGTAACTAGGTTTAGTTGTCGTTTTAATCGGGGTGTTTATGGTTTGGTACTTCGGTTAAGCTAGGTTTGACGAAAGCTATAGGTGCGATTGCTAACTACGGTTTTGGGAAACGACCAAAACCAGCTGGGTTGGGTGAGGTGGTCAGATCATCTAGTTTTTGCTTTTTGACAGTTTGGCTAGTTTGAACTGGTTTTTCGCTACTTTCAAGTTTCAAACCCTTGAATGGATTGCTAAACCGATTTGCTTTGGTTTAAGCGGTTTAAATGGCGACTTTATAATTTAAGTTGTCTCTTCCTTGTTGCTATATCAAGTGTCGGTACCATATCGATACCATAATGAACCGAAACAAAATAGACTGGATTTCCACCATTAACGTTATTTTTACCATTACATCTACTTTTTTATTTAATACCACTGTGTCTACTTTTTTATTTAAAATTTATTAAAAATTGGGTTGCCGCGGGTAACCCACTAGTTTTGTACAATTGTGCAACTGTGTCATGTGGTTTTTGTAACTCATTACTTAGAAGTTGATTCTATTGACTTTTATAAATACCAAAATAACATTCAACAACTAGTTGCATTTTATAAAAGCATGACCATTAAACCATAGACTTGTGGAAAAAAAAAGACACATTTGGTATAATAAAATCTGATTAAAATTTAATAATTAGCAATTTGGAAGAAATGCAAATAAAAACAGCAAGTCCTCTGGGTTTTGAACAAAAGAATTTTACTGTACAAACAGGAAGGTCAACAGCCAAAAACCCATTAATAAACTTCCTCAATGGACCTTATTTTGCACCAAACAAACATCCACAATTTCAGCAACAACCAGCAATCGAAACAAACGAGTCGCCTGAGGGAGATGACCGGAGATGACAACCGCCATCCTCACCGGATTTGTGGCCGGAGTTCGGTTTTTGAACATAAAACACCAAGTAAATCTGTGATGCTCTCACCACCTCATCATCGACTTCGGTGATCCAAGCGTCATCACACTTGTACCACTGCTCGTTTAAGCGCAAATACGTCATGTAATGCCCGGATTCAAGCATACCCGAATGAGTAATCACCGCAAAAACCTCGAAATTTGTAGATATCTCCGACTCATCGCTTTCAAACGCAAAGATTCTGTTCCCGAATCTTTTTCTCACAATTGATGACGAAACATACGGTGTCATGTCCAACGAAAACGGGAACTGCAAATGCCGGTCGATTTTTCGCGACGCTTTTCTAACCAACGAGTGTTCGAATCGCTTCACGTGTAAACATAACACCAACGGGAGTTTTTTGATCGACATTTGCTTCACGGATTCGTGTCGTTCTCGACAATTTTCGCAGTATAATTTCTGGTCGGACCCGAGTTTTTCTGGTCTTGTGAAGAGGTCTAAGCAGCTAGTGAGAGTCGTTATCCCTAAGTCGGTTGACTTTTGGGGTTTATTAGGTGTGATATGGTCAACGTTTGTGTTGAAATCGATAGAGATATCAACACAAGGATAGTAAGTTGTGGAAGTGAAACCGCAAGTCGTGCAAGTAACGTCTGATCTTAATAAGCCCGAAAACGCTCTATGAACTACACAATGGCAATCTCCGGTATCTGTGTAAGAACAAAACGCTTTTCTTTTATCAGTAATTTGACCCTCCAAAAAGCGAAAAAATTCGTCATTTTTGTATTCGAAAGACTGATCGTTTTGCCAGCAACATGAAACAATTTGAATACATACATACGAGTTACGACCGTATAATGGCATCAAAATTACCTTTATTTGTGCCTTTTGTTTTCCCTTCTTTCTCGTGGATCCGATCAAGAACCGACATAAAGAATTCATGAGCATCTTGCTGTTCATAACACGCAAGATTTTCTGAAAGCCGCCACCAACTGCAACAAAAACATTGTTTCGATTAATTACATATTAATAGATGCAATCAGTACCAAAACGACAATCCAAACATCCTCACAGTAGAAGCAAAGAACCTATCTATATTAACATTAATCAATAAAATACATAAATCAAAAAAATATAGCCATATTGGTGTATTATATTCGTAAACGAAAGTCATATTAAGCTAATCCATTTGATCTTGAAAGTCAAATTATCTCTTGTTGACTTTTAACGACTGAAGCAACATCAAAATTCATTCAAAGTCATACAATACAACCAAAAGCCAATACTTGACACTTTGTATCCGATCTATCACTTGCAAACATTACTTACTACTGAATACCAGTGTTGTAAGAATTGCTAGGCGCTAGTCAACCTGTGAGGTACTAACTAGCGATTAATCGGATTGAGATTTTGTATGTAATTTTCAATTTTATATGCATATACACACATTTTTATATGTAATTTTTCTAAATAGACATGTTTTAACACCCTCTTCGACCCATATTCTGAAGTAGATAGGATTAATTACCAGAATTTACAAGTTTTGTCTGAAATATGGCCAGAATTTACAAGTTTTGGCCGGAATCGCTAGACTGCAAGCAATTTTTGGCCGATTAGATGAAAATTACTCGGTGAACCCAGGACTAGTGATTAATAAACGACTAATCAGAGGCTAGGTGCGATTTTTACAACAATGAGTGAATACTGATCATATAAAATCATGCAAGTACGGAAATGCGATCAAGAACAGCAATTAAATAGCAAATTCCAATTGGATAATTGATAATTCATAAAACATATAGCAACAATAAAATGGTAAAGACCTGTATAGAAACTGAGCCGGGCTATAAGGCGCCCGATCACCCGAAAACACTGCCGAAAAGATCACATCAATGTCACACGACAAACAGAACCGATCCGAAGATGTTTTCCGGCACAAATCGCGATCATGCCTACCACTAAGAAAATAATTTCTAACAGGAGGAGCATGAAGCAATGCCTGCAACACAGAATTCATAAAACAAGTGTTGCCCAAATTGTTCAACCCTCTTAACCCAACCGGAAAACACGATTTCGATATCCTCCTTCCATGATCCCATTCTCCACCACTAACACCAACAACCCTTTTCAAATTCTTCAAATCCAAATTCAAATTCAACCCACCCTCAAACCCTAATCTTTTCCTCTTATTATTACCAGATCTAACCCCATCAAGATTACCTACAATCTGCTCACACATCACAGCCCTATCAAAATCAGGATCATACACCTGATCATCACAAGCAAAACAATAAAGCTCAGATCTTTGAACATCTACAGCAATCTCATGACCAATCTGAGTTTGCATATGCAAAAGGGCATGATTTGATCCAGATGGTAAAGAACAAGACATTGATGAACAGATCAAACAGATGTACAATCTACCCTCATACCCACAACAAAAACTGCATCTGGGTATCTCAGATTTTGATTTTCCCATGTGGGTTTTTCCATATGGGCTTGTTTTGACCCATTTTTGGATCAAGTTGAACCCTTTTAACCCATATCTTTTCTTGTAATCCAAAAGATGGTTGCAGGGATTCAGGGCTGTTGACATTTTTGGTGGGAAAGTTATAAAAATTAATAAAGACTAATAAAAATTGATAAAAATCAAAACTTGATCTGAAACAAACAAAAAAGTATAACTATATTTCAATTTAGGGTTCAAGAAACCAAAAAGAATCAAGATTTGATTAAAACTGAAGATAAATTGGGGATTTTGGATAGAGTTTGAATGAATCAAGAAACAGAATATTAAAAATATTAGTTATAAAGATAGAAAGGGGTTTGAGGAGGCGCTTTTTAGCAGGGAGTGGAGAAGAAGACCGACTATATGTTGTATGTTCTACTTTCTTCTCGTTAATTACGCGCATTAATCTGGGCCGTTGGATGGATGATCATGTTTGTGAGCCCACTTGAGATTTGATCTTGACCGTTGATGTGAAATTATTGTGCTCTGGTGTATGTGGACCTCATGTGTAAGTTGCGTGGGAGTTTTATATTGGTGGTGATCCCACTAATTGTGTTGCTTAATCAAGTGTAGAAGATATGTATTAAGAAAATAAATTACAAGTTAACAGGTTCGGTCCAGCGGGTCGTGAATAGTAATTTCTCAACTCTTAAGAGTTGCTTTGTCTTTAGCAGGATTGGTTTTACAATTCAAAATAGGGTTGTGGTGCAACTTGTTGCCGTTTACCTGCTATTTGTTTGTAATATGTTGTTTTGGTAGTTAGTTACCGAATGAATAAGCGAATCAATTTAAAACCAAAAAAAAATTAAGATAGTGAGTCTTGTAACAACCTATAGTGTTCGTCTTGCATGCTAGAAGCTTGCGGATTTATTTTCGATTCCACAAACGGAAACTTTACAAGATTGTTTCCATCAGAACACACACACATGACTGTACAGTTTTCCTCTCATCCAAAAACGTTGTACCTAAAACGTGTTGGTGATATTTGAGACGAAACATTGCTTATCAGAGGCTAATCTAGGGGGGTTAAGGGGGTGCCTAAGATACCCCTCAACTATCTTGGCGAAGTACAAAAACATGTAGATCTGTCACTATATAAATTGATTTTTTTTTTCTAAATCCGTCACAACATACACTGAATTTTATTTTGGGATACCCCTGAATGTTTCTTCTAGATCCGCTACTTTTACTTATGTTAGTAACTCTCATGTTGACAAAACAAACGATATAAAATTCGCCTAAATGTGATAACTTAATCTATAATGTTATAGTTATGAGTGTTATGACAGTATCAACGAGATTATAGTTATGAAGCAACTATTTATTAAACGTTATTTTGTTTTAACATGATATGATGAGTGAATGACAAATGGTTTATGGTCCTATATTGTGTTCAGTCGCACCAATGTGGGTTAGCTCACTTGGTAGAGGCACATGCTTCTTAAGAGGAGGTCTCAGGTTCAAACTTGGGCAAAGGGAGATAATTTAGAATTATGGGTGTAAAGGAGTAATATAAGCCGTTCAAAAATAAGATATTATGTTCAGTCGCATGTTTATACTAAAACCATCTAATGTGAATATTAATACATGTGAGATTGATAAATAAGTATAAGAGATAAACATGTACTATTGAAAATAATTCTCAAATAATTAAGAGGCCTTCACAAGGTGTTAAGAAATTCCATAGCTTACTTTAATAATGTTGATTATGACTTAGGTACGATTAATGGTCCCACATCGATTATAATGTTCATCCATATTGAGTGATAATTGACAAACTCAGTAATTTGATGATGACAAAAACGTTGTATTAAGAAAAGTGGTTTAGTTAAACATTACTCCTGCCCCTGTTCTTGGTTTTAAATTGCGTGCTTGGTTTTAAAAAACGACGAGGTCTACAACTGAGGCGCAAAAGCGGTGGGCTTTTTGTACCCGAGGCACAAGGTATTTATATATTTTTTTTTATACATCCAATAGGTTTTTAGCTTCCTTTAACCAAAATATAGCTATAAATAAGGCTTTTATACCATTTTACTTGCATGTACAAGTCAAAAAACCCAAGGTACAACTTTTTTCTGCAGAAAAACGCCTCAGATACATGAGGCGCACGCCTCAGGCCAAAAAGCCCCCCAAAAAACCCAAATACTTGCGCCTTTTTGGCGCTTCTTGAAATTACACAAGGCGCTAAGCAAAAAAGCCCCAAAAGTTGCGCTTTGCGCCTCAGGCGCCCTTTTTAAAACCAAGATTGCGTGATGCGCTTTGATGCATTTGATCCAAAAATCTGATACGCGATGCGTTATAAAACAAAAGAAGAAAAGTTCTGGCATCACAAGACACAAATTTCAACTGCAGCAATCCAATTTGTAGAAACTTACAACACAAGGTAATCACAGTGGCTAACAAGCATTGATTACACCTAGAAGACACTCCCAATTGGTTACAAAAGAAGGTTTCCTTGTTTCCCAAAAAAACATTGATCAAAATAGACCCATTAGTTGCAGCTACAACAGATCATACAGGATACATGCATGGTTGACTTATTAGATCATTTGATCTGGTCAATGATGTCAGATATGACAGCATCCATGTCCAACGCCTTCATCGGTCCAAATGGTCGTTTCATATCCTGTACATAACAAACAAGGTAACCTTACTTTTCCATGTTGCAACTGTCTACTATAAGTTCACAAGTTTAATATATAACAGGGTTATAATCAACATTTTGAAATGCAAATGACTGTGTAATGAACAAATAGGGCATATTAAATCACTTTTGTCCGATTTTAAAACAATTCAATAGGTTAATCACGTTTTATAACTATAAATACAAAAACAATATTATTAATCTTGATCATTATAAAACTACTTAAGAGACTGTGTGTGAGACAACTCTCAACTCGTTTGACCAATTCTCTTTCAGCTAAATATTTTGATTTGACCCGTTTGAGATAACAACGCAGCCCAAATTAACACATTCGTTATTAAGCTGAATCATTATCTAAAGCTTGTTAAGAACATTGTGTGTGAGACAACTCTCAACCCGTTTGACCAATTCCTCTAAAGTAAACGGGCCAAAACTACCACATGTATTGACTCGTTCCAGATAAAATACCGCCCAAATCAACTCCTTAAGTAAACGGGCCAAAACTACCACATGTATTGACAATTATGTATGATACTAAAAACGTGACTTTTTTCTATTGATGACGAAATAATATTTGTTGTACACTTGTACGACTTAGGGGCTGTTTGGCAACATCTGAATGATTAAGTGCTGAACCAGTAATAGGTCTGAACAATTAAGAGCCTCATTAAGAGGCAAACAAACAGCCCCTTAGTCTAATTTTAAATTTTAAATAAGCAAAAGCTTTTATATGGTGATGAGATTACCAGAAGACTGACAAACTTCTTCCCGCCTTCTTCACGCACTTCAAAGCATCCTCTTCGTGGCTGCAATGAAATTAATTTAGTCTATTAGTCATCATCAGTAAAAAGAAATTATGTATTTACGTACTTTTTCTCAAAAAAAAAGTTGTAAAATAAAAAAGAATACATATATAGATTCAATTAAAACATATAAATATGTACCTTTTCTGGGTTGACAAGCACATTAATGCCAGATACAGCACTCTCTAAATCATCCTTCACCTTAACAGCCCTTATTTTAAATTGCTTGCATTGTGTGCTGAAATACAAAAATTATATATAAAAAAAGAAAGAAAGATTAAATATATGTGTTCAGCCCGACATGATTGCTGCTAAATCATGCTATTTAAAGCCTTTTGTCTTGCACTATTAGCATTGCAACTTGCAAGCATGTACTTTCAAATTATTTTCTATGTATCGGGACATATCAAGTTGAACATCTTTTTACAGAAAGCAGTATTGATATGACATGTAGAACTACAAAGGTTGTCTTAACTATGTAGCATTACCAGCATGCTTATATTCAATTGCGTGATTAAAACGTTAATTAATGTCATATGGAGCTGTCATAGACAGATGGCATTGCTTGCAAAGAGTTTGTCAACCAACTTCTTTGATGACCTAGAGACCACGCACACATTGTTTTTCATGGTGCTATAAAAGACTGAGTGATTCTGTGTTGTGTCTTGAGCACAATATTCCACATCCCTTGCATAGTAAGATCTTTTTGCTTATTTTGATATCGATTAAAAAAAAGTAAACATAGAAAATATTCAATGCTCAAGGCGCAAAGGGTGAGTCCATCATCTAGGCACAAAACGCACGCGTATTTCAGGACATTTTTATTTATTTTAGACTTGTTTCAGGCTGGTTTAGACTGGTTTCAAGTCATTTTAAGCTTGATATTAAAAGGCATGCCTAAGGTGGACTTAGGTGCAAGGCGACATCAAGCGCAGGTCCCATTGCTTTTGTTTAGCTAATGCAACGTCTGTACAAAAACACAGTTAAGGCACGCCAAAAAAATGTCTTCTTGGCGCAGTTGAGGCGCACCGAAAATGTCTTTTTGGCACAAGTGAGGTACATGCCTCATGTACATGCTGACATATGTGCATTAGGGTGTTGTACAACAGGCTTTTTGGTTGTAAAAAACCTATGAAATATATAAAAAAAAATTAAACAAACACTTTGCGCCTCGTGTACAAAAAGCGGTGCGCCTTTGCGCTTTGCATCTCAGTTTTAGACCTTGTCGCCACGGTGCATTTCTCACTTTTTAAATTCTTAGTTATCTCAGACCATTTTTAGCAGTGTTTTTCCAGTTCAGGCCAGAATTTCTTATTTTGTCCTCTCAAAAAAAAAAAAAAAAAAAAAGTGGTTACAAAACATACACATCACTACAGACAGCCTAAATAAAACCATCTAGATCTCACAAAACAACTCCTATACAATTAATCTTACTGAAAACCTAAAAAGTAACAACCAAACGAAACAACGATAATCATACCAGTGCTCAATCACGATCGTTTTGGAACTATCTCCGTTCGCCGCTGGTGGCGGTGGTGCTTCAGTTGTTTTAGGTTTTGGTTCCGGCTTCTGTTTGGAGGTGTGCTTAGCCTTTTTGGCCTTCGGCGCCGGCGGCTCAGCCACCGGCTTCGTGGTGGCTTGGCGCGTGGAGCTTCGAGTGACTCTCGTCGGCTTGTTGTTCTCGGAAGCGGTTTCTGGCTTGTCGTCACTCTTACGCTTCGTCGGCGCCATTGATGGTGATGAAAACCTAGAAGCTTAGGTTTTCCCGCGTGTTTTTTTTTTTTTTTATGCTGTCCCTTTCAGTGGATTGGGAATTTGGAATTTGGAATTAGGGTCTGTTTGTTTAGGTATTTAGGGATCGTTTGACAACTTCTAAATGGTTAATTGTTAAACCAGTAATAAGTCTGAACTATTAAGAGTCAGTAAAATGCTTAATCGTTCATAGGCAAATGTCTAACTAATTTAGATTATAGGTCTTAACCATCCAGACTCAGTATAATATGCTTAACCATTCAGAGACAAATTTCTGAACCATTCAGTCATTTGCTCATGAAACAAACAGTCTGAACCATTAAGTGTTGAATTAGTAAGAGGTCTAACCATTAAGAGTCCCGTTAAGAGGTAAACAAACAGCCCCTTAATGGTTTAGATTGTTTGTCTGTTTCGTGAGCAGATGTCTGAATGGTTCACAAATTTTTCTCTGAATGGTTAAGAATTATACTGAGTTTGAATGGTTAAGACCTATAATATGAATTGGTCAGACATTTGCCTCTGAGCAGTTAAGTATTATACTGACTCTTAATGATTCAAACATCTTACTGGTTCAGCACTTAATGATTCAGACCTCTTACCGATTCAGCACCTAACCATTCAGAAGTTGCCAAAAAGCCCCTTAGAGGAAGAAGGAAAGGATTCTAGTGTAAATGTAATTGGAAGTAGAAGAAAACAACTAAGGAAGAAGATGTAATTTACAGGTGTCTTTTTACGAGGACACTAATAGGGATGAGATCGGTATGATACCGGTACCGTACCGGTACCGATACCGTAAATACCGTTACCGAAATTGAGGAAATATGGATACCGATTACCGTACCGTATTTATAGATTCGGTACCGGTACGGTACCGGTATCAGTACCGGTATTTCGGTACTTTACCACATTGGTACCGCTTTAGTGTTATCCATTGTTTTACCTTAAAAAGATTTCATGTGCAACCTATCTATCCATTATTAACTGAACTAGAGTAATACATAAAGGAATGTAAACATATTAAGTAGTCAAAAAAATCAAAAGGTAAACATCCACGGGTTCGACTTTTAACATCTAAATTCCAACATGTCTAAAAAATCATCATCATTGATTAAAAATAACCAAACAAAAGAAATTTGATATTGGTTTTTGTAAAACAATGTTCAAAAAAATATAACTTCATAGTGGGATCTAAGATAATAGCAAAATACATAAAGTTATTATTAAATTCGGTATTAGTACCGGTATTTACCGAAAAATACCGGTACTGATACCGTTTTTTACCGATACCGAATTTCGAAAAATCTATTACCGATACCGGTACCGTTTATGATCGGTACGGCACGGCATCGGTACGGTACCGGTACGGCACCGGTATGGTACCGGTACGGTACCGGTATTTCGGTAAAAAATCTCATCCCTAGACACTAATGCCAAATAGTAAAATCGTACAGGGGGTTGGAAATAAATAAATGCCAATTGACCTTTCTACCCCCATAGTTAATTGTGAAATTACTAGTTTACCCTCACCATTGATGGTCAAAGTTGGTCATGCTACAGAAGTCGGGTGGAGGGACTCAGATGCCAACGATTTTTACCATACGAGGACCCAAGAGTTAAAAAATGATTTTGGGGACTCGTCATGCTTACGGCCAAATTGATCAAGGACGCAAATTGCATTTAACTCTAATGAAAATGAATAACTATAATGATATCATTCATTTATTCGGGCTATGATTTATGTTCTCAAACTCTAAAGCATAACTATAAATCTTATAAACATTACTCTAAAAGTTACACATTTATCACATAAACATATTAGTTTAAGTGTATGATAGCTTATTGAATAAAAAGTTGCTCAAGATATAATTCATTTATTTATGCTCTCAAACTCTAGAACATAACTCTAAATATTATAAATATTCTTTAGAATTTCTTATGTAAAAAAGTGTGTCAAACTCAAACAACCCTTTTAACCTCTAATTTTTAAAAGGTTGTATACTTGATAACTTGTAGTTTTTCATAACATAGTAAAGATTACAATAAACCCAAACAATTAAACAAACCAACCCCCTCCCCACCCAGGCACCGACCAGCAGAACTAATTATTCCTCATTTTTATTAGATCTGCAAAATGAAAAATTCCATCATTTGGAATTTTTTTTGGAACCTAGTTAAACCTTAATAATTTTATTGACCAATGAATTGCATTCAACAACTTGTCATTAATAATTTTGAGTTTTCTACCTACAAATCTTCCAATGAATCTAGTTTCCATCAATGTTCCCAACACAAAGCTTTGTCTTCAGTCTTCACTTAAAGTTGAACTCGGTTAGTCCATCAACAAAGTATTGTATGGGGGTGTTTGGGATTCCTTCTCAAAACTCCTTTTCACTTCTAATTCACTATTCAATAAGTTAATAAGTCAGGATTTCCTGACTTATTGACTTCTACACTCACATCACAAGGAATCCCAAACATTCAAAAAGTCCTTTTTCACTATTCAATAAGTTAATAAGTCAATAAGTTGGGAGAATAAGGAATCCCAAACACCCACTATGTGGTGGAGATTCGAAGGTCGTCTGAAAAATAGAGTGATAGTAGAGAGCGTCAAAAGATGTGGAGTTTAAGTGAGCAAAAAGTGTCAAGGATTCTTTCATTTCTATAAAGAGGAATAAGAAAACAAAACCGGCATGTTAAGTGGGGTTACGCTAGTGGCCAGTCACGGGCAGGCAAGGAGGTGGGGGTAGGGTCGCCATCACTCATCGACAGTCGAAGGGTGACGAAACTGGTGATCGAGCAAACCTATCGAGGAATAAGAAACGGGTGGGAGATTGGGGTTTTTGTTTCTTTTTTTATTATTATTTTGAGAAAATCACATAATTAGTCTTAAGAGGTTTGCCAAAATGGTATATTTACATATTTCTAATGAAACTTATTGTTATAGCCCAAAAATGTAACTACATAACAACTAAATATGGACGTGTAACCTTTTAAAGTTATACCGAAAAAACTTTTTCTTTCCAAATCACAAAGACCATTTGTGTGATTACACTGGTATTCTTTGTATAAAAAGATCAAATTTGGGATTAGAGTTATCCTTTGTATAAAAAGATCAAATTTTACACTACGTACAGGGGCGGACCTACATAGTGGTCAGGGTGGGCGGCCGCACCCCTTGAAAAAAAAAATTTAGTGTATATTTTAGGCAAAAAACCCGACCGCACCCCTTGAAAATATGGTTGAACACCTCATCCGCACCCCCATCAAATAATTTCTGGGTCCGCCACTGACTACGTAGACGGAGTTGAAGGGTATTTTTACACTACAAAGACGGAGTTGAGGGGTAGCCCTGGCTACTCCTCCTTATACATTGCCTTCGCCCTTGTTGATGGACGCTTAGGTGGAATATAGATGAAAGGATGGTCGACAAACTTGGCAGACACGGCAAGTAGACCGAGGGGGAGAGGTTTTTAACGGCACGTAGAAGTGGTTCCTGCGTTCTTCTCTCACCAACGTGGTAAGGCTAAGGGGTATGGGGACCATCCCCCACCCCGTCTTGGTTCGGCGACGCCGGCACACCATGCTGCCCCCCGGTCCCGTCCTCATCGTCGACTTCTTGCCGTTTGCGACGAACCAAATATGGTGGGCCCCCAGTCAAATGTAGCCGTTTAAAAAAAAAATTAATTCTCATTTAATTCAAAAAAGGCAACGGTTATTTAAAAAAAAAAAATACCCAATTCACTCCCACTTTTATAAATACTCACCTCTTTTACACCTTTTTTCACAACTTTCACCCACTACAATCTCATATAAGGATGTCTGAAAGAACCGCACGTCTATGTTTGCACAAGTTTTGCGAATGGGTTGTCAAATTGTATAGCAAGAGATACCTGCGGAAACCGAACGGAAACGACGTTCAAAAATATATCAAGCACACGAACAGAGACATGGTTTCCCAGGAATGCTCGGGAGCATTGATTGCATGCACTGGCCGTGGCAGAACTGCCCAGTTGCCTGGCAAGGTCAGTATACTAGGGGAGATCATGGACATCCGACTATTATTCTAGAGGCTGTTGCGTCACAGGATCTCTGGATCTGGCATGCTTTTTTTGGTCTACCTGGTTCGCTCAATGACCTTAACATCATATACCAGTCACAGATATTTGAGGATGTAGTGGCGGGTACAGGTCCAGACACAAGTTTTACGGTTTCGGGGGTGGAATACAGGCGAGGTTACTACCTAGCCGATGGAATATACCCAACGTACTCGACAATCGTTAAAACTATTCCGCACCCGACAGACGAAAAAAGAAAAAAATTTGCGAAGTATCAAGAGGGTGCGAGAAAAGATATTGAACGGGCTTTTGGTGTTCTACAAAAAAAATGGCAAATCATTGAACATCCAGCACGTTCGGCTACACCAAAGCGGTTACGACACATTATGTACGCTTGTATCATCCTTAAAACTATTCCGCACCCGACGACGACATAGAAGACGAAGACTAATAGCTTATTTTAATATATTAGGATTTTTTTAATTTTATGTTTTTTTTAAGTTTATGTTTATTTTTTTTTAAGTTTATGTTTTTTTGTAGTTTATGTAATATTTTTTAATATTAATGAAAATACTGTGTTAGTTTATTTGTTAAATGTTAAAAAAAAGTAGAAGATTAAAAAAAAAACATAAAAGTGGTGGGGAGGACTATGACTAGGACCATCCTCCATACCCTCTAGCTTTGTGGAATAGACCATCATTAGGAGGACTATGACGTGGCGCCTACGTGGCGGATCATCCTCCCTTAGAGGACCATCACCATACCCTCTAGCATAAGAGTAAACAGTGATCCAGACCGACCAGACCGGCATTTTCCAGTCAACCTTAACCAACACTAGTTTCACTTTCCTCTGAAAGTTGCAATATCTTAAATTACATTGCAAAAGTCTGTTCTCAAGTTTAAACCAATTTAACATTTTCAAGTCAGTTTAATTCGGTCTAACCTATATGAGCCGATAAACGCCCGGACCCGTGGTTCACTCTTTGATCTTGATATTCATGCAATGTCGGTCCGTCACAACGAACACCTCTACACCTTACCCCAAGCTCTAAATAACATGATGGAAAATCAAGACCATAAAAACCAGTGACGGAGCTAAAACAGAAACACAATGGAGGCAGGACTCTCAAAATCCAAATCAGTGGGGCCGGACTTTTAAAAGTCCAATATTTTAAACTACAAAAAAGAAATTCAAATATTTTTGATAAAATTAACACTATGAACGAAAAATTGATAGTCGCAATGAGTGTTTACAACTATTGTTAGTTATTTATCCCATGCTATAACTAGGGGTGTTTAAAGTCCAATTCGCCCGTTTTTGACAAAAATTCTATGTCTTATATTAATCTAAACAGCTGGTATCAAATTTCAAACCAAACTAAACCATTAAATGCCCAAACAACCATAAACCAAGCCGAACCAAACCAAACCATTCCGTTTAAATCCGACACCAACCAATTCGATTCGGGGTCCAAGGGGTTAGATCAAACAGGCAAAAATAGACAATACCAGAAACACAATGTATCTAAATCTATCCATTAGGGGTGTAAACGAGCAGGCCGAGCCCGAGCCCGGCTTGTCATGTTTTTATGAAGCTCGGCTTCGTTCAAGCCTACTTATTTGAGCTCGAACTCGGCTCGCGAGTAAAACCCAAAGCTCGAGCTCGGCCGGCTCGGCTCGAGCTATTTTGAGAACAACCTCAGGTGAGCTAAAAACTCGGCCCGAACTCGCTTCAGTATCCCTTAATCGAGACAAAACTTGGTTCGAGCTCGGCTCGCCAATGTTATCATCATTATTATTATATTATATATAAACTAAATAAATTTTTGTTTGGCCTCGTTTAGGCTCTGCTTTGTATTTCAGGCTCGGGCTCGTTAAAACTCGGCTCGTTCGCGCTTTTAATCGAGCCGACAACGAGTAGCTCTAACACCCCTACTATCCATACACAAACATTTTAAACTTCACATGAATCAAAAACAGATGAAACACACAAATTCTTATTCAAACCCTGAGAGAGATAGTAACAAACACAAATCAATCAGGGTTTCTTTTACATAACATTTATAAACGATAAAGTGGTTTATAGGAAACAAATAGGTTATGGAATTAAGCAGAGAGAGAACCAACAATTGGGTATTTAGCTTCGAACTTCTTTTCCCAATCAGCAAGAACACCGAGCTCCTTTTCGGTGAGTCCGTCAAGCGATGCGATGACATCTTCATCGTTCTTGCTCATCTTGGCTAGGGCCCGGGTCGCATCTTTGCCGGCGAAGAGGGCGTAGGAGCCGCCGGGACCGTAGAAGGACTTACCGGTGGTGACGTCGAAGATGCGACCCTTGACGCTGATGTAGATGGGTTTTGATGGATCTGTGCCGTCGTATTGCTTCAGCTGATCAAGTGTTAGCTCCATTAGTTTTTCAAGATTTTGGTGGGTGGGTTTGAGTCGTGTGGTGTGGTGTGTGTGTGTCTTTTAATACTATCGATGTGGTTTTAGGGTTTTATGGATAAAAAGTAGATGCCATATGGTTAGTATCTTATTCTTTAAATGGTTACCTTTTTTCAGTATCTTATTCTTTAAACTAGTTTTATGAATGTAAAATATTTCTTGAACTAATTAAATCAAAACACTATTATAGTTGTGTTAAAAAAAAAAAACCAAAATGATGGCAAGAGTATAATTTTAAGCTAAGGGCAAAACGGTAAATTGTTAGGACCAATAAGCGAGTGTTAGCGAATAAAAATTAAATTGAGTTAACCAATTAAAACAAAACATTACCATAGGTTTGCTAAAAAAAACGAAAACGATGGTAAGACTGTAATTTTAAAGTGGGGGCGAAATCGTAACTTTAAACTGGGGGCGAAATCGTAATTTGTTCGGACCAATGAGGAAGTGTATGAAATGAAATGAATGTCTAATCGACTAAAATAAAATGTTTAAATCTTGTTGTACCAGGGGGGGGGGGCACTTAAACCACATACCCTAAGTCACGTCAATCCTGTTCCGTCACTCACTTAAACCAACCACTACCCTCTCTCTCTCTCTCTCTCTCTCCATACACACAACTCTATCTCTCTCACACGGCCCACACACTTAGGACTAAATATTGCGGCAACAACTTAACCCCCACCCTACCCGCGAAACCGCCAGCGATGAGCAGGCGCAAGTAAGGGTTACCCGAAGCCACTTTACATTGGTGCCTCGCCCCCTAACCATGAAAAAAATTACGATACTAAATAAAGAAATAAACAAAATACATGGTAATTGGTACATGATTACATCAATTAAAACTAAGAGAAGATAATATTTTTTTCATTAAGTAATTTCATTGATTCCATACAATTCATTGTTAGGAGTATAAAATTCACTTAACAAAACAAAACAATCTTTTCATCATAAACTACTTTAATTATAATGGTTAAACAAATACCTCTTGTGTTAAGTTAAAAATTGTCGGCATTTTGTTATCATCTTAATAATTTAACGACCGGTTTTAACATAATAATGACATTAATAACACAACAACGCTTAAATGCATTGCGTATTAAGCCGTTGAAGGGAGAAGACTTTGAATTAGTATATATTTTGATAATGTGTAAACCCATACTGAATTGATTAATTTCGATCTTTTTTGTGTTCCAGACATTATAGGCTCCAACGTTGCAATATATCGCTAACAACAATCACGAAGTTATTAACAAGAGAACGTATAGATGTTCTCAACCTTAGCGGAGGGCGATACATGTGAACACCACCATGTTCAATGCCCTGTTGAAAATGTAAGGTGGTTGGATTGAAATGTTGTCATTTATGATGTACATAATCGGAAAAGAATGAGATAACTAGAATATTGAGACTTGATACGTATCATCAACTCAAACAGGTAACCCTTTAAAGTTCAAAGACAAGGGGAGGTCCTTAAGAGTGGTACTCACCACAGCGCTTCACTAAGGCTGATCCGAATGTCACCCAGAAGCCCTAGTGGTGCCACTGTGACGCTTCACCAAAACTTGTCTGGATCTCCTCCTCGCGAATAATGAGATTTCAAGGGGAGGGGATTGAAGTGTAAACAATGTGGATAGATACTTGGTTTCACAAACTTATTCAAGGTTTTCAATATTAATGCACTCCCTCATATCTGAATCCAGAAAGAAAATGATAGTGCTCTGTATTTAGTTTCGTCAGCACAGAAAAACAGAAATGCACACCTTTGTTTTTTTTAGGTGCTACAATGGAAAATGAAACTGTAAATACAACTGCTCTAATACAAAAAAAAAAAAAAAAAAAAAAAAAAAAGCATTCGCAAAACACAAATTTTGCAAGTGAGATGAGTTTAAGAACCTTTTTTGAACAAAATGATAGTTTGATATACAGTATTATATATAATGAATACAACTAAATTCCGATTACAGGATCAGTCACTAAGTACCTTCCACAATTGCAGAGAACAACATCTTGTTAATATCCTCCGAATCTGAACCTTCATGAGCCTCCTTTACTGCAATATGTTGATGCATATTCAAAAAAATATCTTCTAAAATTCATCTTCACATTACAAAATGTTTCACTATTAGTAACCAAAAAATTAAGCAATAAGGAGAAATTACCTGTTTTAGATCTGACTTGTAGGGCCCACTCATCAATAACCTGTTTATAGTATACCGACACGACAATGTCAATAATACATCTTTCCATTTCACGGCATGAATAGCTTAACATCCTTAACATAAAAGACAGAAAAAACAGAAAATGTAGCAAGAATATAACTCCCAAATACCAACTACACATAAGCTTAACAGTTAGGAAGATTTAAGTAGATCCATCCATAAATATAAAAAAATAAAATTATAAAAACCTTTATCAAGGTTTGCTTTATGTGTTTTCATTAAAATAATATGTTTTTACTATCAAGTTTCAAAATAAATCTGCCTAAACGCTTGCCATCACTGTTTTGCAGCCGGTCATGGGATATCTTGCCGTTTATTAATTTAGGTTGTTCACTGGCAAATGGCGCAAAATCTATAAGCACCACTTGGAAAACACAACCAAGGAAACTTCAAACATATAACAGTTTTCTTATTGAGTAAAATGCCATTTTCGTCCCTGAGGTTTGGCCAGTTTTGCGACTTGCGTCCAAAGGTTTGTTTTTCCGCATCTGGATCCAAAAGGTTTGAGATCTTGCCATTTTCATCTGGTTCGTTAACTCCATTCATTTTCATCTCGTTCGTTAACTATATTGCATTTTGCTTTTGACATGTATATATATGCCTTTAAACAAAGAAAAATAAAATTACCTCATTAAAATTTGTATAAGCAGGATCATCGGAATCATTGGTGACGGGGATCCCCATGGAAGTTTGCAACCTTTGCAATGATGCTCTGTTCCCGACTATAGTTGTTCTTGCTTTATCAATCAGGTCCTACATCGAAATTAACAAAAGGAGTGTTCTAGTTTCAATTGTGTGCGGCAAACAAATTTGAGAACCACTAATCTGTTATACACATTTTAGAAAAGTGCAATTAGGTATATTAGTGAACATCCATGTATTCAACATAATGAATGAATAACAGAGTGTTTTGGTCTAGCCATCAAAATTTAAGAATCAATACCAATTATACAACAAGTTAATTTCAAGTCCACGCTACCAAAGAAATGACGGTGTAATAAATATTGACACCAAACAATGGTGTGTGATGTGTTGGGTGACTCTACCAACATGCTTTGGTTAGTCCTAGAAGATAATTCAGCCCATGTTCTGTTTGCCGACAAGACCTTGAAACCTTACCCTACATGGCGGGATGTTGATACGATAAGTATATTGTTTAAATAAAGTTAACTTCCTGGTGTACATGATATTAAGTTCTCAACTTATTTTGCACGTGCTTATCCCAATATATATGTCCATAAAAATCATTCTTTCCTTCTAAAGTTGCCTATTTGAGCCCAAGATATTATGCCACAAAATTGAACTTGAATTCAAAAGAAAAAGATATCCTCAAATGTAGGTTGGTTTTGTTCGCAAGTTTTTTACATAATATTTGCCATCAAGAAAGTTTTGGAATTTTTGACGCAATAGTACAATGTATCCATCGTAAACTATTGTACCATCATATATTATACCCTTTGAGTGTATCCATCTTAATTCTTAAACTATATTACTAACATATATAACATAGTTATCAAAAGCGCTCGCTTTTCCCACCTAGGCGACATTTTTGGGTGAGTCGACCTTCCTGCGCTTTTCCCTCCTAAGGTAAAAAAAGCCATGTGATTTTTTTAGATATCCTATCTTATATATTTACACCAGATTACAGATATTTATCTATTATTTTTGGAAATCATATCTCAATCAAATCAAATCTTATTACTTATATATATTTAAAAAAATATATTTGAAGTTTAAAAAGAGTTAAGAGATATCATATCTTTTTATTCAAAAGTTATGTTGATATAACAATATTCTGATAAACAAACGTTCATAATAATCTTCTGCTCTTTTTTTTGCCGGCAAAACATACAATAATACTATAGGTATTTTTCAACCTTATGAGGATTCTGCGCATTTGATAACTATATTATATAATACCTTTGAGATGATCGGACCATCTAAAAACTATTTTACTAACATATAAAAGTAGCAATATTTACTCATCCCACAATGACAACCAGTGTTTA
The DNA here is from genome assembly GCA_030545235.1 of Helianthus tuberosus. NCBI lineage: Eukaryota > Viridiplantae > Streptophyta > Magnoliopsida > Asterales > Asteraceae > Helianthus > Helianthus tuberosus. The sequence continues at coordinate 31,992,545 of CM060421.1, forward strand.
AATATATGTTCCTAAAGCCCCCGATATATGATTTATTTGAATGGAAGTATTAACAATATTACGTTTTTGAATGTACCTGAAATTTGAATTATTTGAACACACATGCAGCTGGTTTTATTCAATGGGCTCGGGCTCGGTGCAGTTCGTTGATGAAACCCGATCAGTGACACTGGGAACATCGGCAATGTAGATTTTGCGAACGATGCATCTCTCTTTGAATACAACGGATGGAACTACGAAAAAGTTGTGATTTCATCTCCATTTCCTTTGGTTGAAGGGAAGCCACAATTTGTAACCATGGGTAAAAACAATATGTACCCCAATCACCATCGAGAACCCAACTGCGGATGCAGTAACTTTATTGTCGGTTGAGATATATGATTCTAAACCGAAAGACTCTTTTATCCTCTCTGTGATGGAACCACCCTCACCTGACTCAGATGAGGAATACACATCAAATCGTTTGTGGAGTCGTTTTCCATGTAGGAGACGACTTTGTTACCTTGTACAACATTGACCATTTGGTTATCATGTAAAACAATGGTTAAAGGCCTTTACGCGACGGCTGTTCACTTTAGTTTTGATGACTATAAGATCGAACGAATGGGATTTATTATGGCGGAAGATAAGATCTCAGAGTCATTGAGTACTAGTTACAATAGATCAATGAGAGTAATCCCCAGAACAGTTTCCCCTATGCAATCTCAGAGTCGACCATATAATGCAAATGAGCTTCGAGAATATCCGATCAAAGATTTAACCCCGAATAATTATGTCCTTTTTTTTAAAACTTGCTTGCATTAGAAGAACTTAAACTCCAGGTAATATATCCTTTGATTATGTATGACTTTTCCTACAACAATAAAGTTTTGAGTTAAACACATAAATATGACATGATAGAGTGAAAATTTAGACCGTAAGCTTGTTAATTTTTTCCAGACCACATGAACCGTGTATCGGAATTCTTTTGTTGTTTTACAGGACGACATTAGAACTTATGACATGCAAAATGTTACCTTGAAGACAAAAGGTGGGTGCCTCACAGTTGAAGTCCCTGGATTATCTGAGAGAACACCATCACAAGATATGTAATTACTGTGAATCCATCCCACAAAGAAAACAAGAAAGTAAGTCAAGAAGTCAAACAAGCCCAAACTGTATTTCAACTTCCATACACATACAATTTTCTAATTGCTTTAGATTATTATTATTCTTACAAATATTGAGATTAGCCTGTATGTTCTTTACAGGGGCATATCCACTATGCTGGGGCAGAAAAATTTCTTGTATCGTTTCTTCTGCATAACCATCTAGAAGACGATCGGTATGACGTACAATTTACATATCATCCAGATGACATGCGAAGATTGTACCAAGCTATAGAAGCTTCAATGAAGATTGATACAAAATTTCTCTTCCCCGAGTTTTGTTCACGAAAGAAACCCCCGCATTCGTTCCAATTACTTGTAAACTGAATGAGGAGCAATTGAGTTCAGTTGAGATGATCCTTAGTTGCACAGGCGGCCCGCCTTATGTTGTCCATGGTCCACCTGGAACAACTGTGACCCTAATTGAAGCTATCCTTCAGCTTTATAAAACCCAAAGTAATTCTGTTATTCTTGTATGTGCAGCTTCAAACAGTGCAGCAGATCATGTGTTCGCAAGACTTGTAACGTTTAAAGTCCGAAAAGGGGATATCCTTAGACTAGGTTCAACCTTTAACCCTAAACAGCATATAAGATGTAGGATTATATTATTCACATATGCAAGTGCATACTTTACCTTTTACATGGTCGAACGGGCCGCTTCACACATATGTTCTTGGACGATACAGCACAGGTGTCTGAGCCCGAAACAATGATCCCAATATCCCCTGTTGTTTGTGTTCGTTCGGATATTTTTTTGACTATTTATTTAATGAATGCAAATAAGGCTTACAAACACGATTCATACCTTTCATCTAACAGAATTCTCAACTATATATGTATAAATAAAAGTGGTTAGTAAAGTAAATGAAGGTTCTAGAAAATGGTGATTTTCCCTTTTGATGATCAAGCAACAACAGGGGTATAACTGTCATTAATTTCAAAAAAATATCCGAACGAACACAAACAACAGGGGATATTGGGATCATTGTTTCGGGCTCAGCCACCTGTGTTGCATTGTCCAAGAACATATGTGTGAAGCGGCCCGTTCGACCATGTAAAAGGTAAAGTAGATCTGCACTTGCATATGTGAATACTATAATCCTACATCTTATATGTTGTTTAGGGTTAAAGGTTGAACCTAGTCTAAGGATATCCCCTTTTCAGACTTTAAACGTTACAAGTCTTGAAAACACATGATCTGCTACACTGTTTGAAGCTGCACATACAAGAATAACAGACTTACTTTGGGTTTTATAAAGCTGAAGGATAGCTTCAATTAGAGTTTTTCCAGTTCAAGGTGGACCATGGACAGCATAAGGCAGGCCGCCTGTGCAACTAAGGATCATCTCAACTGAACTCAATTGCTCCTAATTCAGTTTACAAGTAATTGGAACGAATGCGGGGGTTTCTTTCGTGAACAAAACTCGGGGGAAGTGAAATTCTATATCAATCTTCATTGAAGCTTCTATAGATTGGTACAATCTTCGCATGTCATCTGGATGATATGTAAATTGTAAGTCATACCGATCGTCTTCTAGATGGTTATGCAGAAGAAACGATACAAGAAATTTTTCTGCCCCAGCATAGAGGATATACCCCTGTAAAGAACATACAGGCTAATCTCAATATTTGTAAGAATAATAATAATCTAAAGCAATTAGAAAACTGTATGTATATGGAAGTTGAAATACAGTTTGGGCTTGTTTGACTTCTTGACTTACTTTCTTGTTTTCTTTGTGGGATGGATTCACAGTAATTACATATCTTGTGATGAGTGATTGTGTTCTCTCAGATAATCCAGGGACTTCAACTGTGAGGCACCCACCTTTTGTCTTCAAGGTAACATTTTTCATGTCATAAGTTCTAATGTCGTCCTGTAAAACAACAAAAGAATTCCGATACACGGTTCATGTGGTCTGGAAAAAATTAACAGGCTTGCGGTCTAAATTTTCACTCAATCATGTTATCATGTCATATTTATGTGTTTAACTCAAAACTTTATTGTTGTAGGAAAAGTCATACATAATCAAAGGATATATTACCTGGAATTTAAGTTCTAATGCAAGCAAGTTTTTTAAAAAAGGGACATAATTATTTGGGGTTAAATCTTTGATCGGGTATTCTCGAAGCTCATTTGCATTATATGGTCGACTCTGAGATTGCATAGGGGAAACTGTTCTGGGGATTACTCTCATTGATCTATTGTAACTAGTACTCAATGACTGAGATCTTATCTTCCGCCATAATAAATCCCATTCGTTCGATCTTATAGTCATCAAAACTAAAGTGAACAGCCGTCGCGTGAAGGCCTTTAACCATTGTTTTACATGATAACCAAATGGTCAATGTTTTACAAGGTAACAAAGTCCTCTCCTCCATGGAAAACGACTCCACAAACGATTTGATGTATTCCTCATCTGAGTCAGGTGAGGGAGGTTCCATCACAGAGAGGGTAAAAGAGTCTTTTGGTTTAGAATCGTATATCTCAACCGACAATAACGTTACTGCATCCGCAGTTGGGTTCTCGATGGTGATTGGGGTACATATTGTTTTACCCTATGAAGCACGGGGACGCCATTTTACGTCGGGTACCCGTCCCGAGGACGGCTCGGGGACATTTCCCAAACGTACCCGGATATTGGGGACTTCTACATATGCTCGGAGACGGCTCGGGTACTTCCAAAACAAAGTATCGGGGACGTTTCCTAAAATATTTAGGGTTTTAATCCTTTTAACTTCCAAAATACGAATGGTCGGCCTTTTTAAATTACATATGCTCGGCCTTTTACTTCCAACATTCACGTACATTGTATTATCATTCATCGAATTATCAAGTATCAACAATAGGATCATCATCGCTATTCAAGTATTTGATTCATATGTATTTGATTTTATTTGATGTTGATAATTTTGATAATCATTGTGTATGCAAGAATGTCTGATAATTATGTTGAAAAACAAATAAGCAACAGAGAGTATTTGGATGTTTTGCTTATTTGTTTAAAACCACACCCATTATTTGGATGTTTTGCTTATTTGTTTTGATCGAATTATCATTCTGTTGAATAGAGAATATTTGATGTTGATAATTTTGAATAGAATAATCAATTGATTGTTTATTTGCATAGTTCACACTTCACAGACTGTTTATATCATTTTGAATAGAATATTTGATGTTTATTTGATGTGATAATTTTAAATCACAGTTGATTACTTTCTTTGTCTCATGATGAATTTTAATATTCAATAGGTACTGGGATTAGTATTTGTAGTATATTTTTAGACTTTGTTTAATATACTTTTATTTTTTGGACTTTGTTTAATATAATTTTATTTTTTTGTCGTACCCGTATCTTGTATTTTTGAATTTTGCCGTTCCCCAGTCCCATACTCGTATCCGTGCTACATAGACAACCACTATATGTTGACCAGGCGGCTCTTAACGTGGTGATAATTGCATGAGTAGTTAATCCAGACATTACTAACCAACCACAAGCAGCAATTATGTTAGGGGTATCGGATCAGAGTAGGCTCGAGCGGAAGCGGAACAAACACTAGCAGAAAATAAAGAACACGAGAATTTACGTGGTTCGGTCAAGGTGACCTACGTCCACGGGTTGCAGCTAGGGTTTCACTTTTATTAGATGCTCACAACTGTTTTCAGAATGACACAGACTACAATTACATCATAGGTATTTATAGAACAAGATTAGGGTTTCCTACTTGGTCAACAAGTTAACTAAGTGGGCCTAATAACTAGGGCCGGCTACCCTTAAAGCCTACGAACCCAACAATCTCCCACTCGGAGGCTTTGCATAGTCCACAAAAAACTATGCAAAGCCTCCGAGTGGGAGATTGTTGGGCTCGTAGGCTTTAAGGGTAGCCGGCCCTAGTTAGGGTTAGCCGGCCCTAGTTATTAGGCCCACTTAGTTAACTTGTTGACCAAGTAGGAAACCCTAATCTTGTTCTATAAATACCTATGATGTAATTGTAGTCTGTGTCATTCTGAAAACAGTTGTGAGCATCTAATAAAAGTGAAACCCTAGTTGCAACCCGTGGACGTAGATCACCTTGACCGAACCACGTAAATTCTCGTGTTCTTTATTTTCTGCTAGTGTGTGTGTGTTTGTTCCGCTTCCGCTCGAGCCTACTCTGATCCGATACCCTAACAAGTGGTATCAGAGCCAAAGGTTCAGTTAAATACATGGTTCACACGGTTATCGCAGGAGAGGGAGAAAGAGCTGGACGAGAGATCTTGATCTGCTGTTGCTGCCGTCGCCGCTGACTTGTTTACGGCCCGTACCTATTCTCTTGTTACGGCTCGTAAGGTCTAGGGTTTGCACCGTAGGGTTTGCTGTTGCAGATCTGGTGGTTTGGGGGTGTTTGGCGATTAGGGTTTTGGTCCTTGAACCCTGGTTATTCGTTGATTTTACGCTCGGGTTTGCAAGAGAAGTCGCTGGTTCGGGTACTTCGGGTTTCTGGTTTATTGAAAGTTGCTCGGGTTTCGGTTGCTTGGTTCCTTGTGGTTTTTTCTGGTTTGCTATGGCTGAAGACAGGAAATTCCGAATCGAGATGTTCAACGGTACTGATTTTGCATGGTGGAGAATGCAAATAGGAATTTTTTGCATAAATAGGTGGATTGAGATGAAAAAGAGTGCCATTAGGTGGTCAAACTTTTTGTTTTCAGAATTAGGTAAGTTGCTGTTCGAAACCGCGACCTTGTTACACCTTTTCTGCAAAAACTGCAAAGTTCTGCAAAAGCTCCTGAAAGTCGCTGAATGATAATACAATCTTGTATAAAGTCGCTGTTTGGTCCTGCATTTTGCTGAAAGTCGCTGAATGATAATGCTTTCTTGCTAAAAGTCGTAGTATGATGAAACAAGTCTCTTTAAAGTCGCTGTTTCATCCAGCTTTGTTGCAGAAAGTCGCTGAATGATAATGCTTTCTTGCTGAAAGTCGTTGTATGATGAAACAAGTTTCTTTAAAGTCGATGTTTCATCCAGCTTTGTTGCAGAAATTCGCTGAATGATATTGTTGTCTTATAAAAGGTTGTTGTATGATGATGATACAAGCTTGTTTAAAGTCGCCATTTCATAGAGCTTTCTTGCAGAAAGTCGCTGAATGATATAGTTTTGTTATAAAAGGTCACATGTGAGTTATATTTTAAATTGGGGCTTCGATTACATGCAACTTTTGTTTGCACTAGGTCACTGTTTGACCTTGTCTTTTTGCAGCAGGACATGTGAGTGGCGAAATTGAATTTCTGGACATGTAACCTTGCATGTAAAGATGATATGACTAAACCCTAGGGTCTCTCACATGATATGGAATCAACCCTGCAAACTTTAAGAGCTTTGTGTAAGAATTCAACTGTAGTGTAAGAAAAACACTGTTCTTGAATATGGATTCGAAAACTGATGCATTGAAAGAAGTCTTTAAATTTGAACATAAAGCAAAGCACTCGAGATACCACATTTCGTTTCAAACACATATCAAACGAAGCTTCAATCCTTTGTTTACCGATAAATTTTCTGTGAACTTTGATCTGCCGAAGATGAGTTTTGAATGTCATCCTGGTCCTCTTGATGCATCGGTGTTGTTCTTGAACAAGGATCACCGGGCGTTTGAGGTATTCAAAAATCCAGCAGAGTATAATGACCCAATAAATATTAGACGATCAGATCGAGCGTTCTGGCAGCATATGAAAGAAAATCCGGTTGGTCCAAGGGTAGAAGGTTTAATACGTGCAGCAGGATTCAGCGGGATACTGCAAATTGGGTACCGGTATGTAGACCACGCCTTAATAACTGCGTTGGTTGAGAGGTGGAGGCCAGAAACTCACGTTTCACCTTCCTTTTGGCGAAACCACTGTGACATTACAGGATGTCAACGTGCTGTGGAGGCTACCAATAGATGGGTTGCCTATATCTGGGGCTGACACTGGTATGGCAATCTATACTGTAAGAAACAAGTGTCAAGAGGTGTTGGGGTTTACCCCTGAGGAAGCTGAAGTGAAGGGCAAAAGGGTTAAGTCCACGCGAGTTTTAAAAGAAATAAAGTCGGTTTTTTATGAAAACCAAGCATCAGATGAAGATGAAGACTGCCTTTTTCGTGCACGTCGAATAATATTTTATTTGATAGGGTGCACACTCTTACCTGATAATGCAAACCACCTGATTGATGTGAAATTTTTAGATTTTATTGTAGACTTGCCCGCATGTTCGAGATATAGTTGGGGCAGTGCTGTGTTAGCTCACCTTTACAGAAACCTTTGTAACGCTGCAGCACCTGATGCTATAGCCGTTACTAGCCCAGTTGCGCTTCTACAAATGTGGGTTTGGGAGAGGTTTCGTTGTTTTGCTCCTGCTATTGCCGGGTTCCACTACAATGCCCCGTTAGCTGCTCGGTAGTCTGAATTGGAAATAATTAAATTTATTATTTGGTATGTGTATAACACTATGTTAATTTATTATTTATCTTTTTAGGTGGAAGGGAAGCTTAACGTGTACAGAGGTTTCCACACATTGCCTGAGAACATATAGATCTCAGCTGCAATTTATGACCGAGGCAACGGTATGGTTGTTAGTTGTTGACATGTAAAATTTAAGTTTGTTTGAACACGTTTCTAAAGATTGAATTTTTTTTTTTTTTGTTTCAGTTTAATTGGAGACCATACGACGACATTGTGGGTAGACTCCCCGATATATGTCGGAGTGGTATGGGAATTTGGCGGAGTTGATGCCCTCTGCTATTCTACTCGGTTGTGGAGCATCACTATCCTCAACGAGTGATGAGACAGTTTGGCATGTTCCAGTATATACCTAACCCAATTGCCATAGATAATACTGAGCATGCCAGGCTTCATTCCATGAACCGGAGCGGGAAAACCGGGTGGAACTGGTTAACTCGTCACGAACCGTATGTTCGTGGGTGGGAGGCCCGTCATCAAAACTTGGTCACCGGGGAACTGATCACATCTTTTTCCATTGCCAATGATTACATGGCGTGGTACATGCAACATACCGTGTTATATCTGACGAACCCACGGTTGCAAGATGGCCCTACTAGCGGTTTTCAAGACGAAGGAGCAAGGGTCCAAATGATGGTATATACAAGTTTAAAATTATTCAAAGTTACCTTTATTATTGTTAGTATAAAAATTAATTATTAATTTATTTTTTTTTGCAGTCGGAGACGATGGGTCTAATTCACCGATCTCAAGATCTGGACGTTATTCACGGTGCGGCGTATCGGGCCCTTGAGATGTCTAATGTTCCAGAATACACACAATATCCGACTCATCTGACACAGGAGCCGGTGGACCTTGTTTCATATCCTCACATTGTGGGTAGACTCCCCGATATATGTCGGAGTGGTATGGGAATTTGGCGGAGTTGATGCCATCTGCTATACTACTCGGTTGTGGAGCATCACTATCCTCAACGAGTGATGAGACAGTTTGGCATGTTCCAGTATATACCTAACCCAATTGCCATAGATAATACTGAGCATGTCAGGCTTCATTCCATGAACCGGAGCGGGAAAACCGGGTGGAACTGGTTAACTCGTCACGAACTGTATGTTCGTGGGTGGGAGGCCCGTCATCAAAACTTGGTCACCGGGGAACTGATCACATCTTTTTCCATTGCCAATGATTACATGGCGTGGTACATGCAACATACCGTGTTATATCTGACGAACCCACGGTTGCAAGATGGCCCTACTAGCGGTTTTCAAGACGAAGGAGCAAGGGTCCAAATGATGGTATATACAAGTTTAAAATTATTCAAAGTTACCTTTATTATTGTTAGTATAAAAATTAATTATTAATTTATTTTTTTTTTGCAGTCGGAGACGATGGGTCTAATTCACCGATCTCAAGATCTGGACGTTATTCACGGTGCGGCGTATCGGGCCCTTGAGATGTCTAATGTTCCAGAATACACACAATATCCGACTCATCTGACACAGGAGCCGGTGGACCTTGTTTCATATCCTCGTACACAGAGGTTAGGGAGGCCACGACGTCGTGGTCGTGGTGGTAGAAACGTTCAATAGCCCGGGACATCAAATTGGGGCACAACCTTCTACCCTTGGACCAACCGGATTTTCTTTCATATGCTGCCAGAACGCTCGATCTGATCGTCTAATATTTATTGGGTCATTATACTCTGCTGGATTTTTGAATACCTTAAACGCCCGGTGATCCTTGTTCAAGAACAACACCGATGCATCAAGTGGACCAGGATGACATTCAAAACTCATCTTCGGCAGATCAAAGTTCACAGAAAATTTATCGGTAAACAAAGGATTGAAGCTTCGTTTGATATGTGTTTGAAACGAAATGTGGTATCTCGAGTGCTTTGCTTTATGTTCAAATTTAAAGACTTCTTTCAATGCATCAGTTTTCGAATCCATATTCAAGAACAGTGTTTTTCTTACACTACAGTTGAATTCTTACACAAAGCTCTTAAAGTTTGCAGGGTTGATTCCATATCATGTGAGAGACCCTAGGGTTTAGTCATATCATCTTTACATGCAAGGTTACTGTATGGCCAGAAATTCAATTTCGCCACTCACATGTCCTGCTGCAAAAAGACAAGGTCAAACAGTGACCTAGTGCAAACAAAAGTTGCATGTAATCGAAGCCCCAATTTAAAATATAACTCACATGTGACCTTTTATAACAAAACTATATCATTCAGCGACTTTCTGCAAGAAAGCTCTATGAAATGGCGACTTTAAACAAGCTTGTATCATCATCATACAACCTTTTATAAGAAAACAATATCATTCAGCGAATTTCTGCAACAAAGCTGGATGAAACGGCGACTTTAAAGAAACTTGTTTCATCATACAACGACTTTCAGCAAGAAAGCATTATCATTCAGCGACTTTCTGCAACAAAGCTGGATGAAACAGCGACTTTAAAGAGACTTGTTTCATCATACTACGACTTTTAGCAAGAAAGCATTATCATTCAGCGACTTTCAGCAAAATGCAGGACCAAACAGCGACTTTATACAAGATTGTATTATCATTCAGCGACTTTCTGGAGCTTTTGCAGAACTTTGCAGTTTTTGCAGAAAAGGTGTAACAAGGTCGCGGTTTCGAACAGCAACTTACCTAATTCTGAAAACAAAAAGTTTGACCACCTAATGGCACTCTTTTTCATCTCAATCCACCTATTTATGCAAAAAATTCTGCAAATAAAGGCGTTGCTTGGTGAATGCGATTTGGATGTGGTACTGGAAGAAAAACCTGTTGGAATGGATAAAGCTGCCGAAGCAATTTGGAACTCAAAGGACAAAAAGGCAAGAGGTAAAATTACATTGGCTTTGACGAGGAGCGTTGCATTTAATATCATGAAAGAAACAACTGCTCGTGATATGTTAACAGCTCTGTCAAATATGTATGAGAAGTCGTCTGCCATTAATAGGGTATTCTTGACGAGGGAACTGTTTAATACGAGAATGAACGAGGGCAGTTCAGTTGCTGATCACATTAACGAGGTCAATTCAATTTTGTCCAGGTTAACAACTGTGGGCATGAAGTTGGATGATGACACCCAAGCTGTGGTTTTGTTATCTTCCTTACCTGATAGTTGGTCAGGATTTGTGACAACGGTCACTGCAACTGCTGGAACTGGAAATTTGAAGTTTGATCGGGTCCGGGATAGTGTTTTGGGTGAAGACGTTCGCCGGAGGAACACTAGTGGAGGATCTACTTCTGGTATGTTCAGTGTTAGCATGGAAAGAGGTAATAACAGAAGCAGTGGGAGTCGTGGGAAAAGCTTGTCTAAAGCTGGGAAGAATGAGAGGTGCTGGAACTGTGGTCAAAAGGGGCATGTTAAAAACGAGTGTCCTGATCCTAAGAAAGAGGATGGTAACCAGCATGTAAACAGTGTTGTGTCAGATGAATCTGACGGTGACGTACTGGTTTGCTGTGAAGAGTCTATAAATTCTTGTGCTATGGATTATGGTTCTTCGTTTCACGCCATGCACAGCGGGGAGACGATGGTGAATCTGAAAAAAAAAAGACTTTGGAAAGGTACGATTAGCTAACGGTCATGTTCTTCATGTTACGGGTATGGGAGATGTCAATCTGAAGACTCCACTTGGCACTACATGGAACTTAAAGAACGTCAGGGTAATTCCAGGTTTAGCGAAGAAACTTATTTCTGTTAGTCAACTGGATAAACAGGGACTAATTGTTAAGTTTGGTGGTGGGAAGTGGAAGGTGATTGATGGAAATCTTGTTGTTGCCTGTGGGAGGAAACGAGGATCGTTGTATCTAGTTGAGATACCTGCTGAGGGAGTACCGTCCCTGTACAACATAAAGTCTGGTTCACTGAATCTAGTAAGCGGAAGAGGGTTCAATTTGCGAACTTGAATCCTGGTGCTTTGGGGATGTCAGTTGAATGTGGTCGGGGGTCTAAGTTTAAGATAGTCAGGGGATTTGGTGATAGTGGGAGCACGGGTCGTGTTCCGGGTACAATCACAAAGAACCGTTGGGTTTTGAAGACGAAGGTTCCGACTGAAAAAAAAAAGCTCCTGGATATAGTTTGCAAAATGTGAAGAGTGGTATTAATTCTCGGTGTATCTCTGGAGCTGGTGGATCGTGCAAGCCGGTTGATATAGAGAATGGGTCTGAAAAGACTGCTGGGTTGGAGCTTGTGGGAGGTTCAACTGGTCTCTCTCGGGTACTTGATGAGAGGTGTGGTTGCAACTAGGTGGCTTGGATGTGACTGAAGTCTTAGCTTGTTCTTGGAACTGGAGGCTGGAAAGACTTGAACGTAAAGATTACTGAAGTTACTGGTGATGGGTTTCTTGGATGCACTTTGTGGACTATGCAAAGCCTCCGAGTGGGATTGTTGGGTTCGTAGGCTTTAAGGGTAGCCGGCCCTAATTAGGGTTAGCCGGCCCTAGTTATTAGGCCCACTTAGTTAACTTGTTGACCAAGTAGGAAACCCTAATCTTGTTCTATAAATACCTATGATGTAATTGCAGTCTGTGTCATTCTGAAAACAGTTGTGAGCATCTAATAAAAGTGAAACCCTAGTTGCAACCCGTGAACGTAGGTCACCTTGACCGAACCACGTAAATTCTCGTGTTCTTTACTTCTTTATTTTCTGCTAGTGTGTGTGTGTTTGTTCCGCTTCCGCTCGAGCCTACTCTGATCCGATACCCTAACAGTGTTGAAGTTAGCAGGTCTCGAAAAAAACTCTTTCTCATCTCTTCAGTGCCACTAAGTAACAAGTTAGCAAAATTGTAATGAAGGCTGTAGTGAATTAATGTTTTCTAATCCAATTACCATTGGTGCTGTCACTTCTACTAAGAGACAACAAGCCATATACATGAGCAACAACATTATAAGAGGTATAAACTGAAAAATAAAGTATGCCAACCTTGGTTTTAAAATGCGTGAAGCGATCTGATGCGGTTTGATCCCAAAATCCGATGCGTGATGCGCAATGTGTGAAGCGCACGCATCACGTATGCGAAGTGCTCTATTCAAAAATACTAAAAATATATATAACTAATATTTTAACTTGTGAACCTTTAAACACTAAAATATAATATATTATCATCATCTATAGTCAGATTTGTTCAATTAAAGATCTAATTTGTTCAAATACCAGTCAACTACACAAGGCGCCACATTAGACCACATCATGTGATGCGTGCATCATGGAACCGCAACACACGGCAATCTCATCACTACAACATGTGATGCGCGCATTTTAAAACCAAGACAAGATGCCAACAACTAGAAGTTTAATAATCTGCATCTTATGAATATTCACTTGGCGGTAATAGTTACAAGGCGACATCGTTCACCATATAATAACAATCAGGAAAGTGGTAGATCTCAATTTCAAATATCTAATTTCTACTAAACCTAATGAGCATCAACAATGTATGTACTAATGCGCATCCACTAAACCACTTATAGCCACAAAAAAGCCCTAATCATTCATCAGAACCTAAATGCTTCAAAATCCTAATTCTAATTACGTAGTATCCAGCACTCAGCAGTGTCTACATATCCAATTCCGTTAATCAATTGCTTAACAAACAATAATTAAACAACAATAAGGTTTAAATAATAATCAATAACCTGCTTAGCAGAGAGTAATTCGCGGCATTGCTCTTTCAGAGAGGGTAATTCATCTTGTATTTTCTTAATCCTAGACACAAGCTTCATCGGATTCGCCTGTAAAAGTTAAAAAAGCGACAGATCAAGTAAAAACCCTAACCTAAATGATGGAAAAGGAAGAAGAAAGGAGAGTGACGTTATCAGGATAGATTTCGCGAAACTCCTTGTCTAGGCGGTTGTGGACTATGTTTAGATCGTTGTTGGCCTTGATGAACAGGTTTACGAGACCATCGACGGCATCGTGGTGGTGGTGGTGGTTGCTTTGGTGGCTCATTTCCGCCAGTGTGTGCAGAGAGAGCGGGATGTGATTTTCAAGGGTTTTGGACTTTTAGCTATACTTGGTAAAAGTAGGAAAAATTACAAGTCTCCTTTTATCTTTATACCACTTTTCAGACGGTGTCTTTTAATGAAAGTTGACAGGCAGTGTCCTTTACTATGTATTTTGTTGCAAGTTTAGTCCTTTACACCCAACCCTGTTAATTATTGGGTGTAAAAGACTAAACTTGCAACACAATACCTAGGTAAAGGACTAAACTTGCAACAAAATACCTAGTAAAGTACACTGTCTGTCAACAATTAACAGGGTTTTTTTTACTGGGTTGGGTGTAAAGGACTAAACTTGCAACGCTTGAAACCATTTGGACTAAAATGGCAACATTTCAAACCTTTGGAACAAAACTGGCAAAATGGCCCAAACCACAGGGACTAAGATGACATTTAACTCTAAAAAATATTTGTAGAACAGTAACAAAGTTTTAAAAGTATTCAAATTAGGTTACTCAAGTTTCAAAAGTGTTCCAATCAAGTCACTCAACATTCATTTTTCATTAAAATTAAGGGTTTTTTTCATCAATTTCATAGGTAACCGTGGTGATGTGGATTTTTGTTTTTTTTCCTTTTTATTTGATGTTAACGTCGAGTGATGGCGTTGATTGTAACTTATTTTTTTTATTTATAATGTAATTAAAGTGTTTTTATTTTTAATAAATATAATTTCATATATTAAAAAAATAATCCGACCCCAGCATCTTATGCTCCATTTTTTTCTTGACACATGAAAAAAAGGACATGACTCGATTTGAATTGTAAGTTATCTAATTGCGACAAAACGATATGAATGATCTAATTAGAACACTTTTAAAACTTGGTTACTATTCTGAGACATTTTCCCTAAAAAATACGGTTCTTTTAAATTGATGTGTTTATTAAGTAACACTAGTATTTAGGACCCCGCGCGTTGTAGCGAGACCGTTGAACCGAATAAGAAATAGATGTAAAATTCTAAACAATTTTATCACCAAGACAAATACATATTGTGACATCCTTAAGAAGACAATGAGATAAAGATAAAACATCAATAACTCTTTTAAGTTAAAAAACATTCAAGCTAGAGATGGAATAATAGCTAATAAACAAACTTAAAGATAAATGATTAATCAAACAATAATATATATGTAATTGTATGAAGAACTTGGCTAACAATCACCACCACCTTGGCTATACATTACAAGTATAACAGAATTCAGGGAGTTCAACAAATCCATAAATTTAACATTTGATTCCTGCAACAAAACTGAACACATTTTCTACTTTCTACAATCTCCTATGAGTTCTTATAAAGTTGGTCGTGTTCATCGCCACAGCCGTCGAGCACACGTAAGCTCCACCTCCAGACAACGCCGCCGCCAGCAGAAAAAGCGCCTTCCACTGCCTCGCGTTGAACAAAATCGCAAACGTCAGCGATACAGCCGCCACCACAGACAACCGATTCTTCCATGCCTCAAAAGCTTTCACCACATTCCGGCAGTCTTTACAATGAACCACATGCCTAAAATACCTGTTAGCAAGATTCGGCGCGTATTTGATTCCGATCCCACCCTTTGCAGGCGAAGAAGCGGCAATGCTTGCAACAAAACCAGCAGGAGCATGCTCGACAACCGCGGGTTCAACTGGCAATGAAATTGTTGAATGCCCGAAATGGTACGGCATCCCGTGACCGACTTTATCCATCCATTTACGATACTCGGCAACCCATGTGTCGGATGATCTTAAGTTTAAATAAAGATCTTTTGTGGGTACTTTTTCTTTATACAAAATCTCGTTTTGAGACGATAAAAATCCCATATCTTGTTCGAATACTTTCCCAGCGTTTTGATGAAAATACCATTCCGGGAAAAACTTTGCTAATGGTGATCTTTTCGTGCTTCCGAATCGAACTATAAGCATTGACTTTCCTTGACCGGTCGGTCTACATAAGAAAAGACCTGAGAAGTAATTCGTCACACCGTCTTTGTCCACAATCTCACGGTTGTTTTGTAGATTACACGGTGCTTCGAATCTTAAAAAGTTTTGCGGCGTCTTATCGGCTTCCCGGCCCCAAAAACCCGCGAACCCACGCTCGGTTCTTTCGGTGACTTTGAAAAGTAGCGGTTGAGCGTCTTCCCGTTTGGCGCTCCAATCAGTTCTATCGTGTGAGATCGGGACGTGAGCGGGGTCCATTAGGTTTTCGAGAAGAATCGAGTGATCGTAAGGAAGCTCGTGAATGGTTGAAATGTCTTTAAAACCGGGCCGTGCGAAGTTTTCGAACCACGGGATTTTGCTAGGGTTTGGTGGTGTTTTGTGTGACATCCATATCCAAACAACACCTTGTGAGTCTTTGATTTCGTATGTTTTGGTGCAGGCGGATCGAGGTATTTTTGCATTTGCAGGAAGCTGTATGCATATGTACCATGAAATTATGAATTAGTGACTCATGAAAATGCCACAACAGAATAACAGATTAAATATATGTAATAAATTAAAAAACCAACCTGGGGAATTTTGACACATTTGCCCTCATTGCCTTCAAACTGCCAGCCATGGTACAAACACTCCAATCTTCCATCAACAATTTGGCCCTCTAAAAGTTTTGCAAGCCTGAACAGCATTTACGTGCAACCATTATAACGCGTGCATAACATATATTTAGCATTCAAATTCTAACCTTGGTTTAAAAAAGTCGGAAGCGAACAAAAGCGATGAGTTCTAAAACCGATTTTTAAAAAGCGAAGCGCAAAAGCGGTGAGTTGTACGCAAAGCGCAAAGTGATTATATAATTTATTTTATATATCCCATAAGTGTTTAGCATCCAATACCTATGATTTAGCTATAATTACGCTTCATATATGTTTTAAAATGAAAAAAACATAAATGTACAGCATAAAAAGCCTGTTGTACAACACTCAGAAGCATAGAAACACCCCATGTACAAAAAGTGTGCGCCTCAGCTGCGCCTTAGGTCGATTTTCACCCTAAAAAGCGCGCCTCAGCTGCGTTTCTTGTACATTGTGCGCCTTATGTCACACAAGGCGATGGGGTTTGCGCCTAGATGCGCTTTGCGCTTAAGCGCGCTTAAGGCGCGCTTTTTTAAACCAAGATTCTAACATAATGGCAGATAACAACTTTAAATAAACAATGATGGAGCAGGATTTGAAGAGATCGCCTCAAAAACTAAGAAAGCAAAAAAGATGATTACAAGGAGACACAAATGATTTCTAAGCCTTTCAATTTCAAGTTTTGTTCAAGATATACACACATTTATTGGGAGCAAGTGCCAACAAGTCAATAGACAACATATATGTTTTTCTCAAACCAAGATTGTATGGCTCTTAAGGGTGGCAATCATGTTGGGTTGACGGGTTGAATTGATGAACCCGAACACGACACGACCCCATATTTATATTCGTGTCAATTGTCAAAGAAGTTGGCGAGTTGTAAACGGGTTGACATTGACACGTTGTAAATGAGATTTAATCAAGTTGTAAACAAATTAAAACTGGTTGTAATGAATGTGTTAACCGGGTTGGTGTTACGAACCCGAATCGTTAACCAATTGATCCAAAGAAAATAGAAAGAAGCTTGATAGAATTTGAGATTTAAGAGACTGACTTTATCATTTTTCATTCATAAATAACCAAACACTAAATACACATACCCTTTTTATAGGCTTACAAACTAATTAACTAAATGAAAACTCACATAAACATGATCACAAAGTAACTACTCATTATGATATTACTAACAGAAGGAAAAGATCATGCATGGGAAAATGGGTGAATTAAACGGGTTAAACAGGTCAACCTGAACTTCTTAAACAGGTTAAGACATGAAAACCAAAACCTCATTATTTTTGTGTCGTGTTGTGGGTTTTGTCAAGCCACCCCTAGGCTTTTGAACACGTTTTGCGGTGTTTGGATGAATCTTTGAAAGAATGAACTGTATAAGACTTGGTACAAAAGACAACGTTCCGCTGTTTGAAATTGTGTAACGATGTTGAGTTTTGACCAAAAATTGACTAGCTGAAAAAATTACTTAGACCATGCGTAGTGGGCGTGTTCTTGCCCCAAACACGCCCGAAAACGCCACGACCTCTGCCCCCGTGGGCGTGTTCTTGCTCCAAATTTAGTCCATGTGGTTTGGGTTATTTTGCCAGTTTAGTCCAAAGGTTTGAAATGTTGCCATTTTAGTCCAAATAGTTTCAAACGTTACCATTTTACTCCACTGGGTTAACTTCATCCATTTTTTTCTGTTAACGGAAGAGCAATTCAGTCATTTTATGTGTAATTCTGTTAACTAGAAAGGCAATTCGGCCATATAAAATGATCGAATTGACCTTCTCGTTAACAGAAAAAATGGATGAAGTTAAACTAGTGGACTAAAATGGCAACGTTTGAAACCGTTTAGACAAAAGTGGCAATGTTTTAAACCTTTTGACTAAACTGACAAAATGGCCAAACAATAGATACTAAAATGGCATTTAACTCAAAGAAAGTATATGGATCATTTTACCATACCCTTTATATAATCAGTCATGTTGCACAGCAGAAACTTCATAATTCAATAAAACACAAATATTTAATAGCTAATAACCATATAAATAAACTTCAGATAAGCAGTAACAAACACATAAATCCCAAAACAGATTCCTACAAACAAAATATATCACAACCAATCTAACATCAATCAACTAATAAAATTAAGGAAAAATTACAAGTTTTGTCCTTTATCTTTATACCACGCGGTGTCATTTTTAACGAATGTTGACAGGCGATGTCCTTTATTAGGTATTTTGTTGCAAGTTTAGTCCTTTACACCTAACCCTGTTAATTGTTAGGTGTAAAGGACTAAACGTGCAACAAAATACCTCGGTAAAGGACTAAACTTGCAACAAAATACCTAGTAAAGGACACCGCCTGTCAACAATTAACAGTTATTTTAACTGGGTTGGGTGTAAAGGACTAAACTTGCAACAAAATACCTAGTAAAGGACAACATTCGTTAAAAAGGACACCGCCTAAAAAGTGTTATAAAGATAAAGAACAAAACTTGTAATTTTTCCTAAAAGTAATTACCTGTGAGGACAGCGATCCTCATAACACTGAAGGTCTCCATTCCCATCACGATACAAGACAACTTGTTTATCAAAAACAGTCAAACCCAAAGGGGCATCATCGGGTACATCTTTAGTTAAATACAGAGGGTACCATTCCTCTGTCCAGTCGTAACCCACCGGGTAAACTCTCCCTATCTGCTCTTCCACAAGCACATCTTCCGTTCCGTCACTGGAGGAGGAGATCTGTTGTTGTGGTGCGGCCACTGCAGCAGCACAGTTGAGGAGTGTCCGGGTGGTTCTGAAAAGGGTTGGTTTGTGGGTGTGGAGTGAAGGGGTTTTGGTGGTGTGGAAGAGAAGTGGGTGGTGGAGTAAGACAGCCATTTGCGTCGTGTCGAGTGATCTACGGTAGACATTTTGAGGAGGTTAAGAAGAAGAAAAAGGTGGCTTGTTGTGTTGAACCTCCATTTTTAGCCACACGTTATTTAGGGCGGGGTAGATCAAAAGTATACTGCTACAAAGTTTACCAGTTTGTTCAGTTTTGTCACTTTAGTTCAAAATTTAAATCTTTTGAATTTGGGTTTATATGGTTTCAATTTTGTTGTCATTTTCATCTAAAATCAAAATCTGGTCAGATTTTCACTTAATATCCATCTTTTTTTTATCTTTTTCATCCCTTTTAATAAAGGGCAAAATAGTCTTTTAATGTTTTATTATAACAAATTAAAAAAAATCAGACAATTTTGCTCTTCATTAAAAGGGAGGAAAAAGACAAAAAAAACTAGATGTTAACTGAAAAATCTGACCAGATTTTTGATTTTGAATGAAAATGGTAACAAAAGGTTTGAGTTTTGGACTAAAGTGACCAAACCTTAGAGCATGCGTACTGGGGCGCGAAATGCCCCCATAGCGCCGAGATGGCGCCGGCCACACCAACACGAAGGGCGCTATGCCCAAAAAAAAATTCAAAGAGCTATAATTTTCGCGGCGCTATTTGATGCATGTTTTGGACTTTTGACCGTTGTCAAACGGTCATGTTTAAATAAAAAAAAAATTCAATTTTTTTTTATTTTCACACTATAAATACATTCCAACTCTTCCATTTTTTTTACAAATCAATACAATCCAACTCTCATTCTCTCTGTATTTTTTAAAAAGTGTTGAAGCTACTCTCACCTTATTCAAAAAAATGGGTTCCCCGTCGGAAGACTCGTTCACCGATATTTACCGAAGATTTTTTTCACCCGAAGAAGACGCGGAGGAGGAAGAAGCGGATACGAGTGTGTGTACTTTTATGATACAAGCACTTGACCAATTCGATTCAACAGTGATAACGACGAAGATTCCGAGGAAGAAGAGGTTGAGGAATTCGAAGACGGGAACTTTGAAGACGTAGGTTTGGATGCTGGAGAAAACGAAGAGGAAGAAGGAGAGAACGAAAATGAAACCGAAGAATAAATTTATTTTTTAGGTGTAATTTTTTTTTCTTTAACTTTTTTTTATTTTAATGTATTGTTTTTTATTTAATGGAATGTTTTTTAATTTTATAAAACTTAGAAATTAATTAAAAAAATGAATATTAACATAATTGAGTAATGATGACAAATGGGCTTTATGACTACGGCCTCAAATTGCATAACGCCCCATAAAGCCCCTTGCTGACGTGGCGCGCCACGTGTCGCATAACGCCCCCAAAAGGGCGTTATGACTACACATGGCCTTAGGGACCATTTTGGCAGTTTACTCAATTTTCTTTTTGGCAAATTGATTAGCTTTTAATGGTTCAGACTGTTTGTTTTGCGAGTATATGTCTAAATGATTTAGACATTTGTCTCATGGTTAAGACCTCTTATCTGAATTGGTCAGGCATTTGTATCTGAACGGTTAAAGATTATATTGGCTTTGGTTGAGACCTCTTACTGGTTCAACACTTACCCATTCAGAAGTTGTCGAATTGAAGATAACAATATTTTAAAACGTGCCTTTGAATAAAAAAAAATATTGGATTTAAATAACCCTACCTTTTATAATTGGCCAATAACACTTCCAACCTTCGATTTGTACCACATCACTCCCAACTTTTAACTTATTGGCTGATAGCACTCCCAAACTAATTGAACCCTAACCCGATTAGTTTTTTTTGATGATGTGTCACTTGTGTGGTGACGAGGAATCTGACGTGGAATTTTATGATGACATGGCAGTTGACATGACGTCTGATTTGACTTTTTTGATAATGTGGCAGCTGATATGACATCTGACTTGGCTTTTCTGATGACGTTACAGCTGACGTAACATCTAGCTTGGCTTTTTTATGACATGGCAGCTGCGTGGCACTGGTTTGTTGGCGTGACAGCTGATGTCAGCAAACTGGGTTAGTGTGGGAGTGCTATCAGCCAATAAGTTGAAAGTTGAGAGTGGTGTAGTATAAATCAAAAGTTGGAGTCCTATCGGCCAACTGGTGAAAATTGAGATTATTTAAATCCAATATTAAAAAAAACAATGTTTTAACATGAAATAATATCTCTCGGCAATTGGACGAATGGTCGTCAAGTATCTTACATGTTTAAATAAAAAAAAGGCATCTTGTATGTGGAATTGAATAGGCTCAATTCGAGTGGTGTTCTCATATATGGCTTTGGGCCTATATGAGGAATCGAAAATGAAATCTATGTACAACCAAATGGTGGCACTCATAAGACTCATGACTTTATTCATCGTCTTGTAGGCGTAGAAAAACAATATCGTTCAAGGCATCATGCCTCACAAAAGAAGAATCAATCAATGTGGTCAAAATAGCGACGCAGTGTTAACTGCATTGAGCTTCCCTACCAAAAAATCATGTTTTAACATAACACATGTTTTGAGGTAAAAGAGGCTCGTTAAGGAGGACCGACACGAAACTATTAATCCTTCAAAGATACAAATCATGGTATTCTTTGTTCTAGATGCAAATATGCAACATGTCAAAAAGTGCTAGTATCGTAACTTCTAATATTGTGGAGGACGCATTGTATATTTAGGGGTTGTTTGTTTTGCTCTAAATGAGGCTATTAACAGTTAAGACATCTTACTGGTTCAACACTTAGGTTCTGTTTGTTTTTTCAGACGTAAAAGGTCTGTTGTCTGTGGACCACATCTGCAGGCATCTGCAGGAGAAGATGTGGACAAAATGTCTGCAGTCTGCAAGGAGAAGAGGGTTTGTTTTTTTTTCCGACAAAAAGCTCTTCACACACAAGATCTATCTCTCTCTCTGCCTTCTCTCTCTCTACTCTCTATCTACAATCCGTCACCACCACCGCCCATAGCACCACCACCACCGCACCACCTCCGCCATCACAGCACCGCCTCTCTCTCTCGGGTCTCTTTCTCTCTCACCGATCTCTCTCTCTCTCACCGATCTCTCTCTCTCACTCACCGGTCTCTTTCTCTCTCACCGGACCTCCACCGCCGTCGCCGTGAACAGGGAGGTCGCCGGACCTTCTCCCCGTCGTTTCCTCTCTCTCTAACGCTCTCCCTCTCTATCTCGCCTTCCTTTCTCTCTCATCGTTCTCTCTCTCTCTATACGGTTCTGATGGATGTGGGTGTAAGGGGGTGCTAGGAGAAAGGGGGTTGGGTGTGTGAGTGGGAGGGGAGGAGTTGTGGCAGTGGGTGATGTGGGATGGGAGGAGTGGTGGCGGTGGCAGGGGAGAAGGGAAGAAGAATGCAAATCATTTATTTAAATATAAAGTTGATAAATAAACTAGTTAACTAACTAGGATTTTAAATAACCCAATTAGGTGAAAGCCTTGTAGTAACTTACAAATGGGTTAAAATGCTACATTAGAACCAAAGGAAAGTCTAGGGACCAATTGTGTTCAAAATGAAACTAATATTGATATAATCAAAAAAATAAAACACAAATATTTGTCTGTGTTCTTGGTGGAGATCGACCAGGAGCGACCCCAAGCTCATTCAAACCCTAGTCAGCATAAAAACTCTAAATTGAAGGATCAAACTCAGTCCAAATCAAAATCCGAACATAGATTATTGATCCTCATCACAAGAGGATCACAAGGTATGTAAAATTTTGATGAATCTCTCAACTTGAAATTCTCATGAATTGGGAAAAATCTGAAATTAGGGTTGCATGTGTATGTTATGATGATTAAGGAACACCTATAGTGTCTAGGGACAAACCCTAGACCAATACAAGTTGAAATCATATGAAATTTTAGTGAAACCTATGAACACCATTGTAGGTGATTAGTGGGTTATGTGTAATTTGATGAACACTAGGAAATAGATTGTTAATCTAGTGTAAAATGACAATTTTGAAGTGATTCCAAAAAAATTAGAAGTTATCAATTATGTAAAAAGGTTGAATGATGTGAAATTAGGGCTAAACGGTAAACTAGAGATTTGATGTTTAATCTTGTAAAATTCTGCCCATGAAGTGTTTGTTGAAATGCCTCTATGAAGGCTTAAAACTGAAATTCCAAGTTAAAACGCATAATCATGATGATGTTTGGTGTATTATGCGAATTATGATTTAAAGAGAGTTCTAAACACATCATAAATGAACTCTATAGGAACGGGCGCAGGAGCGTCAAGCGGACAAGCGGGTGGCGAACCACGTTTGAAGGGCATACTTTGAAGGTACGTAACTTTATTGGTTACATTAAGCGAGTCGTTGATAAGTTTCGTAAATCTTATTGTTGAATCGAAATTGCGTTGAATTTTATATTGATTATGGTTGGAAGGTGAATTAATAGACTTAGTATAGTCAACGAACCAATTGGTAGTCATCATAAGTGGATGGTTCCACAAGATGAGCCAACGGATCTATTAGTTGTGAAAATTGTAGTTTTAAGCGTTCTAGTAGTCGATAATGGCGATAATAATCACAAAGGCATTAAACCATGAAATTGGTAAGAAATGTGGGTGATAACAAGCCTCGGATGTTGGGCATAAGGCGCCATAGGTTTATTAGTTAAATGGTAGTAAAATGCGTAAGGTTAGAATGGGTCGAATAATTACATAGTGACATATGGTCTTTCGGGCCGTAAATTAAATTTTGGGTATCAAATTTATAATAGTTATGTCGGTAATGAATTTACAGACATATAGAAAGAAAAATAACTTAAAACGGACTTACGAGTCAAAAGATATGGCCAAATGAAGTTAAAAACTGGAAATTCCGGAGCTGGAAGCAAATGCAGCTCACAAAACTGGAGCTGCTGGAAAACCCGATCCCCCGCGCCACGCGGAAGATGACCAGAATTGTACCGCGACACGCGGAAGGTTCTCGCGGCCCGCGTAAAACCTCTCGCGGGGCGCGAGCGACCCGGACCCGAATTTTTTATTTGTTTTCAATAGTTTTGATGCTAGATTTCAATTATATGTGTTTTAATATTGTCAAAACTAACCTTTGATGTGGTTTTGACATTAGGTCATGTTGGGGAACTTACGGATGGCGATCAAGCATATGATGAAGAACCGAACACTACTTTTGAAGCTTCCGCAATGCTATTAAATCTTTACTAGACTTGGTTTATGGGTTGTAAACAATTGTTAAGTAACTTTTGAAATGTTTTAACTTATTGTGGTGGACTATGGTTATGCTACATGTGAACTTTTTGTACGAAAATTATGTTAAGTAATGAACTTTTATTTACAAACGGTATAATCTATTATTAAAATCAAATAAAATTAGACGGGTGTTACAAGTTGGTAATCAGAGCTTAAGGTTGTCAACAAAGTGTTCGGTTCAAGCTTGATCGATCATCCGGTAAGAATTAACTCATTATGTTAGTAGATTATGTCTTATGTAAGGAATGAGAAACGAATTGTTATGCATGGGAAGAGCGTGTTAACACACTCAAACCCGGAAAGTGCATTAAATGTGAACGGTTAAAGCAAGTTAGGAACTTGGCTGAACCGAAACAAACAAAGCAATGTCATGAGTGAAATGTTTAACGTTTGATGTAAACATTTCAGTTTCAAGATGTCGAAAGGGATTAATAATGATCCGGTGCCGACAAGCACCGAACAAATGAAAGAAATAATTGCCGAGGAAGTAGGAAAGGCAATTGAAAGCAGTCTATCCGGGTTTATAGACAAGATTCAAGGTACGGTGTTGTCACTCGTAGAAGAACGAGTTAAAAGGTTGGAGGATACAGTCAACCTTATGAAGGACAAAACTGGAGAACGTAAAGGATGCTCATATAAGGAATTCATGGCGTGTAAACCGCCAATCTATAACGGGGAAGTCGACACGATAAGTTGCCAAAGATGGTTGGGTGACATTGAAGGGGTGTTTGAAAGGACCCATTGCGACGAAAGCGATTTTGTTGCTTACGGAACGGGTCAGTTAAGGGGACAAGCCAATGATTGGTGGGATAACAAAAAGAATGAAATAGGGGCCGAAGCGGTAAGAACCATGACATGGGAAGAGTTTAAGACACCATTTCTTAAACATCATAGTCCCAAGGCGGTCATTAACAAAATCAAGGAAGAGTTCATGCAACTTAGGCATAAGGGTGAAACCATAGACAAGATCACGGCGATGTTTATGGATAAGATGAAGTTTAGTAGTGAGTTGGTGACGAACGAAGAACAGAAAATATACTACTACTACAATATGTTGAGCGCTGAATATAGGGAGTTTATGACTCCTTCAAAATACGAGACCCTTACCGAAATCATTGATGTTGCTCGGGAACGGGAAATCGAGTTGAAGAAGCAAGTCGAAAGAGGTGAGCGAAGGGCACATGATGTGAATCCAAGCCCTACAAAGAAAGCCCGAACTGGAGAATCGGGAAAGAAGGTGGATGCCAAAGGTGGGTCTCCAAGTTGTAAAGTGTGCGGGAAGGGACACAAAGGCGAATGTCGGTTCAAAGACAAGCCATGCCCCATATGTAATAAGACGGGGCACACGACCTCGCTATGCCCGGGAAAAGTCTCTGTCTGCTACAAATGTTATCAACCCGGCCACAAAAAGTCCGAATGCCCGGACTTAGTTGGAAAGAGAGATGTTAAAGAATCTCCAACAGAAGCTCCCAAAGCGAAGGCTAGGTCCTTCCAACTTACCGCGGCTGAAGCAAAGACCGAACCCGATGTGGTTTCAGGTATATTCACAATTAACTCAATTCCAGCACGTGTATTGTTTGATACGGGTGCGAATAAATCCTTCATTTCGCATGGATTTATTCGACATCCTTCATTTGTATTGACGAAATTACCTGTGCCCTTAGAAGTTGAAATAGGGGACAACAAAAGTTTTATAGTTTGTGATGTTTGTCGAGGCTGCAAATTAAGCATCGACGATGAGGAATACTTGATAGACCTAATCCCGATGTCAATGGGAGAATTTCAAGTAGTCGTTGGGATGGATTGGCTAGCCCATCACCATGCAAAAGTCGTGTGTTTTCGTAAAGAGATAAAACTAACATCTCCGAGCGGGAAACACGTCACCATTTATGGCGAAAAGGGAGGTAACCCCATAGTGTGCTCAATGTTGAAAGCTCACAAGCTTATGAAGCGAGGGTGCAAGGCATTCATGATATACGCAAATGAGCCCGAGAAAGAATCACGGAAGATTGAGGATGTACCGGTAGTACGAGATTATGGTGATGTGTTTCCGGAGGATTTACCGGGGATACCGCCTGAACGGGAAGTAGAGTTCGGGATCGAGTTGATTCCGGGCGCAAAACCCGTAGCAAAGGCCCCGTACCGACTCGCACCGTCGGAATTACAAGAGTTGATGTCCCAAATTCAAGACCTGCTTGACAAGGGATTCATAAGGCCAAGTGTGTCTCCTTGGGGCGCACCGGTATTGTTCGTGAGAAAGAAAGACGGGAGCATGCGCATGTGTATCGATTACCGGGAGTTAAACAAACTCACGGTAAAGAACCGATACCCGCTCCCGAGGATAGATGATTTATTCGACCAATTACAAGGTGCGAACTGGTTTTCAAAAATTGAACTTAGATCTGGGTATCACCAACTAAAGGTCAAAGAAGAAGATGTGCCGAAGACGGCTTTCCGCACGAGATACGGACATTACGAATTCCTCGTGATGTCATTTGGGCTAATAAATGCACCCGCGGCTTTCATGGACCTCATGAACCGGGTTTGCAAGCCAATGTTGGATAAGTCGGTCATCGTGTTTATCGATGATATCTTGGTGTATTCAAAAAGTGAAGCTGAACACGCACACCACTTGCAAGAAGTGTTAGAGACACTGAGACGAGAAAGGCTGTATGCGAAATTCTCTAAGTGTGCCTTTTGGTTACGAGAGGTACAATTTCTTGGCCACGTCATAAGTGCCGACGGAGTATTGGTGGATCCGTCAAAGATAGAGGCTGTGTCAAAATGGAATCCCCCGAAGAACCCTTCGGAAATTAGAAGCTTTTTGGGGCTTGCGGGATACTACAGGAGATTCATTCAAGATTTCTCCAAGATTGCGTCACCGCTAACAAAGCTAACCCAAAAGAAAGAAAAGTTCATTTGGGGTGTCGATCAAGAAAAAGCGTTTCAAACGCTAAAGGAAAAGTTAACTCAAGCTCCGGTACTGACATTGCCGGACGGAGTCGAAGATATGGTGGTTTATTCGGATGCTTCACTATCGGGGCTCGGATGCGTCTTGATGCAACAGGGCAAAGTTATAGCTTATGCCTCGAGACAATTGAAGATACACGAGAAGAAATATTCCACGCATGATCTTGAGTTGGCTGCGGTGGTATTTGCCTTGAAAATATGGAGGCACTACTTATATGGGGTAAAGTGCACCATATTCACCGATCACAAGAGCTTGAAATACTTCTTCGATCAGAAGGAGTTAAATATGCGACAAAGGCGATGGCTAGAAACGGTGAAAACCTTCGATTGTGAAATACATTATCACCCCGGAAAGGCTAATGTGGTGGCGGATGCTCTGAGCAGAAAAGCGGACTATGTCCCAATACGAGTAAGGTCGATGCAACTCGTGGTGACCTCGGGTATACTTGAACGTATTCGAGAGGCGCAATTAGAAACAATGAAAGAAGAGAATTGGAAGAAAGAAAGAATAATCAGTCAGTTGAAAGATTTGTCGGATGGGAATAACGGGTTGAAGACTCGACCCGGAAGGATATGGGTCCCACATACTTGTGGGGTGAAGGTGCTTCTACTTAATGAAGCTCATAAATCTCGATATTCAATTCATCCGGGTGCGACTAAGATGTACAATGATCTGAAACAAAATTATTGGTGGCCTGGAATGAAGAGGGATGTGGCGAAGTATGTGGAAAAATGCTTGACATGTTTACAAGTCAAGGCGGAGCATCAGAAACCATACGACAAACTCCAACCGTTAGAAATTCCGGTTTGGAAATGGGAACATATTACAATGGACCTATTAACCAAGTTGCCTAAAACAAATCGTGGTTTTGATGCCATATGGGTAGTGGTGGATAGATTGACGAAAAGTGCTCACTTCATTCCGATCCGTGAGACTTATACGTCAGAAAAGATGTCAGAGGTTTACACGAATGAAATAATAGCACGTCATGGGGTGCCGGTATCCATCGTGTCTGAAAGGGATACCCGGTTTACTTCAAATTTCTGGCGAGATTTCCAAGAGCAAATGGGAACCAAATTGTTCATTAGCACTGCGTACCATCCTCAAACAGATGGACAGAGTGAAAGAACAATACAAACATTGGGGGACATGCTACGGGCATGTATAATCGACTTTGGAGGAAGTTGGGATGTTCACCTACCGTTAGTCGAGTTTTCGTATAATAACAGCTACCAATCTAATATTAAGATGGCACCGTACGAAATGCTTTATGGTAGGAAGTGTCGAACCCCGATATGTTGGGGTGAAGTGGGTCCACGTGAACTCGCCCACCAAGATATAGTACGAGCCACGAATGAGAAGATCGATATAGTTCGGGCACACTTGAAAGCGGCTCAAGACAGGCAAAAGGCGTATGCTGATAAAAGGAATAGGCCAATCGAATTCCAGGTTGGCGACATGGTCATGCTAAAGGTTTCCCCATGGAAGGGCGTTATTAGATTCAGAAAAAGGGGAAAGCTAAGCCCGAGGTTTATTGGGCCATTTAAAATCATCGGAAGGGTCGGCAAGGTAGCTTACCACCTTGAGCTACCGGAGGAACTAAGTGGAATTCATAGCACGTTTCACGTGTCACAATTACGAAAGTGCCTAGCGGACAAAACAACTTATATCCATTACGATGATATCGAAGTGCATAATAGTCTGAATTATGTTGTGAGACCGGTGGAGATTTTAGATCGAAAGGTCAAACACTTACGAAATAGACAAATCGACCAAGTCAAAATCAAATGGGAGCATAGGAAAGGTTCGGACACTACGTGGGAGTCCGAAGAGGAGATGCGACGTCTCCACCCTACATTATTTGGTACGTACTTCGGTTTCGGGGACGAAACCCTTTTAAGGGGGGTGGACTTGTAACACCCCGAAAAATGCAAATCATTTATTTAAATATAAAGTTGATAAATAAACTAGTTAACTAACTAGGATTTTAAATAACCCAATTAGGTGAAAACCTTGTAGTAACCTACAAATGGGTTAAAATGCTACATTAGAACCAAAGGAAAGTCTAGGGACCAATTGTGTTCAAAATGAAACTAATATTGATATAATCAAAAAAATAAAACACAAATATTTGTCTGTGTTCTTGGTGGAGATCGACCAGGAGCGACCCCAAGCTCATTCAAACCCTAGTCAGCATAAAAACTCTAAATTGAAGGATCAAACTCAGTCCAAATCAAAATCCGAACATAGATTATTGATCCTCATCACAAGAGGATCACAAGGTATGTAAAATTTTGATAAATCTCTCAACTTGAAATTCTCATGAATTGGGAAAAATCTGAAATTAGGGTTGCATGTGTATGTTATGATGATTAAGGAACAACTATAGTGTCTAGGGACAAACCCTAGACCAATACAAGTTGAAATCATATGAAATTTTATTGAAACCTATGAACACCATTGTAGGTGATTAGTGGGTTAAGTGTAATTTGATGAACACTAGGAAATAGATTGTTAATCTAGTGTAAAATGACAATTTTGAAGTGATTCCAAAAAAATTAGAAGTTATCAATTATGTAAAAAGGTTGAATGATGTGAAATTAGGGCTAAACGGTAAACTAGAGATTTGATGTTTAATCTTGTAAAATTCTGCCCATGAAGTGTTTGTTGAAATGCCTCTATGAAGGCTTAAAACTGAAATTCCAAGTTAAAACGCATAATCATGATGATGTTTGGTGTATTATGCGAATTATGATTTAAAGAGAGTTCTAAACACATCATAAATGAACTCTATAGGAACGGGCGCAGGAGCGTCAAGCGGACAAGCGGGTGGCGAACCACGTTTGAAGGGCATACTTTGAAGGTACGTAACTTTATTGGTTACATTAAGCGAGTCGTTGATAAGTTTCGTAAATCTTATTGTTGAATCGAAATTGCGTTGAATTTTATATTGATTATGGTTGGAAGGTGAATTAATAGACTTAGTATAGTCAACGAACCAATTGGTAGTCATCATAAGTGGATGGTTCCACAAGATGAGCCAACGGATCTATTAGTTGTGAAAATTGTAGTTTTAAGCGTTCTAGTAGTCGATAATGGCGATAATAATCACAAAGGCATTAAACCATGAAATTGGTAAGAAATGTGGGTGATAACAAGCCTCGGATGTTGGGCATAAGGCGCCATAGGTTTATTAGTTAAATGGTAGTAAAATGCGTAAGGTTAGAATGGGTCGAATAATTACATAGTGACATATGGTCTTTCGGGCCGTAAATTAAATTTTGGGTATCAAATTTATAATAGTTATGTCGGTAATGAATTTACAGACATATAGAAAGAAAAATAACTTAAAACGGACTTACGAGTCAAAAGATATGGCCAAATGAAGTTAAAAACTGGAAATTCCGGAGCTGGCAGCAAATGCAGCTCACAAAACTGGAGCTGCTGGAAAACCCGATCCCTCGCGCCACGCGGAAGATGACCAGAATTGTGCCGCGACACGCGGAAGGTTCTCGCGGCCCGCGTAAAACCTCTCGCGGGGCGCGAGCGACCCGGATCCGAATTTTTTATTTGTTTTCAATAGTTTTGATGCTAGATTTCAATTATATGTGTTTTAATATTGTCAAAACTAACATTTGATGTGGTTTTGACATTAGGTCATGATGGGGAACTTACGGATGGCGATCAAGCATATGATGAAGAACCGAACACTACTTTTGAAGCTTCCGCAATGCTATTAAATCTTTACTAGACTTGGTTTATGGGTTGTAAACAATTGTTAAGTAACTTTTGAAATGTTTTAACTTATTGTGGTGGACTATGGTTATGCTACATGTGAACTTTTTGTACGAAAAATATGTTAAGTAATGAACTTTTATTTACAAACGGTATAATCTATTATTAAAATCAAATAAAATTAGACGGGTGTTACACTAAAGTAGCAAAAGTGACCAAACCTCATAGGGAAAATTTTGCTAGTTTAATCAATTTTCTTTTTGGCAAATTGATTAGCTCTTAATGGTTCAAACTGTTTGTTTCGCGAGTAGATGTCTAAATGATTTAGACATTTGTCTTATGGTTAAGACCTCTTATCTGAATTGGTCAGATATTTTTCTCTGTACGGTTAAGCATTTTACTAGCTCTTAATGGTTCTGATCTTTTACTGGTTTAACACTTACCCATTTAGAAGTTGCCGAACTAACGATAACAATATTTGAACACATGCCTTTGAAAAAAAAAATATTGGTTTTAAATAACCCTAACTTTTATCAATTAGCCAATAGCACTCCCAACTTTCGATTTGTACCACAACACTCCTAACTTTTAACTTATTGGCTGATAACACTCCCAAACTAACTGAACCCTAACCCGATTAGTTTTTTTATAATGTGTCACTTGTGTGGTGACGAGGAATCTGACGTGGAATTTTTTGATGACATGGCAGTTGACATGGCGTCTAACTTGACTTGACTTTTTTGATAATGTGGCAGCTGATGTGACATCTGACTTGACTTTTTTATGACGTTGCAGCTGATGTGACATCTAGCTTGGCTTTTTTATGACGTAGCACTGGTTTGTTGGCGTGGCAACTGATGTCAGCAAAATGAGTTAGTGTAGGAGTGCTATCGGCCAATAAGTTGAAAGTTAGAAGTGGTATGGTACAAATCGAAAGTTGGAGTCCTATCGGCCCAATTGGTGAAAGTTGAAATTATTTAAATCTAATATTAAAAGAAAACAATATTTTAACCATGAAATAATATCTCTCGGCAATAGGACGAAGGGTCAGTATCTTGCAATAGGACGAATGGTCGTTAAGTATCTTACATGTATAAATAAAAAAGGCATCTTGTATGTGGAATTGAATAAGGCTCAATCCGAGTGGTGTTCTCATATATGGCTTTGGGCCTTTATGAGGAATCGAAAATGGAATCTATGTACAACCAAATGGTGGCACTCAT
Organism: Helianthus tuberosus; assembly: GCA_030545235.1. Lineage (NCBI taxonomy): Eukaryota > Viridiplantae > Streptophyta > Magnoliopsida > Asterales > Asteraceae > Helianthus > Helianthus tuberosus. The sequence goes on from CM060421.1 coordinate 32,024,720, forward strand.
AAGACTCGTGACTTTATTCATCCTCTTTAAGGCGTAGAAAAACAACATCGTTCAAGGCACCATGCCTCACAAAAGAAGAATCAATCAATGTGGTCAAAATAAGTATGTCAGTGTAAGGGTAGCGACGCACTGTTAAATACATTGAGCTTCCCTACCAAAAAATCATGTTTTAACATAACACATGTTTTGAGGTAAAAGAGGCTCGTTAAGGAGGAGGGACACGAAACTAATAATCCTTCAAAGATACAATCATGGTATTCTTTGTTCTAGATGCAAATATGCAACATGTCGAAAAGTGCCACTATTGTAACTTCTAATATTGTGGAGGACGCATTGTATATTTAGGGGTTGTTTGTTTTGCTCTTAATGAGGCTATTAATAGTTCAGACATTTTACTGGTTCAACACTTAATGATTCAAACTACTTGTTTCGAGAGCAGATGTCTAAAAGATTCAGACAATTGTCTCTAAATGGTTAAGCATTATATACTGAGGGGCTGTTTGGTAGCCTCTGAATGGTCATTAAGAGGCTACCTCTCAATAGAACCTTTAAGAATTTTACCGATGAGAAGGTAGAAGAATGTGACATGTGATGATTTACCATTCAGAGGTTACCTCTTAACCATTCAGACTTAAGGTTACCTCTTATTCATTCAGAGGTTTTAAACTATTAAGAGGTAGCATCTGAATGGTCATTAAGAGGCTACCAAACAGCCCCTGAGTCTAAATGATTAAGATCTCTAATCTGAGTTGGTCAAACACTAACTCTGAACGGTTAAACATTTTGCGAGCTCTTAATGGTTAAGAACCTCTTACTGGTTTAGCAATTAATGGTTCAAACGTCTAACTGGTTCAACAATTAACCATTTAAAAGTTGCCAAACAGCCCCTAGCTTATCTAAGACGAAAGGAACGTTTCAAAGATGATGCAGGAACAAAGCAACGGCTAAAGCGTAGTCGGCGTGAAGCTAGTTTTCTAAATGGTAATTTCCCACAAAACAAGTTATGCTCAAACAGGCTTCAAGCTCAAAAAGTATATATGACAAACCTCAGCTAGGATCAAATCTTCCACTGAGATTAAAATTCTGAACACAAAAATCCCAGCTACGCATTTAACCAGCTTTGTAGCTCATTTTTTAACGAATAGTCTTCGTCTTCAAACCATTCAAAACCAACTTGCAATGCAGTTACTCTCGAGCCTAAGTTGGTACCTAGGATGTCGGTAGATCACGTATGAGACAGGTTTCGGTAATCTTACACCAATACTTTGACTATAAAACCATGTCCCAAATTGGTGAAGAAACTATACACAGGCTCATACAAGTTACTATGCATAACTTAAAATTTTCTACCAGCTTATTTAAGCAAGAAACTATCTAAACAGGTCCAAACTCAAAAATGAGATGTATTGAAACAGCACAGCAAACTCAAAAAACAGTTAACTTCAGAAGGAAACAGTCTCATAACCAAAACTGCAACAAGTTCATACAAAGCTTAACTAAAATGAAACATCAATAACATTAAAATGCAGAAGTTAAATTCCAACAAAATATCCTTTTAGTAAAGCAAAACTTAAAACCAACACGAAAAAGAATCACCGTTTAAAGGTCTTGTACGCTCAAACCTGCATTATAAACAATCAATAAGTAACTAACTCAACAAGTAAACAACAGAACTAATCAAGTAAGCTGCTAACAAACCTGGGGGAAGAGATTGCTTCAACTTGTTGGCCTTATCGGCATCATGGACACACAAAGTGTAAAGGTACTTTGAGCACCTGACCTTGAACTTCACAACATCTTTGCTCCTCTTGATTTTCACTGACCTGGCGTCTTTCCTTCTTGCGGTAAGAAGGAAATCCTTAATCTCGTGAATTTGCTTAGGCTGATCAATATCAATTTAAAAATTAGATTCAACTTGAAGATAAACAGGTTCAATTGACATCAAATCCAACTTAAATACATTACACATAAATCCGGTATGGTACCGGGTATATTCGGTACCGGTGCTCATCCCTATTGACAATAACCCAATGTTTTAAAATCCGGTTTTTTAATCATACCGGATTAGGCACAAAAATGGTTTACCCGGTTGAACCGGGTTGTGCCGGACGGTTCAACCGGGTTGACTTGTTAATTGTATAATTTCATAAATTACAATATTAACTCAAAAAATAATAATTAAAATGGAAATATGGAACGAACGATGGGGTGATGGAAGTCTGGAACAAGTCACGAATGATGGAGTGATGAAGCAAGTTTTGAATTTTGATCGATGGAGATAAAATATTAAAAGTTGTTAGGTGAAAGCTAAGAGTAAACATGGAGATTGGACGATAAAAAGTAAAATCCTAACCCAAAAAACAAACGTGAGACGGTACCGGTATAACGGTTCAAACCGGTATACCGGATTTTACCGGCGGTACAAAGTCTATGCCGTTTCTCCACTTACCGGGGTGTTTCGGACCGGATTTACATCCGAAAACGGTAATACCGGTATAACCGGCCGGTATTTACCGGTTTTTAAAACATTGCAATAACCTAGTGTTAAGATTTTAAAAAGATTCTTCAAAATGTATGTGTTAAAAATTATGAGAGCTATATGAAATCTTCATCTAATCACAAATCACATGTTAACAAATCATTTAGGCTAATCAACATCCATTATAAATTTAAAATTAAGTTCATATTGCAGATAAACGAGTACAATTGACATCAAATCCAACCTAAAAACATTACACAGAAGAAACAAAAACACAATTATCGCTAACCATAGCTTAATTTGCAAAATTTAAAACCTAAATTCGATAAATAATCACACGTATGAACTTCGCATTCAGATCCACTACTCAGTTCACAGGTCACATACTCATAAAACGGAAGATGATCACCTAATGCGCAGAATTTAAAGCTCAAAATCAAGATGAAAGCTATATGAAAGCTGCATCTAAACATCAATCAGCAGATAATTAGTCAACGACAAAAAACGCCGATAAAACCGATTCGTCCAGATGAATAATTACTCATAGAACAGAAATTGAAGAACAAGATGACTAAAACAATCAAATCGAACAACAGCAAGATGCAATACAGCATGATCTTCAGCTTCAATTGCTAAGAAAAACGGATGGGAGCTTACCATTTTGGAGACAGAGAGATGACGGCAGATGAAAGAGGAACTGAAACCCTAATGCTGCAAAGAAAACAAGCTAAGGGCTTTATTATAAACCTAATAAAACCTAATGGGCATAAGGTCTATGTGTTTTGTTATGGGCTTTAATAAATACGTCTTTGTTATTGGGCCTGTTAACCACGGTTCATTATGGGTAGAGAGGTGCACAAAAAAATTGTAACCGGAACCGGAAAAAAACCGGGCCCAGGTATTAAAAAAACTGGTTTTTTCGTATTGGGAACCGTACCCGACCCTACCCACCGGGTACGCATAGGGTATAGTTTTCTATGTAAAAAACCAGACCCTATTTATACCCTTTTGTACCCGGGGTTTTTTAATACCCGAAGCTGGGTTGTACCTGTACCCGACTTTTTTTTATACCCGGAACTGGGATTTCCGAATACCAGAATATCAGTTTATTTTAATTGTTATATGTTTTTCTTTTTATAGTTTAATAATTAAATATTGTGATTTTATTTGTTAGAAAATTAATATATTTCTTATGATAAAACATAAAAGCAAACTGTGAATATGTGATGCATTATGCACTACTTTTTCTTTATTGTGAGCTAACTCAAAATAACAAACATAATCATATTTTTAAGTTTTAAACCGTGAGCCAACTCAAAATAACAAACATATCCATATTTATAAGTTTTAACCTTAAAATAAACTCCACATTTCTCATCCATACTGTTTGTTTATCGTTTGAACATCTTACAAGCATGCTTTGCTTGCAACAAAAATAAAAGTTTAGCTATCTTAGAAGCATGCTTTGTCTACAACATATAATTAAAGTTTTGCCATAAGAGATTCAAAGAAGGTTTTTTCAATACCTGAAATGCCTAGTTTATTAATACCCGGTTATTGTACCTGGTTTTTGAAGAACCAGTTCCAGGGCCGTCTCCGAGAATGATAAAAAAAATTTGGGCCCCGGGCGAAAAAAAAATGGTATAATATAAACTCATCAAATATATATCAAGAAACCACAATATGACATGCTAATCATGGGGTTTGAACTAATGACCTCAAGATTATAACTCAAAACATTAACCAATTAATCATATAATCATCTTGTTAACAAGATCGAAGAGTCAATTAATTAAATGAATTGATAGTTCAAAACAGTTTAGGAAATAAAAAATACATGGGATTAACTGAAAATTGTTTAGGAAATAAAAATGGAAATGAAGAATTTAGAACTCATGACCTTGGTTTTCAAATTTGAGTATCTTAACCATTGAACTAGCTTCATTTTTGGTTACTTAAGTCATTTATTAAATATGTAAGATAACAGTGCTTATTTAAAAATCTTGACCCTAAATTTTTGTTGGGCCCTATAAATCTTTTGGGCCTTGGCGTTTGCCCGGGCTACCCAGCCCACAAAGCCGGGCCTGACCAGTTCCATACCCGACCCGGAACCGGTGTAACACCCCGAAAACAGGTTTGGTAATTAAACCCCGTTAATACTAAAGACGGGGAAAATACCGTTAGTGGTAAAAATTTAACCCGGTGAATATTAAGACTTAAATAAGTAATCCTAATATTTACTAAAAGGTGAATAAAAGCTTTTAAGGAAATAAAAATGATAAAAGACCCGAGTTAACGGGACCTAAAATAAACTTAGTCATAAATATTCCCGGACCAGCTAAGTTAACTAGGATATTAAACCTAGTTAATAAGTGGGAATATTATTGAAAATAATTAGGTTGTGACCTAATTAATAACTAACTAAACACGAGGGACCAAAGCCGGATAACTTGAAAATGGAATTAAAAACTAAAAAAACAAAACACAACACACACACACAAGAGTGTGTATGCGTGTGTGAGGATCGACCAGGAAGAGCTTTAAGGAGCTCAAACCCTAACTTCAACAAATCCATCAAATTGAAGGTCAAATCTGGCCCGAATCGGATGCATGAACACATATTAATGATCACCAAGTCGTGGGGATCACAAGGTATGTTGAATCTTATGATTTAGTGATACTTTGAAATTATGATGAACAATCATAATCGAAATTCTGGAATGAATGTTAAATCTATGAGTGTTATTGTGATGAAATCCATGTTTAGGAACAACCTTAGTTAATAATTTGATAAACTAGTGTTGAAAAATAGAAATTTGATGATTACCCATATGTGTGCTAAGTGGGTTTTATGACAAGAAGATGAATACTTGAATTAGAGTGTTAAATTGACGAATATTGATGTTATGATACTAGTACTAAGTGTAGTTCATGAACACTAGACATGAAAGTTTGAATTTTGATGTTAATCGTGGTAAAAATAACTAGTTATGAACTAGTTAGCAAATGTGTAGAAGTATGCCCATTAGGTGTTTGTTAAAATGCCTAAATGAGAAGTAAAGTGTTGGAATTCAAGTAAAACGCGTAATCGGCAAGCTTGACTAATTACATAAGACATAGGGATAAAACGGGTTCCAATCATAATGTTGATTTGCCTTAATCGTACATATTATATGATTAAATGTAGTTGACTTTAGAAAGTCAAACTAACTAGTGATGAAGTCGAATAGTAGTTTCGACAAAGAAAATAAGTAAGGTGGAATAGTCGTGATTGTTAATGACTAATCTAACCACCTTGTAAATGTTGAAAATAGTTTGACGCTCAACGAGCTAGGTGAAAGGCTTGGGGAAGGAAGCGGGTCAAACGAATCAAGAATGAAGGAAAAAGCATAATTCGGATGCAAGGTAAGTATAGCTTACACTAGTCTTATATGTTAGAATATTCTCTTAGCGTATTAGTTACGAATAAGATAAATACATAATTGAGGTATGATGTTCCGACGGGTAAACATACAGAACAAGGTAGTCGAGCATGACAAGAAACCATGTTAATGGTTTAAAAGGAATTAAATCGGTAATTCGACCATTTTATGATAAATGGAAAATAAACTTTTGAATGGTTACCTTATAGGGTAAACCAAAACAAACAATAAGGGTAAAACGGTAAATTGGTCATGCGTTGACCATAACTATTTGTTTTGAAAGACACTGTAAGGCGTAAGCCATGATAAGCGTTAAGAAAATGATTAATAAGTGAAATGACCACACGGTGTAAACCGAAGCGAGTCATATAGATGAGATAGTAATAAATATCATCTCGCCAATATAATCGGTCACTTAGACCAAATGGGTCAAAGGTGAAATTATCACCCTTTGACAATAACGACTAATGATTATTGTCGAGCTATATTATTTCAGGTGTAAATGCCAACTGGGCATTAGCAACGCTATGAATTAGCGGTTATAAAAGCAAGGTATTAAAAACGGGTCAATACATTGATCTGCGCCAGGTATGTGAAAAAGGGTAACACTCATTCAGAACATGTGGTTCAGTGAGTGTTAAAAGTAGTCCAAATGAACATTTGGCTACTTGATAAGTAAATCAAATGTTTTAAGTAATGAACATTGCGTTTGGAAAGCTTAATGACTTTTCATACAAAATCATAGGTTAAAAGAGGGATTATGGGTCAAATATACCTTCAAAAGTCCTTCATTGTAAATAAAAGACTAAAATGACCAAAACACCTTTGGAGGCTAAATTGAGCAAACAACCTTTTTAAAGTTGTTTGGAAATGAGTTTTATGATTAGATAAATACTTAGAATAAGTATAGAAGCATTTGAAAGTGATTTTAGGCTCGAAAGTGCTTAATTAACCTTAACGGGTCAAAATAAGCATACGGGTGAAAACGGGTTTAAATTGTGTAATAAACCTATGATTAGAACCTAAAATGGTAGGTAATATTAAATTGAAGAGATGTATGTGATATAGGAATCAAACAAATACGTTGTTTGATAAAATGCGTAAACGGGTCAAAACTTTGTAAAAAGGTAATAAGCCGAAGCCATAAAAGCTTCAAAATTTATTAAGCCGGACGTCGGATTTTAACTCCATGTGATGGAGAATCAAATTACAATCACGTAGGAAGAAACGGTAGGTTAAACGGACAAGCGGTTTGAAAGATACGAAGGATTTCGTGTCAACTACGGCATAAAGGAAATTGGGCTGATACAGAGTCCACCGTAACTTACGGTGCCACCGTAAGTTACGGTGGAGATGAAAATGCTACGGTGGGTTTCTACTGTTATACGGTAGAAACAAATTAAACCAGAGGCCACCGTAACTTACGGTTCCACCGTAAGTTACGGTGGAGGCCAGAATTGAAAATTTTGTTTTGGGTGATCAATGGTAGAAACAAATTAAACCAGAGGCCACCGTAACTTACGGTTCCACCGTAAGTTACGGTGGAGGCCAGAATTGAAAATTTTGTTTTGGGTGATCAATTGTTTCTCGGATTCGTTTAGACACGTTTTAAGCCCTGTATGACTAAAGCATTTCATGTTTATGAAATGTAGGTACACCTTGGATGCCGGAAGATGATCAAGCTCAACGAAGAACCGAACACGATACAGTTACATGCTTCCGCACTTTGACACGTTGTAAATTTTAAACAACAAATTCAACCACGTTATGTAGAATAACTTATGATTTGTAAAAGTTTTAATAAACCCGTATTTTTGTAGTATGTGTAGTCTTAACTACACATCTAATTGTTGGTATTTACATATAAAATCGCTTATTAGTAACTAGGGTGTTACAAGTTGGTATCAGAGCCTTGGTTTAAGAGATTCGAGTATGGTGGGGAGGAACCATGCTTGGACTTAAACCTTATGCTCTTGACAAAGAATAGTGTTCGGTTCGAGGCTTGATCGCAAATCCGGTAAGTGCATGTATGCTAATGGTCTAACGTATTAAAGTATTGTAGACAACACATAGGGTTACTGTGTAATACACGTTACCCCAATTAAATGATTGATATAGTTGACAAAAATACGCGCGTTGACGCGTATAGTAAAAAAAAGCCTTGTATTATAATACAGGCGATTATTGAAGTTGATATTATTAACTTTTGTGAATATCTTGATTGAAGGACACTTGCATTTAAAGATGACAAGAGTTGAACAAATTAAGGATATGATAGAGGAACGGTCCGAAGTATGACGATAGGAGCATGCTCACTAAGGACTAAATCACGTAACGACCGCGAACAAGGTTAATGGCAAGAAACGCCCGTCGGGGCAAGCATTACCAGGTGCGTGTTTTTAAATATAATAGCACAATTAGCAATATGCAACAAACATGTAGAGAATGATCGTTGCATAGGTAAATTAGAAACTTGGAAAACCTGAACAGAAATACATATCCAGGATATAATTTCCAAGAAAACTGAATAGAGGCGTTACTTACATAGGGCGTGATGTGAAAACTATAAAAAGGTCGTGTATGTCATGTGTTAAATCGCTTACTCTGGCCAAGTAAGTAGTGGCATATGATACCACGAGTTTCATATAGCGGACACATTTACATCCGATGTAGTAAGGGCGGAGTGAATGAGACTAATTAAAAAAGTACCCAAATGAATCAGATAAGCAAAATATTTGATAATAATGTAAACGCACAACCGAGTGACGGAAGCGTATTACATTAGGATAATGAGCCCGAGTGAAGGGACAAAGAAGCATGTAAAATGATTTAGACAAGTATTGGGAGGGAGTGTACTTACACTCGAACCCAGAAAACGCAAGCATGTAAAACGATTTAGACAAGTATTGGGAGGGAGTGTACTTACACTCGAACCCGGAAAACGCAAGCATGTAAAATGATTTAGACAAATATTGGGAGGGAGTGTACTTACACTCAAACCCGGAAAACGCAAACATGTAAAATGATTTAGACAAGCATTGGGAGGGAGTGTACTTACACTCGAACCCGGAAAATGCGAATATGTCCCTAAACGAGTCGTTTTTGTAAAACGTCAAACTTAAAGACAAAGTCGGAATATAAAAATGAAGCGAGGTCTTAATGAATACCGGGAGGGTTGCAATAATAACGACTTCGGTAAAACACCCGGTGGATGGGTAAGAATTAAACACATGCGTAAACCAAGAGATGTGAACGCGGGTTGAAAAATTAAAGTAACTTGGGTTACGAGTTATGACTATAAAATCTCGTATATAGAAATTGTGAGTAAATATGTTCAACTATTCGAAGTCGAATGGGTTGAATAAAGAATAAAGCTGATTGTTTATAAGTGATGGATTTCATATTAATAGGTCAAACATGTTGAATACAATATAACGCCGAATGGCACAAATGAGCGCTAGCCAGATAAAGGTAGCGTTAAATGCAAGAAAATAATGAGCCCGGTAATGGGATATAACCAAATAAGAATAAAATATGGACTGTCAATATCCTGGTATGGATAATTGACAAAAGTTAAAGAGAAGATCCTAAAACTAAAACTTCGGTTTTAGTAAGAAATAATGTTTTTATAAACATAAATTCTGATAGGAATTTAAATAGTAAGCATGAAGGATACAAGTCTTGACACTGATAGGCGCAAGACGATATATTCGAAAAGTGATATTTTCGAAAATGAAATCTGATATAAATTAAACATGATATAACACAATCACGGTCAAGAAATGTAATGTGAAGTAGAATCACATTATAACCAAGCAAGCGGTAAAAAGTAACTGGACTAATAAGTCTAATTAGTGAGACCCGTCAAGGTCATTTAAATAAATTTGGTTTGCTTGTAAGCGGTAGGTTCGGTATGACTGAACCGAATAAATAAATTTGAAGACAAAAGAAATTACTGCTAAAAGTGAAAGATTTCATGAAAGACCTTTAAACGGGTCAAAGTAACGGATTCATAAAGAATTCGATAGTATATGAAAGCGATGGATATCGCTAAGTTAACTAAACTAGTGGAAATAACGAGATTTTACGTTATTTCAAGTTGCATTATGTCATATGAGATACGTGAATGATTAATAACCAAAAGGATATTATCATACATTTCGGGTGATATCAACAATTGGTTAAAAAAATAAAAGTAATGTTCAAAGGATTTCTCGGAACAAATGCATTAAGTTTAAATTCAATGAATTATGTAAGAAAAGGTTTCGAGGACGAAACCTCTTTAAGGGGGGTAGACTTGTAACACCCCGAAAACAGGTTTGGTAATTAAACCCCGTTAATACTAAAGACGGGGAAAATACCGTTAGTGGTAAAAATTTAACCCGGTGAATATTAAGACTTAAATAAGTAATCCTAATATTTACTAAAAGGTGAATAAAAGCTTTTAAGGAAATAAAAATGATAAAAGACCCGAGTTAACGGGACCTAAAATAAACTTAGTCATAAATATTCCCGGACCAGCTAAGTTAACTAGGATATTAAACCTAGTTAATAAGTGAGAATATTATTGAAAATAATTAGGTTGTGACCTAATTAATAACTAACTAAACACGAGGGACCAAAGCCGGGTAACTTGAAAATGGAATTAAAAACTTAAAAAAAAAAAAAACACAACACACACACAAGAGTGTGTGTGCGTGTGTGAGGATCGACCAGGAAGAGCTTTAGGGAGCTCAAACCCTAACTTCAACAAATCCATCAAATTGAAGGTCAAATCTGGCCCGAATCGGATGCATGAACACATATTAATGATCACCAAGTCGTGGGGATCACAAGGTATGTTGAATCTTATGATTTAGTGATACTTTGAAATTATGATGAACAATCATAATCGAAATTCTGGAATGAATGTTAAATCTATGAGTGTTATTGTGATGAAATCCATGTTTAGGAACAACCCTAGTTAATAATTTGATAAACTAGTGTTGAAAAATAGAAATTTGATGATTACCCATATGTGTGCTAAGTGGGTTTTATGAAAAGAAGATGAATACTTGAATTAGAGTGTTAAATTGATGAATATTGATGTTATGATACTAGTACTAAGTGTAGTTCATGAACACTAGACATGAAAGTTTGAATTTTGATGTTAATCGTGGTAAAAATAACTAGTTATGAACTAGTTAGCAAATGTGTAGAAGTATGCCCATTAGGTGTTTGTTAAAATGCCTAAATGAGAAGTAAAGTGTTGGAATTCAAGTAAAACGCGTAATCGGCAAGCTTGACTAATTACATGAGACATAGGGATAAAACGGGTTCCAATCATAATGTTGATTTGCCTTAATCGTACATATTATATGATTAAATGTAGTTGACTTTAGAAAGTCAAACTAACTAGTGATGAAGTCGAATAGTAGTTTCGACAAAGAAAATAAGTAAGGTGGAATAGTCGTGATTGTTAATGACTAATCTAACCACCTTGTAAATGTTGAAAATAGTTTGACGCTCAACGAGCTAGGTGAAAGGCTTGGGGAAGGAAGCGGGTCAAACGAATCAAGAATGAAGGAAAAAGCATAATTCGGATGCAAGGTAAGTATAGCTTACACTAGTCTTATATGTTAGAATATTCTCTTAGCGTATTAGTTACGAATAAGATAAATACATAATTGAGGTATGATGTTCCGACGGGTAAACATACAGAACAAGGTAGTCGAGCATGACAAGAAACCATGTTAATGGTTTAAAAGGAATTAAATCGGTAATTCGACCATTTTATGATAAATGGAAAATAAACTTTTGAATGGTTACCTTATAGGGTAAACCAAAACAAACAATAAGGGTAAAACGGTAAATTGGTCATGCGTTGACCATAACTATTTGTTTTGAAAGACACTGTAAGGCGTAAGCCATGATAAGCGTTAAGAAAATGATTAATAAGTGAAATGACCACACGGTGTAAACCGAAGCGAGTCATATAGATGAGATAGTAATAAATATCATCTCGCCAATATAATCGGTCACTTAGACCAAATGGGTCAAAGGTGAAATTATCACCCTTTGACAATAACGACTAATGATTATTGTCGAGCTATATTATTTCAGGTGTAAATGCCAACTGGGCATTAGCAACGCTATGAATTAGCGGTTATAAAAGCAAGGTATTAAAAACGGGTCAATACATTGATCTGCGCCAGGTATGTGAAAAAGGGTAACACTCATTCAGAACATGTGGTTCAGTGAGTGTTAAAAGTAGTCCAAATGAACATTTGGCTACTTGATAAGTAAATCAAATGTTTTAAGTAATGAACATTGCGTTTGGAAAGCTTAATGACTTTTCATACAAAATCATAGGTTAAAAGAGGGATTATGGGTCAAATATACCTTCAAAAGTCCTTCATTGTAAATAAAAGACTAAAATGACCAAAACACCTTTGGAGGCTAAATTGAGCAAACAACCTTTTTAAAGTTGTTTGGAAATGAGTTTTATGATTAGATAAATACTTAGAATAAGTATAGAAGCATTTGAAAGTGATTTTAGGCTCGAAAGTGCTTAATTAACCTTAACGGGTCAAAATAAGCATACGGGTGAAAACGGGTTTAAATTGTGTAATAAACCTATGATTAGAACCTAAAATGGTAGGTAATATTAAATTGAAGAGATGTATGTGATATAGGAATCAAACAAATACGTTGTTTGATAAAATGCGTAAACGGGTCAAAACTTTGTAAAAAGGTAATAAGCCGAAGCCATAAAAGCTTCAAAATTTATTAAGCCGGACGTCGGATTTTAACTCCATGTGATGGAGAATCAAATTACAATCACGTAGGAAGAAACGGTAGGTTAAACGGACAAGCGGTTTGAAAGATACGAAGGATTTCGTGTCAACTACGGCATAAAGGAAATTGGGCTGATACAGAGTCCACCGTAACTTACGGTGCCACCGTAAGTTACGGTGGAGATGAAAATGCTACGGTGGGTTTCTACTGTTATACGGTAGAAACAAATTAAACCAGAGGCCACCGTAACTTACGGTTCCACCGTAAGTTACGGTGGAGGCCAGAATTGAAAATTTTGTTTTGGGTGATCAATGGTAGAAACAAATTAAACCAGAGGCCACCGTAACTTACGGTTCCACCGTAAGTTACGGTGGAGGCCAGAATTGAAAATTTTGTTTTGGGTGATCAATTGTTTCTCGGATTCGTTTAGACACGTTTTAAGCCCTGTATGACTAAAGCATTTCATGTTTATGAAATGTAGGTACACCTTGGATGCCGGAAGATGATCAAGCTCAACGAAGAACCGAACACGATACAGTTACATGCTTCCGCACTTTGACACGTTGTAAATTTTAAACAACAAATTCAACCACGTTATGTAGAATAACTTATGATTTGTAAAAGTTTTAATAAACCCGTATTTTTGTAGTATGTGTAGTCTTAACTACACATCTAATTGTTGGTATTTACATATAAAATCGCTTATTAGTAACTAGGGTGTTACAACCGGGTATACTCAGTATGGTTTTTTATATTATGAACCGGAAAAAAATCTTTCAATACCCGGTATAAGTGATACCCGACCATACCTGGAACCGGTTTCATAACCGGAACCGGGTATTGAAAAACCCGTTTTTTTATGCTAGGAATCGAAACCGGAACCAGTTCTTTCAATACCCGATATAAGTGATACCTGACCATACCCGGAACCGGTTCCATAACCGAAACCGGATATTGAAAAAACCTGGTTTGTGCACCTCTAATTATGGGAGTGTTCGATAAGTTCAAAAATCCCAATGGTTTTAGAAAATGCACCAAATACAATGGAGAGTTGATTATTAAGGTGACCAAAACAATCATGTGCTTGGTTATGTTAGCGCCTTGCTAGTTTATTTAATGATGTTTTCTGTTAGTCGTTTAAGAAAAAGAGGTTGTGACCCGTAACAGTGCAGTGCAGGTTGAGTGAGCCAAGTAGATACCATGGTCACGCCACACTGAGCTGGTGGTGAGTGGTGTGACCATGAAAGGGTTACCGTAGGTGTAACCATGGGTCCATGGCGTTAAAAAGATCTTGGGCATGATTCTTTATACATAATATTTGAATTAATAAAATAAATGCACTTATGCAATATATTTTTTATTATAGTATTTAATCTAAGATTTAATCTGATTTTTCTTAAATAAATTGTGATCTTGAGCTTCTAAAAGATAAACTAAATAAACAATCTTGCTTATTTTTTTTTCCTGAACATTCTAATATAATTTTAACGAAAATATGGTTGTTTAAAAAAAATTATTTTTGGTCTTGTAAGCGGTTTTGACACGTATATGAATTGACATTTCAGATGATAAGTAATTGTTTATAATAATTAACATTATTGTTTGAAAATAATTAACAGTATGCACTAAAAACACTCACATTTCACCTTTCACTAACCATAATACCCCAAGTGATCAAGTGATGGTAAGTGTGATCACCCTTAGCCTACTTGGCATGCCTTTTACTATCACCACTTGTGGCCTAATGATAGAGAGACTCGGGTTCTTCAATGGAGACCCAAGTTCAATCCCTACTTGTGTTACTTTGGTGGATTAGGCAATGATGAATAGAGCCTAGCCTCCTTGCAGAGGAGCCGGACTCTATCCTGAGCCCACCCGGGTTTTTCGTCTCACCGTGTGTTACGCTAAAGAGTTTTGCTCTTGTGGTGGCACGAGTGTCAAGTGGCAGTTGGTGGAATGGTTCTCGGGGGAACACCCAAGCCAAATTCTAAAGCCAACGTGGGTCCGGTTAAGACAACATAGTCTGGTCGGAGTGTGGCAACGGGGCTCTCTAATTTGGGAAGTACAGTAACCTAATACAAGAAAGTCGTCGTTAAAAAAAAACCTCGCTAACTATAACACATGGTCTTATGTAGTTTGTTAAATATGGTACGCTTGTTGACTTATTTAACATTTGAGAATGTAAACGTAATTGCACAAATTAAGTAATCACGTTTAGGCAATAAGAAGGGTCGTCTCATTGGTTTGAGACCCACTTATGATCTATATATGACTGGTGATTCTGATACTTTATAACTTTTTAAAATACTTTTAGAAACATCCCTATATAAGAACGTGGGGTATGGGGCGGGGGTTTGGGCGTGGGTTGGGGGAAAACGCCCAAGCCACCATCCCAGGTGGGATTGGGTTGGGGCGTGGCCCTTGGGGCTTGGGTTTCAAGCCGGGCGTGGGGCGGGTCTAGCAAGGTGACATGACGGGCTATGAATGGCCAAAACAAACTAGCCGTTGGGTGCTATTTTGAAAAAAAAATTTTAATTTTTCCTTTATAACCTTACCATATTTATCATTTTCTCACACAATATCAAACACATAAAACACAATCTTGCCATGAGTTCTTCAAGTTATACTGAATCGTCATCATCATCTGACGATGGTGCGGAAATATTTCTACAAACGATCGCGACGATGGTGAAAGCTATCGTGGAAAACGAAGAGGAGGAGGAAGAGACTCAACAGCCTAAACGCAGGAGAAGGTACATTGCTCGTGAACGGCTCACCGCTAACGATTTGGTGGATCATGTTTCAACGATTCATGGGTTCGAAACAGACGAAGACGACGAAGAATGATTGTTTTTTATTTTGATAATTATTCTATATTCTTACATTTTCAAAGAGGATTAACAGTAACTATAGTTTGAAAAGGTGAAGCCAATCAAAGGTTGCCACTTATATTCCAATAACTTAATTTTCTTTTTAGTGTTTCACACGATAAAATTTATATATATAGAGGAACAAAGATAAAGCATTACTAAAATCTAAGTGGACAAGTGGTTAGGTTGTATTACTTTGTAATGGAGAGGTACAAGAGTTCAATCCCAACAGCTAGCATGGTTTGGCTCTTTTATAATTATAAATGTTTTTTTAAATATTATTATGATATAACTATAATAATAAATTTATATTAATGGCCTATTTTTATAATTTTCACCACCAATATTTAGTAAATTTTATAATTGTTTATATTTTAACAATTATTATTATTATTATAAATAATTTATTTTCCCTTTTAATTTTTAAATCCTTTAAGCTATAAAAATAAAAGTTTTTAACTCATTTAATTTAATTTTCCTTCAATAGGTTGCATTTGTAAACTTTAAAAAATGAATAAATGTGTTACTGTGTTTAGTTCGGTATAAATTTCGTTTTTAAAATTTTTGATCGATATAAAACATGTGTTGACATTATTTTGGACATATTACGACTTTATGCTTTTAGGTTTCCTCTTTCAGTTACTATAGCGAGTGTCGTTATCGTAACCTGCCGAAATGATACTGACTGAATTCCCCGCTGCGGAGCGCGGGTATTCCCACTAGTTATTTATGTTTATGTAGTTTAAAAAAAATATGTATTTTTATTATTTATGTAGTTATAAATATATATATATATTTAAAAAAAATGTTGATGTTGCTTGGCCACGCCAGCCAACCCAAGCCCCACCGTACCCCTTAAAACTTGGCGTGGGTTGGGGGAATATTCAACATGCACGTGTCAACTAATGCCCCAACCCAAGCCCACCATACCCCACGGTCTTATGGCTTATTCGAAACGTCGTTATGTTTTGACAAAATGGTCCCACAACACCCCCACCCCTCCTTCAAGAAAATGTTGTCACATCCTGATTTTGTGGTGGGCCCGAACTTAGGGTATATGACTAATTGATACAAATATTCACAAATAATACAGTGGAAGTCTTGGGAGTATAAAAATAATTATTACAAATTACAAGTATCCAAAGTTCAAAAATATTATATAGACCAAAGTGTATAAAGATCCACAGACGGATCAGATAAACAAATGATTACATAAACATACTACTAGGCTTCATGCATGGAGTTGCAATTCCACTAATTCATTTACTGGGCAGCTTCCAGCCTATTTACGTACCTTGCAACCTGCGCTTAGTCTTTTGAAGATACGTTAGTTTACACTAGTAAATACAAATAACCGACACATTTTGAAAATATTTCAAAATCATTTTAATGTACACTAAGGTACATATATTTTAATGGCCCTCCCCTCATCTCCATCATGTTTTTTTTATTTAATTTAGAGAAAGAACAGGGGGGTTAAAATTAAAAAGAAATTAAATAAAAAGCAAGTGGTCCGTGGAGATCGTGGGATGGTCATAGGTTCAAGAGAGACAGTGTTGGGGAGCCTGGTGGTCCTAAGTGGCACCTCCATGACCCTCTTATGGTCCCATACTAGATGGACTAAGAGTCATAACCCAAAGTTATTAGTGAGGACCTCGATATCTCAAACGCATACAATTGTCTTATTAATCTAAAAACATGATTAGTCATACAAAATAATCAAATTTAACAAATCGTTCAATGAAAATAAAAGCCATCACAATGCCCAAAAATGGGATGTTATAATTAAGCAACCTGGGGGATAGTGCACGGTTGTAACACCTCGTAAAATCACGTTCAATGAAGTATTGACACGTGTAATAAACCCTAATAAAGTCAAACCTTGAATATAAGGGACTAATTTTTCGAAAAATCGAAAAACATTAATTATGAAAGAACTGGAAGTATTATCATACCTAAAATAAGTTTCTAAATAACCTTTTACGGTTTTATATTCACAAATGAGCCACTTGTTAATCAAGTGTAGCCGTTTGTGTAATTAATTGGAAGTTTGCGCAATAAAGGGTTAAAAGCGTCAACATGTTAAATTCTTACCTCTGAGTGACCTTTTAACAAACCGAAAGCCTCATGATATTTGATTATACTCTCGGGAATGCCAATCATTGGCCATCCAAGGCTTTTCTGCCAAAAAGTGAAGTTACGCGCAACTTTGCAAGTATAAGGGACTAAAAGTGTCAATATGTTTAATTATACCTCTAATTGACCTTTTAGCGAAGCCCGAAGCATTATTATGTTTAATAATACTTTCGAGAATGCCTAATATGGATTAGATAAGGCTTCAATGCTATTAAATGATGAGATACGCAAGTTTGCGCAATAGAGGGACCTAAAGCGTCAAACTGCAAAAGTATGTCGATTCGTATGTTATCGGACCTTCTAAATTATGACCATGAGTTATACATACCCTAATTATCCTTTTTATAGCTTAGATATAGGCTTAGAGGTGTTTGGTGCGCAAAAATAAACTTTTAAGTCATGTAGGGACTAAAAGTGTCAAAAAGTGCACAAGTTTGCATTTTCGCGCATATCTCACATTCTGAATATCCCCGGGCATCCAAAAATTTATGTAAGCATTAAAATATTATGCTTTAGTGTTTGGCTTGTCAAAAATCCATTCGTCGCGCAATTTGGATCGTTATTCGCGCTTATGCGCATTCCGTCGTAATTAAGCGAACAACGCGATCGTACGACCAAACGAACCAACATCCGGCATATTTTTGAACATGTTTCATGTCCACAATGTTTAGGCATCATTTTAGGGCCTTAAAATTGGCTTGACGGGCCTTAGAAGTGTCGAAAATGAGCTTAAACACTAACAGAGACCAAAACTGTCAATATTGCAAAGTTGTTTCAGATCAGAAGGGCCAGGCGGCCCGCGTAAACCCTTGGTGTCTCCTTACGCAGCCCGTGTCAGCTTCCCAGATCAGTTTAATCAGTTTTAACAGCTGTTAACAGCTGTTATGTACTCCAAATCCAATTCCACATGTTGTTTCGTGATGCAAGGGGGCCATATTGAGGTACCATGGTGTTACTACAAGTGTAGGGATGAGATTAAAGCACGATTATCAAGAAACGATCTTAACGGTCACCCGAAATCTATAAATACCCACCTCATTTTCCTTCAAACTCACACCTTGATCTTGAATTCTCTAAGTTGGAGACTTTGCTCTTCATACCTGAGAATTTAGGATCAACCCTCCTTGCTTGGACCCTTTGTAAGTGTCCTTTCGTGCTTAGTTTATTTTGTTTAGCGTTTATAGCCGAAAAGTCAAGCATTTTGATAAACGCTTTGACTTTTAAACGGTTGAGCCATTATTCGTAATGAACATGGTTACGTGACCGTAATTAGTAGGTGTTAAACCCTCAAAAAGGGCACCTCCTAATTACCACGTTTACTTAGTTTAATTGTCGGGTCAAATAAAAGTCAAACGGGTTTGTTTTAAATAAAATTCATAACTATTAATATAGAAGTCATAAAAAAAATCAGTTTTCTCACTTTAATAACTTGGTAATTATTAGTTGAACATGTCTAAGCATGTTCAACCCGACAATTCTAAGTATAGGCTCGGTTTGGGACTGAAAGTCGCAAAAGTTGACTTTTGCTTTGACTTTCAGTTCTGACCCGATTTAGCTTAGTTTAGATATGCCTTAGGATTCCTTTAGGACCAGGTTATAGGTAAGTGTAAGCCTCTGAGGTTATACAACTTGGATCCTTAGTTATCCTATTCATTGCATGTTTCCGTTATATGCTTAAATGTTGACCATTGTGCCCTTTTGACCCCAAAAACTTTTGCAACTGCTTTTATATGATAAGTAAAATAATTTAAGCTTTTTTGAGATGATAAAAATACCAGCTTTTCTTTAAAAACCCGGAAATCGCCTTTTCACGCGTTTTAACGCATAGTATGTATAAAAACCATTTTAAATATATAACACTTGATACCTACTGATATTTTTAGTAAATCTATATACTTTAACAGTAAGCAAAAGTTTTAAACTCAGGTTTCCAAATCTGACCTTTAAACCTTATGTGAAATTACCAAAATGCCCCTTCGGTGCATAGTTTGGTTATAAATGATAAAATTCACATATGTGTAATACCCTACTGGTATAACTTATTAAAGTAAGTATTTTTACTGATTAAATCAGATCTGAAACTCAGATTCATATTAAACCTCTTATATAACCTTTTAAATGACCAAAATACCCCTACGGGGCATAAATTGGTTTTAAATTCGTTTTGGGCATAACGGAAGGTATCTTACTGATATCACAACATGTTTAAGGCATATTAACTTAGGAAACATGTATATGACTCTTATGGTTACCCGTTACGCATATTTCGCGTTCGGATCGGTTTATGTAACTAGTTTGCATAAATTGACCAAAACGGGTCAAACCTAATCATTTTTGCCTCAAAATCCAGAATGTGTTTAGTTTACCCATATTATACATGTCTCCAAACTTGTCGGGTCTAAATCACATTCTATTCCGGTCTTCGCTTAATTATGCGTTTTGAACCGTAAACCTTTCCTTAAAACTAACCGGTCTAAGTTACGACTTAAATAAGACCCGTTAGGAATCTAATAGGTTAATAAAACCTTCGTTCCAGATTAAGAGCCCCAGTAGAAGTACTTGTGCTTACTGATTAGAATATACGACTGAGAATAAATTGCATTTGCTAGCTCAGATAAATACTTTTAACTTATTTTCCCTATACGGGCTTGGGATACGGTATTATAATAATACCGCTTGGTCGGGTATTGAATGTTTAGTCGTATTTTGATTAAATTATTGAGGTAACCAGCTTTAATCTGTATTGTTTGAAATAAAAGCCTTTAGGGGTTAATGACCATGTCCCGGATATCCTTGACATCATTGTATTATAAAATGGCCACGTCTTAAGCACGGGGTGTAGGCATACACCTGACAGTTTGCATAAGGGAAACGGTATCTCACTCTCATGTGGGCCTATACTTGTGGCGTGTCTGTTAATCTTGACTCGGTTTCTACATCGGGCCCTGAACGTATAACGAACATGTAAATCTGTATACAAGATTACTTTTGTATAATTGTCCCAAGTTATAAAAGATATTTTTGTGCCTGGTGCATTCAAATAAATTTTCAAACTCTTTTCAAAATGAGTCGGTTAATTGTATTTACCAGTGTAAACTGACGTATTTTCCAAAAAGGTTAAGTGACAGGTACTGAACGTAATTGGCTGGAAGCTCAGGGCGTTAATAAGGAATCTTGCAAGTTCTAGGCGTCTAAAGTCTGTTGAACAGTTTTTCCTTTTATTTGATCCACCTGTGGATCCTTTACTTTCCGTTGTAATACTTTGACATTACTTTATATTCGGAATGTAATATATTTATCTTTTGCTTCCGCTGTGCATTTATATATTGTGTTGTTTGACTATGATGATATCAACTACGTCATGATACTTCCCACCGGTAATACGTGGAAATATCGGGGTGTGACAGGTTGGTATCAGAGCCAACATTGAGTGAATTAAACACTAGCCTTTGTGTGTTTAATCTCTATGACACAGTAGCACATTCCTTGACCTTCTGAGTCTAGACTTAACATAGGAATACTCTCAACCCTAATCTGAAAACTATTGCTTCCAAATTTATATATTTTGAATATGTCTCCAATCCAGGAAGCCGTAATGGAAATTCTCCACATTCGGAGCCTTGAAATGCCGAGCTTCATACAGCGGATAGGATGAAACGTACATCCAAGGAGAAAACATTCAGAAATAAAGTGAAGAAGAAAACTCCTTTTTGCTGAAATTCGTTTCCTTAGTAGACCTTATAAGGACATGTTTATCTTCTAGTCCCTTCATGGACAACATTAATTCCTTCAAGTCCCGTTTAGGGCAATTATGTACTTCTTTTAAAATCATTGGAATATTTTATCCAAATTTCATTTTATATATGAAATAAATCAAATTATTATTCCTTTTGTAACTGGCCTACCAGTATATATGTATTAAAAAGAATCTTAAAGGGCATAACCTAGCTTGTATGTCATTAAGGACCTAGCTATGATGGTAAAAACCTGTTTAAAAGAGATTCAGATCCTTGTTAACATCTAAAAACATGTTAACACTCCTGACAACTGTCACGGCCCCCTACCCGGTTTGACCCGTTTCAGGAGCCGCGGGACAGAAAACCCTGTGGTATTTAATTAACAGCGGAAGTTTTCATCGGGATCTTTTAAAACTGAAATATTTCCCGATTATTTTATTTCACAACTCGGGATAAAACCCGGTAATTTACAATCTGGAGATTTCACGAAGAAATCTTTTATTTTACAAAACATGTTTCTTTATTTTTATACTGAGCCACTTCCTTAAGCTTATAGTGCTTCACGGCACTTTTCCTGGATCACAACAGATTACCTGAAACATGTTTGAAAAAGATTTTGTCAGCGGGAAATACTGAGTGAATCATTCATTTTACTAAAACGACTCGTTTGTTATAATTCACAGTATTAAGAGAGATTACAATGTTTCCAGATATCAAACCAACTACCCACGGTATTTTGTCACTCGACCCATTGGCAATCCCATAGTCCAATGGTGTCTGTGACTATGGTCATATCACCTCTTGGCTGCCCCAATGGTGAAGATTATCAAGTAATGTATACAAAACCCCACATACCGGCTGTAACTTGGTGATTACATAAACTTAATCACTGTAATTATAACCTTTGAAAATAAACATGCTTTTGTAAATAAATTTGATAAAAAGAGAATGACTCACATTGCAGATTTATTTTGAGCAGAGCCTAGCCTACTGATTAGCCTTTTTAACCTAAATTAATAACAGGCACACAATACGGTTAGTAACTTAATACAGCATTTACGATAACTCATGAGATTAAACCTTCACATCGAATGACAAAGTGCGATACTTAAACATCCATTGAATTAACAACGAATGACAAAGCATAAACCCTAATGTGGGCAGCACTTAAACATCCTTTGGATAGTTTAATCGATCGGACATTGAATCGTATCATCGATCGAGTTATTACCCTGATTGCGGTAGCACTTCGTGATTCGTGTGTGTTTTGATAGTAATTCTACTATAACTCAGCGTATACTTTGAGTTTTAACGTCGTTTCAGTGCCCAAAATCAAGTCCCAGACCACCCTATTTATACATGCAATTTGACCCAGTCGCGTAGCGCGACTGGTCACACCTATAGCCGTCGCGCAGCACGACTGCTAACCTATTTTCATAGGGTAGCCCCGTATACGTGTAAGCTTGCTGAGTTGATGAAATTGTTAAATTCAAAACGGACAACAAGTTATTTAGATAATCGTAACTAGGGTTTTACCCCCCTGAGTTTTAGGGGCCCTGATCCTGATTCTGAAAATTCTGAAAATTTTAGGGTTTGTGTAGAATCACTTGGGTGTCTCAATTAGGGTTTCCTATTGGATAAAATAATATAATAAATATAACTTTTTGATGAGAGTTGTTACATTCTCCCCACCTTAATAAAAATCTCGTCCTCGAGATTTACTAGAATAATTGAGGATACTTTCGCTTCATCTCTGATTCCAGCTCCCAAGTATATTCAGCTCCTCTCTTTGAATCCCACTTTACTTTTACTAGCACTAATCGTTTATGCTTGAGAAACTTCACTTTTCTGTCTTCTATCTGAAGAGGTTTCTCAACAAATTTTAACTTTTCGTTTACCTCTATATCTTGGAGAGGTACTACCAAAGATTCGTCTGATAGACATTTCTTGAGATTGGATACATGAAATACATCATGTACTCCAGCTAACTCTTCTGGTAGTTGTAAAGAGATAAGCAACTGGTCCTATACGTTGGATCACTGGAAATGGTCCTACGTATCTTGGACTTAACTTTCCTTTCTTACCGAATCGAACAACTCCTTTCCAAGGAGAAACTTTCAACATTACTCTGTCTCCGACTTGAAATTCCAGTGGCTTGCATCGATTATCGGCATAACTCTTTTGACGATCTCTAGCCGTCTTCAGTCTTTCCTTGATTTGTGTAATCTTGTCGGTCGTTTCTTGCACTATCTCCGGACCTGATAATTGACTTTCTCCTATTTCTGCCCAACAGACTGGAGTTCTGCACTTTCTTCCATAAAGTGCCTCGAATGGGGCAGTTTCAATACTTGAATGATAACTATTGTTATAGGAGAATTCATTTAATGGTAAATGGTTGTCCCAATTTCCACCAAAATCTATCACACATGCTCGGAGCATATCTTCTAGAGTTTGGATCGTTCTTTCACTTTGCCCGTCTGTTTGTGGATGATATGCCGTGCTTAGGTTTAGTCGAGTTCTCATAGCTTCTTGGAAACTTTTTCATAAATGAGAAGTGAAACGACTATCCCTATCTGATACAATGGAGAGTGGAACTCCATGTAAAGATACAACTTCATCTACATACAACTTTGCCAATCTTTCCATGCTAAAAGTTTCTTTTATAGGCAGAAAGTGAGCTGATTTGGTTAATCGATCCACAATTACCCAAATCGCATCATTACCTTTTCTGGTTTTGGGTAACTTAGTAACAAAATCCATTGTTATGAGTTCCCATTTCCATACAGGCATTTCTAATTGTTGTAGTAGACCTGAAGGTTTTTGGTGTTCTGCCTTAACTTGTGAACAAGTAAGACACTTAGAAACATATCTAGCTATATCTTTCTTCATACCTATCCACCAGAAATTCTTTCTTAAATCTTGGTACATCTTATTGTTTCCTGGGTGCATGGTATACCTAGATTTATGAGATTCTTCTAAAATCTTATCTCTTAATTCTCCCTGCTTTGGTAACCAGATTCTGTTTTTATGGAATCTCCAAATTCCACCAGTTCCTTGTTCTAACTCTTTTATTCTTCCCTTCATTCCTCCAACATCATCCTTGATCGCTGTTTCCTGAACACTCTTTATTTGTTCCATTAAATCTAACTGTAGATTTAATCTGAGAGTGCAAACTTTTCTTTGTTTTTCATGGTATTTACGACTTAAGGCATCTGCAACTACATTTGCCTTTCCTTCGTGATATTGAATATCACAATCGTAATCACTTAAGATTTCCATCCATCTTCTTTGCCTCATATTTAACTCTTTTTGCCCAAATATATATCTTAAACTTTTATGATCTGTATAGACAGTAAACTTACTTCCATACAGATAATGTCTCCAGATTTTCAAGGCAAAAATTACGGCTCCTAATTCTAAATCATGAGTCGTATAGTTTTCTTCGTGCCTTTTCAATTGCCTTGATGCATATGCAATTACCTTCTTGCGTTGCATTAGCACACATCCAAATCCTAGTTTTGAAGCATCACAATATACTTCAAAATCTTCAGTTCCTTCTGGTAAGGCTAAGATTGGAGCATTGGTTAGTTTCTGTTTCAAGATCCTAAAGGCTTCTTCTTGTTTAGGTCCCCATTCAAACTTAACTGCTTTACAGGTTAGCTTCGTTAATGGTACAGCTATCTTGGAAAAATCCTTAATAAACCGTCTATAATATCCAGCTAAACCTATAAAACTTCTAATTTCCATTGCGGATTGTGGAACCTTCCATTTGGTAATTGCCTCTATCTTAGCAGGATCTACATGAATGCCTTCATGATTCACCATGTGTAACACCTCGAAAATTTACGTCCTATAATGTATTGACACGTGTCATAAGCTTGAACGTGTGAAAAAATACTTTCGAGGGACTAAAGTTGACAATCAATGAAACTATGTAAATATAAGGGTTCAAAATGTCAACAATGAATAAATATACTTTACAATAGTCCTACATGATGTTTATAACCTTAAACGAATAAATCATGGATCATACGCAGCCAATAGTGAGAGATTACAAACTACAGGGGTTAAATGTGTCAACATGTTAAGATATACCTCTGAGTGACCTTTTAGCAAACCCGAAGCCTTGTAACGATTAATTATGCTCACTAGAATGCACCATAAAAATATCACCAAGTTTCGTTATCGTATGAGAAAGTTATGATAAAATTCGTGTGTGAGGGTTAGAATCGTCAACATTGAAAATTAGGGCTTTTCGGGTGATCACAAAGTTACCCGAGGACTTGAAAAAGATGGTATAAGCCTTAAAGCCCCTAGATGTCAATTTTAAAGGTTTAAAATGAAAGAATGAAAGTGAAAGCGACATTTAGGAGGACCGGGGACTGAAATGCAATAAACAAGAAATTTATAACCTGAAGACAAGGCCCATGCGGGCCGCGTAAGACTTGACCATATCTTACGCGGGCCGTGTGACAGGTACAACGACAGAAACCAACAGACAGCTGTCTGTTGATGTTTTAACCGACTTTGATCACTTGTATTGCATACTATGGGCGGCCTAAAGTGGTTTATAGGCTGTAGATGACACTTGTAAGGATCCATGATCGATCATAGACATAAATGGCATGATCTTGGACAACCAAAGCTTATATAAAAAGCTCATAATGTTGAAACTTTCTTACATTCATTTCCAAACTCATTTCTGATCATACCTGGAACTCCACAGCAGACCCAAGACCTTCCTAATCATCCATTAGACAAGTGTAAGTACCATTGACCCTTCTTAATTAAGTTTTGATTAGATTATAGCCTAGAAGTCAAACCGTCGTAATTACGGTTTGACTTAGCGATTAATCGCTAATGGTCCAGTGTTTTGTCGAAATGAAAGTTGTTTTAAGTTGGTAATTATGTGGGTAATAAACCCTTAAAAGGGTACTCACCGATTCCCGATCTAACCAGGTCAATTGACGAGTCAAACGTTGTCCGAAAAAGTCAACAGAATTGTTATTTTCGAATTAACACGCGATTAGCATTGTAGAAGGTGTGTAACCTATTTTATCATTCATATAACCTGATAATAAGCATAAGAACTTGTCTAAGCTTGTTTGATTCGACAACTTTCTGTTTTGAACCGATTCGGAACCGAAAGACGCAAAAGTTAGACTTTTGCTTTGACCTCAGTTCTGACCCGGTTTAGATAGGTTTAGACATGCCTTAAAGTTCCATTAGGACCTAGTTACATGTTGGTATAACCCTCTGCGTTTATACCACTTGGAACCTCGATTGTCCGACGTTTCCGTTAATTGCTTAAATAGTGACCATAATGCCCTTATGACCATACAACGAGAATTTTGGAAATGTGAAACTACAATAATCTTTGTTACTGATTATAAAACATGTCCCTAAATTTTCACATCAGTCGGAGGTCTAGATTAGGAGTTATGCTTAATGACGTAATTATAACGCTTCTTAGTAATTAATCGGCGTCATTAGCGTAAAGCCTATCTAAACCCCATTTTTGACACCAAACCTTTTACCCACTGATGTAATATAATATTTTGGGATTTTTGAAGATTTTTAATTATTTTTTTAAACTGATCATAAGCTAGAAGTATCGCCTTAATTCGGTAAATACCGAATATGCCCTTTTCGGCCATAAAATGAGTTTTACAAATCCTTTTGACACCAATCCAATTGCTACTGATTTCAAATAATAAATGGAGTATTTTGAACCTGTTGAACTGATCAGAAAAATCAGAATCCTATATTAACCCGTAAATCGCTTAAAACGACATTATACGCGTATTATACACATAGTTTGAGTTTAAAACCATTTTTGTCTCTTAAGACTTATTACCAACTGAGGTAACCTGTTAAAATAAATTATCTTCTGACTTATTCAGACCCGGATCACAGAAGCTTAATTAATCCCTTTTATAATCTTTAAAATGACCAAAATACCCCTACGGGGCTTAATATGTGATTAAACTCGTTTTGGGCATAATGGAAGGTATCCTACTGATATCACAACATATTTAAGGCATGTTAACTTAGGAAACCTGTTTAGGACTCTTATGGTTACCCGTTACGCTTCTTGCGCGTTCGGTTAGGTTTATGTAACTAGTTTGCATAAATTAGCCGAAACGGGTCAAACCTTATCGTTGTTATCTCAAAATCCAGAATGTGTTTAGATTACCCATATTATACAAGTCTTCAAACTTGTCGGGTCTAAATCACATTCTATTCCGGTCTTCGCTTTATCATGCGTTTGAACCGTATCTTTCTCTTGAAAACTAATCGGTCTAAGTCAAGACTTAATTTAAAGACCCGTTAGGATTCTAATAGGTTATTAAAAACCTTCATTCCAGATTTAGGAGCCCAGTAAAAGCTATACGTACTTGCTGATTTGATACGGCTGGGATTGAATTTATATTTAGCTCAGGTAAATACTTTTAACTTATTTTCCCTTATACGGGCTTGGGGTACGGTATATAAAATACCGCTTGGTCGGGCATTCGACCTTAATCGTTTTGGGGGTTAAGTATTATCGAGATGACCGTTTAAAATGTTTTGTTTGCTTAAAGCCTTTGGGGGGTTAATGACCGTGTCCCGAATATCCCTGGCATCATTTTACGAAATGGCCACGACCTTAGCACACATGTGTAGGCGTACACCTGTCAGTGTCTCATATACATAATGTGGTGTGTCTATTGATCTTTAACCCGGCCCGAACCGGGCTACTGAACGCATAAGAAACAAGTAAATCTTTTACGAGTATTATATTCAAATAATTATCCCAAGTTATAAAATATTATTTGTGCCATGTGCATTCAAATCCATTATTTATTAAACATTTTCAAAATAAGTCGGTTGATAGTATTTACCAGTGTAAACTGACGTATTTTCCCAAAGAGGCTAAGTGCAGGTTCTAATCGGAATGGGCTGGCTACTCCTAGCATCAATAAAGAGTCTCGCAAGCTTAGATGCCTAAAGTCTGTTGAACAATGTTATTTTTATTTTCGATCCGCCTGTGGATCCTTTACTTCCGTTGTAATACATTGATGTTACACTATTTCGGATTGTAATATATTTATCTTTTGCTTCCGCTGTGCATTTATATATTGTGTTGTTTGACTATGATGATATCAACCACGTCACGATACTCCCCTACCGGGCCCACCGGTAAAGTGTGGAAAAATCGGGGTGTGACACCATGTGTCCTAAAAATTGCACTTCTTGCAACCAAAATTCACACTTCGAGAATTTGGCGTACAGCGTTTCTTTTCTTAACAAAGTTAAGAGTAAATGCAAGTGCTGACAGTGTTCATCCTGACTTTTGGAATAAATAAGTATATCGTCTATGAAGACAATTACAAATTTATCCAAATATGGTTTACAGATTCTATTCATCATGTCCATGAATGCTGCAGGTGCATTCGTTAACCCGAAGGGCATGACTGTAAACTCGTAATGACCATACCTAGTTCTGAAAGCAGTCTTAGGTATGTCTTCTTCTTGTACCTTCAATTGATGATATCCGGATCGTAAATCTATTTTAGAAAAATATCTAGCTCCTTGAAGTTGATCGAAAAGATCATCAATCCTAGGTAATGGGCATCGATTCTTAATTGTAACCTTATTCAATTCTCTATAATCAATACACATTCTCATCGAACCATCCTTCTTTTTCACAAACAACACTGGTGCTCCCCACGGGGATGAACTAGGTTGTATAAAACCTTTATTTAATAATTCATCTAATTGCTTTTTCAGTTCTAACATTTCTGTGGGTGCTAACCGATAAGGTGCCTTGGCTATCGGTATAGTTCCTGGAATTAGATGAATCCTAAATTCTACCTCCCTATCTGGAGGTAATCCTGGTAATTCTTCTGGGAATACATCTGGGTATTCTGAGACTACAGGTATTTCCTTAAGATCTTTACCCTTAGTGCTAATGATTACTGAAATCATATACACTATTCCTTGCTTTCGTTCATAACTAGCAACTTTCATTACTGATATGAATTTCATGGGTTTACGTGGTTTATTTCCTGTAATTGTGATTATTTCCCCAGTAGGTGCCTGAATTTCTATAGAGTTTTTATCACAAAGGATTCGAGCATGGTTGGCTACTAACCAATCCATTCCTAACACAACATCAAATTCGGCTAATTTCATAGGTAATAGGTTTGCAAAGAATTTATGACCTGAAAGTTCTATATTTTCCTTTTGCAAAACTTTATCTATGCTAACAGCATTTCCGTCTGCTGTTTCGACTGTAAAAATCTGCCTAAGATTGGTTAAAGGTAATTTAAGAGCTTGGCAGAATGAAGTATTTATAAAACTTTGGTTTGCACCAGAGTCAAATAATACTTTTGCATACACGTTGTGAACTAGGAACGTACCAGCTATCACATCTGGAATGAGTTCTGCTTCTTGAGTGGTTAGCTGAAATGCTCTGACATTCTTTTTAGTAGCTCCATCGGCTGTCTTGGCTTTGTTGTCTGCTGGGTTTACCAATTTAGGACATTCTGTTTTAAAATGCCCATTTTCTCCACAGTTATAGCAGACTATGGTTTTCTTTCTGCAGTTTTCTTCACGATGTCCTGTCATTTTACAAAAATTGCAGGTTACCTCACATCTTCCATAATGTTTCCTTTTGCAATTCCTGCAGAAAGGCGGATTTGAGGATTGTCCCGTTCCTTTTCTTTTGAAGCTGCTACTATTACCCATACGAACTCCTTGGGTGATTTTCTGAACTAGTTCCTTTTTCCTGTTATCATCTCTCGTGCGTACCAATTCGTCGGTTAAGGTATTAGCTAATTCCACCGCATCGTCAATTGTGCGAGGTCTAGCAGCTTTAACGATATTGCGGATTTCACAAATTAGTCCCCAAATATAACTAGAAATGAGTACCGGTTCTGGCGAAGCCAGTGTTGGTACCACTCTAGCATATTCAAAGAATGTCGAAGTATAACCGCGACAATCTACACCTATCATTCGATGATTTAAAAACTTATTTGCCATTTGATCTTTTTCATATTCGGGACAAAATTTTCTTTCTACAAGACTCTTAAATTCTTCCCAGTTCATGGCGTAAGCCCTATTTCTTCCTTTAGCCAGTAGCACCGTGTTCCACCATTCTAGCGCCCCTTCTTTGAAAATATTTGACGCGTACATGACCTGATCATCCTTGTCACATTTACTTATTGCAATTACTGCCTCGGTTTTCTCTAACCAACGCAGTGCTGCAGTTGTTCCTTCATTGCCTGCAAATTCAGCGGGTTTACAAGCAAGAAATTCTTTATAAGTGCAACCAGGTGTTGCAGCTTTCATTTTCTTAGGGAGCGGAGCTTGCCGTGGTTCATCATCATGATTAACATGATCATTGCCTCCGTTTACGCTATTACTGAAGTTGTCTTCAGAAATACGTTTGCTAGGAACGATTTGTTGAGGTTCGATTGGATTTTTAACAGCAGCAACTATTGCTGGAATAGCATTAGTTATTCCTTGAGCAACAATATTTTCTATATCCTGTCTAGTCATATATTGATCCCCCGGGTATTGCTCAGATTGATTAACTTCATTAACTGGTTCGTTATTAGCGTTTTCCATCTGATAATTAATTTATAGATAAATAATTAGTATAAAAGAAATAATCCAATGTCACAATTAATTACACATAATCATGTAAACGAATATACAAACAAAATTGTAAATTAAGATTTCATTTGTTTATAGATTATATCATGCTTCTATATACAACCGTTTTATTATTTATTTTTTACACATACTGATTTTGTTATTACTATTACACAACAACAGTTTCATAAACCTACTATCTTTCATCATTTGTTTTCTTAAAAACGAAGCTCCCTTTCATCATACTTCCATGCAATTTGTCCCCCTATCTCCCGGATTCTATTTCCCGCATCCATTAACTCTTCGCCAAAATGGCGAAGTTCTGCTAAATTCTCGTTACTCATGGGTGGATTTGGTAATGGTTCCGGGTCGAATTGAGGAAGAAAGGAGTTAGGACTGTTAAGCAGGTTTTGGAATTGCCAGTCATTCGTCCACCATTCATCCATTCTTAAAGGTTGGGTATGGACTATAGATTCTGTGATTGCTGGTTCTAAGTTTATTGGTAATTGAGATTCAAGAGGCTGAGTAAAAACATTTCTATTGACAGGCTGAATAGTATCACAGCTTGCCAATATAAAATCCAGCTCTTCTTGCAATGTCATTTCCTGATTTTGCTTAGAGCTTTCTCCCATATCTATCTGGGTTTGATTAAATCCTCCTCCAGTCTCTATTTCTATTTGCTTTGAATATTCATCAAACTGTAATTCCATTTGCCTAGACTCTTCCCCAGCTTCAATTTCCTTCCCTTTATCTAAAGGATTTTTAATTTTGAGATTCTTTCTAGGGACGGGTTTCCTCCTACGCACACGTCTCCATCCTACAAATCTCCTCCTTTTCTTGGGCTTGGGTTTCTCTGGAGGTGGTGAAGCATTAAATTCAATAGGTTGTTCCATATCAGGAAAATACCCAGTAAATTCTTTAGAAACTTCTATGTTTACAGGGTAGAGATTGAGATTCTCTAGGGCTTCAGATAAATCATTCATGCTGTTAACATATATGTAAAAATAATAAGTTAAAATTTTATAACAATTTTAAAAGATAATCTTCAAATATTATTGCATACTGTGTGACTACCAAACAACTAAAATTTAAAACACACTATGTTTTACAGTAAATTTATTTATTTACTGGAGAACGTTTCTGACTGGTAAGTGATAAGGGTGCTAAACTGAAACAAGTTATTTAAAGATTTTCATTGACTGCTACGGTGGCTAGCATATAAAGATTTGCCCATTTTTCATCTAACTTGTCTTCCCAAGGTGATTTACTGGTTAATTCCTGGGTTTCCTGTTTAACTTTCTTTTCTCGAGATTTCTTTCTTTTCTCTTTACTTTTCCTAATAATCAGACTTCTTTTACTGGGAGAAAGTGGTTCCTCATATTGTGCCTTTCGCACAAATATTCCTTCTTCAGGGATTGCAGAGTAATTTGAGGGTTTGGTTTGGGATGAACTTCCCTTCTCGTTGGATGACCTATCTAATTTAAGATAGATATTTGAAAGCTTTTGCTTACCCATACTGTAACTAACAAATAATCAGTTAATAAAACACATAATCACAAAATGGCAATCAGTAAAATTAAGTATTTTCTAAATACTTAATAGGCTTAAATAAGTGGCTCTGATACCACCTTTTTCTGTCACGGCCCCCGACCCGGTTTGACCCGTTTCAGGAGCCGCGGGACAGAAAACCCCGTGGTATTTAATTAACAGCGGAAGTTTTCATCAGGATCTTTTAAAACTGAAATATTTCCCGATTATTTTATTTCACAACTCGGGATAAAACCCGGTAATTTACAATCTGGAGATTTCACGAAGAAATCTTTTATTTTACAAAACATGTTTCTTTATTTTTATACTGAGCCACTTCCTTAAGCTTATAGTGCTTCACGGCACTTTTCCTGGATCACAACAGATTACCTGAAACATGTTTGAAAAAGATTTTGTCAGCGGGAAATACTGAGTGAATCATTCATTTTACTAAAACGACTCGTTTGTTATAATTCACAGTATTAAGAGAGATTACAATGTTTCCAGATATCAAACCAACTACCCACGGTATTTTGTCACTCGACCCATTGGCCCTCCCATAGTACAATGGTGTCTGTGACTATGGTCATATCACCTCTTGGCTACCCCAATGGTGAAGATTATCAAGTAATGTATACAAAACCCCACATACCGGCTGTAACTTGGTGATTACATAAACTTAATCACTGTAATTATAACCTTTGAAAATAAACATGCTTTTGTAAATAAATTTGATAAAAAGAGAATGACTCACATTGCAGATTTATTTTGAGCAGAGCCTAGCCTACTGATTAGCCTTTTTAACCTAAATTAATAACATGCACACAATTCGATTAGTAACTTAATACAGCATTTACGATAACTCATGAGATTAAACCTTCACATCGAATGACAAAGTGCGATACTTAAACATCCATTGAATTAACAACGAATGACAAAGCATAAACCCTAATGTGGGCAGCATTTAAACATCCTTTGGATTGTTTAATCGATCGGACATTGAATCGTATCAGCGATCGAGTTATTACCCTGATTGCGGCAGCACTTCGTGATTCGTGTGTGTTTTGATAGTAATTCTACTATAACTCAGCGTATACTTTGAGTTTTAACGTCGTTTCAGTGCCCAAAATCAAGTCCCAGACCACCCTATTTATACATGCAATTTGACCCAGTCGCGTAGCGCGACTGGTCACACCTATAGTTGTCGCGCAGCGCGACTGCTAACCTATTTTCATAGGGTAGCCCCGTGTACGTGTAGGCTTGCTGAGTTGACGAAATTGTTAAATTCAAAACGAACAACAAGTTATTTAGATAATCGTAACTAGGGTTTTACCCCCCCTGAGTTTTAGGGGCCCTGATCCTGATTCTGAAATTTCTGAAAATTTTAGGGTTTGTGTAGAATCACTTGGGTGTCTCAATTAGGGTTTCCTATTGGATAAAATAATATAATAAATATAAATTTTTGATGAGAGTTGTTACAACAACAGTGATGCGATAAAAATCACACTTGTCATCTTGTTAATGGGAATTTCCAACCCTTATCTAGCCTAGTGATGTAGAAATCATGGCTTAAATCATCAAATGAAGATGATCATATTATAAACATCCATAAGTGATGAAATGCCCACGGACCATACTTATTGTCCTAAGGGACAAAAGACAGTTGAAGTCTCTGACTCTCTGTCAAGAAAAGGTAATGAAATATGTTCAAACCTAAATGCCTCGATTCCCTAAAAATCGTGGCTTATAAATTTAAAATTTATCCTTGTGATTAGGCCTGTTGTGCCACTTTAATATCCTTAATGTTTTATAACTTGGATAAATTATAATGAAAATACTAATTAAATATAACTAACAAATTAACCAATATGGTTTATATTACCATGGTTGATGAATCATCAAAAATGATGAATCCATAATAACCTCTGAATGAATCATCGTCAATATTTATGTAGCCATCAAACTACATGGCTGGATCGGATGAGGTCAACAGCCACCCGAGGGAGAATAATGATGCTACCAGAGTTAATATAACTGGTGCGGAACTGCGGGCATTAATAGATAATGCCGTTACACGAGCTCTCGACAAACAGTATGATGAATCAAGTGGTACACACTCTAAGACTCTATCTGTGGCTCGTAGTAAGCCCCCTTCTAAATCACACGATTCGAAGGAGGACGATGTTCATAACTCGTCAAATCAAAGGAGTGTTCCGTCTAGACAGGTGGTGCTTCATCAAGAGGCACCAGTTAAGACCTGCTCATATAAATATTTTGTCTCCTGCAAGCCCAGAGACTTTATAGGAGAAAAAGGGGCCATCGACTGCATGACATGGCTCGATGAGATGGACACCGTTGTTGACATCAGTGGATGTGCAGAGCAAGACATTGTGAAGTTTGTTTCACAATCTTTTAAAGGAAAAGCTCTAGCTTGGTAGAGGTCACTGATCCTAGCTACGGGGAAGATCCCTTTGTACAACATGACTTGGGATCAGTTCGTTGCTCTTATCAAAGAAAATTATTGTCCTCAACATGAAGTTGAGAAAATTGAGACTGAATTCTTGACATTAGTCATGGAGAACTTAGATTGTCAAGCATACCTTACAAGTTTCAATACCATGTCTCGATTGGTTCCTTACTTGATCACACCGGAACCGAAGCGAATAACTCGCTTTATTGGGGGTCTAGCCCCAGAAATAAAGGCAAGTGTGAAAGCATCGAGACCTACTACATTCAGGTCAGCGGCAGATCTGTCGCTATCTCTCACACTCGATGTGGTCAGAAACAAGGCTGCTAAAGCCTCTGAAGATGGAAGGCGAAAAAAGGAGGATGAGAATTCTCATCGCTCCGATAGGAAGAAAAAGAGGAACTCTGAGGATAAGAAGAGTTTCGGGTTTAAGAAAGACAGCCAGCAGTAGGGTGAGAAGACCAGGTGCGAAACCTGTAGGAAATACCACCTCGGGAAATGCAGATTTGAATCTCAACCTCTACCTTGTGGGATTTTCAAGTCTAAGGAACATAAAACCTTAGATTGCAAGAGGTTGAAAGACGCAACCTGTCATGGTTGCAACGAGAAGGGGCATATCAAGACCAACTGCCCTAGGAATCAGAAGAAGCCCGAGGAGACCAAGAAAACAAACACATGAGTCTTCCAGATGAGTGCCCAGGAGATGGTGCAGAATGATAACTATATAGCAGGTACCTTTCCTTATCAAACAGTTTATGCAGAAATTTATTTGATGCTGGCACATATGATTCTATAATGAACGATAAATGTTGAGAACTGTTGTCTCCGCCTGATTAGGACTCCGGTCATTTACTACGAGGTATAAATTGGCCGATGATACTATAGAAAATGCTCCAACAAATCTTAGATTGATATTTTATATCTATTAGGAATCACTCTTTTCTGATATCCTAATGTCGAGCTTTCAAGCTATCCAAAATCATCAATATGATCAAGACAAATGTGACAATTGATCCCCTGTCAAAAAGGTGATGGACTAGGTCCAAACCTTAATTGCCATTAATGGTCTTCTATGGCCTAGGCTAAGTATAATTGATATATATATATACATATCTACAGGACATTCATAGAGAATGTTCGTACTATATTAGCTTGTATGGTTTAACGATACCCTGGTTAGTATGTTAGGTCATCAGGATGATGAATAGCGGTTGTTGGATTGCAACTAATTGTTTTATTTGGTATTAGGAACCAAATATCGAGTATGACAAACTCGGATAAGACAGCCATTGATCGTGTTATGGATGATGCGACACGTGTTAATGATACTACAATTGTGAACCTTAGAATTTCTAAAGAGGTTCTTCAGACTATGATAGACGCAGCTGTTGGGAAGGCTGTGAAAAGGTTCAAGGAGCCCCATGCTACTCGCTCCAAATTTTATCTAGGACCACATTTCCTTACTCATAAGGAGGATCTTGTTCATGCCTCAAATGCAAAAGATGAGCTAAAAAGGAAAAGGGAGGAAGATAACTCCCAGAGCTCTAAGAAGAAGAACAAACAAAAGTCCAACCAAAAACCAGTATGCAAGACCTGCAAGAAGCGCCATTATGGGAAGTGCAGGTTTGAACCAAAATCCCAATCGCAGCCAAGGGCTTGTGGGATCTGCAAATCAAGGGAACATAAAACGTTGGACTGCAAGGACATGAAGAATGCAGTTTGCTTCGGCTGTAATGAGAAAGGCCACATCAAGACCACGTGCCCTAAATCTGTCAAAGGAAATGCGGCTAAGGAAGGAAAGCCTAAGAATGAAAGCGCCTAAAATACCTGAGCTAGTTCATAAATAATGGCATCAGGTACATTCCTTGACATTTATCAGTGATATAAATGCTAAGAGTTTTATTTTTGGTTCGGATGCCAATAAATCCTTCATAAACTATAAGTATAGCAAGCTTTTAAAACCTTTCATAAGAACCCTAGATATTAAGTGTAAGGTAAAACTTACAGACAAAATCATAGGAACCATTTCTTCTGTTCCTGTCAACAATCTGCAGTCGTAATGCTAGTATACTCTCTCTCCGGATGAAGTGCGTCAGCATATGTAATTGATATCTCTTGATCTCTATCGATTAAGAGTACCAGATGGAATGACAAAAGCGCCATATGAGGGATTGGTGTATCTTAATAAGTTCCATAGATTGCTTCCATGCCTGATCAGTATGGAGGTTTAATGCATGGAACCGCAAGGATATTCCAATGGTCATATGGTACTAAAGTCAACTAATGGTATTCAAAGAAGATATCTAGAAAATAGAATTGTCCAAATAAATGTTCCCTGGTAAAGGAATCTATGGATTCATAGCATAAATTTGTCACTCATTTGACACAAGCAAGGATGGATGAACTGGAGCCTGAGATTTGGAAAATCTCTGTAACATCCTTGTATCTTGTTTATCTTCTCCTAAGACTACCTTGTTTACCTCCCGAGAGGCAAGTAGATGTCA
Organism: Helianthus tuberosus; assembly: GCA_030545235.1. Taxonomy (NCBI): domain Eukaryota; kingdom Viridiplantae; phylum Streptophyta; class Magnoliopsida; order Asterales; family Asteraceae; genus Helianthus; species Helianthus tuberosus. The sequence goes on from CM060421.1 coordinate 32,062,281, forward strand.
CACCCCGATATTTCCACGTATTACCGGTGGGCCCGGTGGGGAGTATCGTGACGTAGTTGATATCATCATAGTCAAACACACAATATATAAATGCACAGCGGAAGCAAAAGATAAATATATTACAATCCGAATATAAAGTAATATCAGAGTATTACAACGGAAAGTATAGGATCCACAGGCGGATCAAATAAAAGAAAAACTGTTCAACAGACTTCAGGCATCTAGAACTTGCAAGATTCCTTATTAACGCCCTGAGCTTCCAGCCAATTACGTTCAGTACCTGTCACTTAACCTTTTTGGAAAATACGTCAGTTTACACCGGTAAATACAATTAACTGACTCATTTTGGAAAAGAGTTTGAAAATTGAATTGAATGCACGAGGCACAAAATATCTTTTATAACTTGGGACACTCTTATTAATAAAAATCTTGTATCCGATTTACATGTTTGTCCAACATTTAGGGCCGGTGATTATACAATACAAGCCGGTCAAGATTAATCGACACACCATAAATATAACTCACAAGAAGACACCTTACGAGTGAGTATATCTTTTACATACGCAACAGGAGGTGTTATGCCTACACCTTGTGCTTAAGTTATGGCCATTCACTTTTTAAATGAGCCAAGGATATCCAGGACACGGTCATTAACCCCTAATGTTATTTGTTATCAATCAATACAGATTAAAACGGGATTATGCAATTTAATCATCTCCGATTAAAAGGTTTCTACACCCGACCAAGCGGTATTTTTATAATACCGTATCCCAAGCCCGTATAAGGGAAAATAAGTTAAAAGTATTTACCTGAGCTAGCAAATGCAATTTATACTCAGCCGTATATTCTAATCAGCAAGCACAAGTACTTCTACTGGGGCTCTCAATCTGGAACGAAGGTTTTATTGACCTATTAGATTCCTAACGGGTCTTATTTAAGTCGTAACTTAGACCGGTTAGTTTTAAGGAAAGGTTTACGGTTCAAAACGCATGATTAAGCGAAGACCGGAATAGGATGTGATCTAGACCCGACAATTTTGGAGACTTGTATAATATGGGTAAACTAAACACATTCTGGATTTTGAGATAAAAACGATAACGTTTGACCCGTTTCGGCTAATTTATGCAAACTAGTTACATCAACCGAACCGAACGCGAATAACGCATGACGGGTAATCATAAGAGTCATATACAGGTTTCCTAAGTTAATATGCCCTAAATATGTTGTGATATCAGTAGGATACCTTCCATTATGCCCAAAACGAATTAAGGACCAATTTATGCCCCGTAGGGGTATTTCGGTCATTTTTAACGGTTATAAAAGAGATTAAATATTAATCTGAGTTAAAGGTCTGATTAAATTAGTAAATATACTTAACTTAATAAGTTATAACAGTGGGTTATCATACATATGTGAAATTTATTAATTATAACCATATTATGCACCGTAGGGGCATTTTGGTAATTTCACATAGGCTTAAAAGGCCAAAACTGGAAATCTGAGTTTAAAACTTTTACTTACTGTTGAAATATAAAAATTTACTGAATATATCAGTAGGCATTAATCCTTATATGTTTAAAATAGTTTTGATACATACTATGCGTTAAAAACGCTTAAAAAGGCGATTTGGAGCCATTTCCGGGTTTTCAAAGGAAATCTGATGTTTTTATTATTCCAGAAGGCTCAAAACATTTTATTTATCATATTAAATCAGTATAAAAAGGTTTTGCATCAAAAGGATTTGTAAAACTCATTTTATAGCCCAAAAGGGCAAAAACCGGCAATTACCGAATTATAGCTAGAACCCTATGTTATGCTCAGCCTAAAAATAAATAAAAATCTTCAAAAATCCCAAAATATTATTTTATATCAGTAGGTAAAAAGTTTGGTTTCAAAAATTGGGTTTAGATAGGCTTTATGCTAATTAAGCCGTTAAATTAATAAAAAGCTTTCTAATTACGCTATTGAGCATAACTCCTAATCTAGACCTCAAACTGATGTCAAATTTTAGGGACAAGTTTATAATTTATTAGTGACGGTTTCTATCCTCTCACATTTTCAAAAATATCGTTTTAAGGTCCAAAGGGCATAACGGTCAACATTTAGGCAAATAACGGAAACACGCATGAACTAGGATTTCTATGGAACCAAGTTGTATAACCTTGGAGGGTTATACTAACCTATAATATGGTCCTAAAGGAATCCTAAGGCATATCTAAACTAAGCTAAATCGGGTCAGAACTGAAAGTCAAAGCAAAAGTCAACTTCTGCGACTTTCGGTTCCGAACCGAGTCTATACTTAGAGTTGTCGGGTTAAACATGCTTAGACATGTTCAACTAATATTTACCAAGTTATTAATGTGGCAAAACTGATTTTATGACTTTTAATTAATAGTTATGCATTTTATTTAAAATTAACCCGTTTGACTTTCATTTGACCCGACAATTAAACTAAGTACACGTGGTAATTAGGAGGCGCCCTTTTGAGGGTTAATTACCTACCTAATTACGGTCACGTAGCCATGTTCGTTGTGAACCATGGCTTAGCCGCTTAAAAGTCAAAGCGTTTATCGAAACGCTTGACTTTTCGGCTTTAACCGCTAAATAATTAAACTAAACACGAAAGGGGACTTACAAAGGGTCCAAGCAAGGAGGGTTGATCCTAATTTCTCAGGTATAAGGAGCAAAGTCCCCAACTTAGAGAATTCAAGATCAAGTGTGGGTTATGAAGGAAGTGGGGAAGGGTATTTATAGGTTTTTGAGGACCGTTAGGATCGTTCCTCGTAAACCGTGATTGAATCTGAACCCTACACATATTACCCATGGTTTTATAAACAATGGGCAGCCCCTAGTTTCCAAAAAACCCATTTACAATTGATAGAAACTGCTGGAACATGTTGTTTACAGCTGTTTAGCAGCAAACAGCACTTTCATATATGGCAGAAATGGCCCCTGTGAGCTTTTATGGTCACTTTAGGCACGTTCAAGGCCCGTTAACCTCATTTTAAGGCCCCAATATGATGTTTAAACATAGGGAACATGAAACATGTTCAAAAACATGTCGGATGTCGGTTCCTTTGGCCGTACGGTCACGTAGTGCGTCGAATTACGACGAAACACGGACGAACGCTAAAAACGGTCCAAATTACGCGACGAGTGGAATTTTATCATTCCACACACTAAAATAAAATATTTTAGTGCTTACATAAATTTTTGGGTGTCCGGGGATATTCAGAATGCGAGATATGCGCAAAAGTGCAAACTTGTGCACTTTTTGACACTTTTAGTCCCTACATGACATAAAAGTTTATTTTTGCGTACCAAACACCTCTAAACCTATATCTAAGCTATATAAAGGATAAATAGGGTATGTTTAACTTATGGACATATTCCGGAAGGTCCCTTACCATACGATTCGACCTCCTTTTGCAGTTTGACGCAATTAGTCCCTTAATTGCGCAAAGTAGCGCGAAATGCCGTTTAATGATATCTAAGCCTTCCATGGCCCATAATAATCATTCCCAAGCATATATTTAAATATTACTATGCTCCCGTTTGCTTAAATGGTCACCGAATGGCGTAGATTCAAAAGTTGACGCTTTAGGCCCCTCTATTGCGCAAACTTGCGCATTTCATCATTTATTAGCATTGAAGCCTCATCTAATCCATATTAGGCATCCTTGAAAGTATTATTAAACATTACGATGCTTTGGGTTCTCTAAAAGGTCATTCAGAGGTATAATTAAACATATTGACACTTTTAGTCCCTCTAACTTGCAAAGTTGCGTGTAACTTTACTTATAGGCATAAAAACCTTAGACGGCCATTAATTGGAATTTCCGAGAGTTATAATTAAATATTATGACGCTCCTGGTTTGTTAAAAGGTCACTCAGAGGTAAGAATTAACATGTTGACGCTTTTAACCCTTTTTCTGCGCAAACTTTCAATTAATTACATAAACGGCTACACTTGATTAATAAGTGGCTCATTTGTGAATATAAAACCATAAAAGGTTATTTAGAAACTTATTTTAGGTATGATAATACTTCCAGTTCTTTCATAATCAAAGTTTTCGATTTTTCGAAAAATTAGTCCCTTAAATTCAACGTTTGACTTCATTAGGGTTTATTACACGTGTCGATACTTTATTGGACGTGATTTTTCGAGGTGTTACATCCTCACCCCCTTAAAAGAAATATCGACCTCGAGATTTGCTTAAAGTAAATGAAGTATTTTCTGTCGTATCATGGATTTAACTTCCATAGTATATTTGGGCCTCCAAGGGTATCCCAGTTGACCTATACAATAGGTGCATACTTTCTTTTGGAGCTCCTTAACCTCTCGATTCTCAATCGACATAGGTTGCTCCTACTATCATAGATCTGCATATCATTATGTGATAGTGCTTTTCGACTTATTGGTGACACGTCGCTAAATCATTAGTGTGGGTCACATTGCGCGTTCCACCAAGCTCCTATATTAGGTCTTAGCTCGTAAGCTATTTAGTCTTGATACATTCGAATCCTTCGAATGACTTTGTAGATTCCGAGCTTAACTAACCTGAAAATTACAACTCGGCACACCCTTCCAGGGTGTTATCTTTTGTTGAACCTTATCTTTTAACCAGAACTTAGGAGGGTTGCTATTTTCATAAATCCTTGATTTCCTGCCGTATACTGGCAACTTACAATCGATTATGGATTTCTATGATTTTATTTGTTGTTTCCAATGCAACTTTCAGATCCTGATAGGTGGACTTCCCAAAGTCTCGTCCATCCTACGGATGTTTTGATATTTCATCCATACAAGGTCTCCAAAGGAGCCACCTTGATACTTATATAACAACTATTGTAGAAAAGCTTATCTTAAGGTGAGATGGTTATTCCAACCATTGCTCAAAACTAATCTTAAGGAGTAGCTAATCTTTACAGTTAGTCGAACAAATCGACGATCCTGGGCAGCTGATGGCGATTCTTAATTGTTGCCTAAATAGGGTTGCGGTAATCAATGCATAAGCAAAATGAACCGTCTTTCTTATTTAACAATATCAAACTCTCGGAATATTGAGTTAGGCTATATGAATCTCCTATCTTAAAATTTACTTAATCAGGGTTTCGATTATTCCATTAATGGTACTAGCTGTCTTGGAGATTTCATAATGATACAGCCCTAAATGGGATATAAATCTTAACTCTACTTGCCTCTCGGGAGGTAAACATGGTAGTCTTAGGAGAAGATAATCAAGATACAAGGAGGTTACAGAGATTTTCCAAATCTCAGGCTCCAGTTCATCCATCCTTGCTCGTGTCAAATGAGTGACACATTTATGTTACGAGTCCACGGAATTCTTAATCAGAGACACTTACTTAGACAATTCCATTCTGGATATCATCTTTGAATACCATTAGTTGACTTTAATACCGTATGACCATTGGAATATCTTTGTGGTTCCATGCATTAAACCTCCATACTGATCAGGCATGGAAGCAATCTATGGAACTTATTGAGATACACCAATCCTCATATGGTGTTTTTGTCATACCATATGGTATTCTTAATCGATAGAGATCAAGAGATATCAACTTCATATTCTGACGTACTTCATCTGGGGAGGGGGTACTCGAATTATATAACTGAAGATTTCTAGCAGGAACAGAAGAAATGGTTCCTATGATTTTGTTGGTAAGTTTTACCTTACACTTAACATCTAGGGTTCTTATAAAAGATTTTAAAAGTTTGCTATACTTATAGTTTATGAAGGATTGATTGGTATCCGAATCAAAGCAGAATTCTTAGCTTTTATTCACTGATAAGTGTTAAGGAATGTACCTGATGCCATTATTTATGAACTAGCTCAGGCATTTTAGGCGCTTTCATTCTTAGGCTTTCCTTCCTTAGCCGCATTTCCTTTGACAGATTTAGGGCACGTGGTCTTGATGTGGCCTTTCTCATTACAGCTTAAGCAGACTGCATTCTTCATGTCCTTGCAGTCCAACGTCTTATGTTCCCTTGATTTGCAGATACCACAAGCCCTCGGTTGTGATTGGGATTTTGGTTCGAACCTGCACTTCCCATAATGGCGCTTCTTGCAGGTCTTGCATACAGGTTTCTGGTTGGACTTTTGTTTGTTCTTTTTTGTAGAACTCTGGGAGTTATCTTCCTCCCTTTTCCTTTTTAGTTCATCCCTTGCATTAGAGGTATGAACGAGATCCTTCTTGTGAGTAAGGACGTGTGGTCTTGGATGAGACTTGGAGCAAGTAGCATCGGGCTCCTTGAACTTTTTCACGGCCTTCTTCACAGCTTTACCAACAGCTGCGTCTATCATAGTTTGAAGAACATCACTGGAAATTCTAAGGTTCACAATTGTAGCATCATTGGCACGTGTCACATCATCCATAACACGACCAACGGCTGTCTTATCTGAGTTTGCCATACTCGATATTGCTTCCTAACACCAATAAAACAATTTCTTAGTTGCAATCCAACAACTGCTATTCCTCATCCCGATGGCCTTAATATTTCCTAACCATGGTATCAATAACCCATACAGGCTAATATAGCACTAACATTCTTAATGAACGTTATTTAAAATGTATATTAATATTACTTAGCTTAGGTCGCAAAAGACCATCAATGGCATTTAAGGTTTGGACCTAGTCCATCGCTTTTCTGACAGAGGATCAAAACGTCACATCTGTCTTTATTATATTGAAGAGTTTAGGTAGCTTGAAAGCTTGCCATAGGGATATCAGAAAAGAGTGATTCCTATTAGATATAAAATATCCATCTAAGGTTTGTTGGAGCACTCTCTAGAGTATCATCGGCCAATTTCTACTTCACAGTAAATGACCGGAGTCCTAATCAGGCGGAGACAACAGTTCTCAATATTTATCGTTAATTATAGAATCATATGTGCCAGCATCAAATAAATTTCTGCATAACTTCTTGATAAGGGAAAAGTACCTGCTATATAGTCGTCATTCTGCACCATCTCCTGGGCGTTCCTCTGGAAGACTCATGCGTTTGTGTTCCTGGCCTCTCCAGGCTTCTTTATAAGCTTTGGGCAGTTGGTTTTGATGTGCCCTTCCTCGTTACAATTGTAACATGTCGCGCTCTTCAACTCCTTGCAATATAAGGTTTGTGACCCTTGGTCTTGCAAATTCCACACAATTTAGCACGTGGGTCGATAGTACATTTTCCAGAATGTTGCTTTCTGCAGTTACTGCATTTGGGTCTGTTATTAGACTGACTCGAGTTTTTCCTGAATTCGGAGTCTTCCTTGTTCCTAAAACTTCCCTTTTTCTTCTTGTCAGACCGATGAGAGTTCTCCTCCTCTCTTTCCCTTTTACCCTCGCCAGAAGCCTTAACAGACTTATTTCTGATTGCATCTAAGGTGAGAGATAATGATAAGGCCACCGCGAACCTATATGTGGTAGGCCTAGATGCTTTAACATTTCCCTTTATCTCTGGTGCTAGGCCTCCAATAAAACGCGCTATGCGTTTAGGTTCAGGGGTGACTAAGTAAGGAACTAGGCGGGACATAGTGTTGAAACTTGTCACATATACCTGGCAATCCAAATTCTCCATGACCAGAGTCAAGAAGCCTGATTCTATCTCTTCTACCTCATGCTGAGGGCAATAGTTTTCCTTGATTAATGCAACAAATTGATCCCAAGATAAGTTGTAGAGTAGGACCTTTCCCGTGGCTTGGAGCAATGATCTCCACCATGCCAACGCTTCTCCTTTGAATGATTGTGAAACAAATTTCACAACATCTTGTTCCGCACAACCGCTGATGTCAACAACAGTGTCCATCTCATCGAGCCATGTCATGCAATCGATGGCCCCTTTTTCCCCTGTAAAGTCTCTGGGCTTGCAGGAGACAAAATATTTATATGAGAAGGTCTTAATTGGTGCCTCTTGATGAAGCACAACCTGTCTAGGCGGAACACTCCTCTGATTTGATGAGTGATGAACATCGTTCTCCCTTGACTCGTGTGTTTTGGGAGGGGGCTTACTACGAGCCACAGATAAAGTCTTAGAGTGGGTATCATTTGATTCATCATACTGTCTGTCAAGAGCTCGAGTAACTGCATAATCTATTATTGCCTGCAGTTCCGCTCCAGTTATATTAATCCTGGTAGTATCATTGTTCACCTTCAAGTGGCTGTTAACTTCATCTGATCCAGCCATGTAGCTTGATCGCTACATAAATATTGACAATGATTTACTCAGAGGTTTTTATGAAATTATCATTTTTGATGATTTATTAACCATGGTAATATAAACCATATGGGTTAATTTTATTAGTATTTTCATTATAATTTATCCTAGTATATAAGACATTAAGGATATTTAAGTGGTACAACGGTCTTGTCACGAGGACAGATTTGAATTTATAAGCCATGATTTCAGAAAATCGAGACATTAAGGTTTGAATCAAAGCTCTTTACCTTTTCTTGATAGGGAGTTGTAGGCTACCACTGTCTTTAGTCTCAGAGGACGTTAATTATAGCCTGTAGGCACTTCCCTTCTAAGGGATGTTATTTTCCTTTTATTCCATATTTCATGTTTAGAATGAAAACTTAATTTGATCACTCCATTATATGAAAATAAAAGTACAGAGTTGCCCTAAGCGGGTCTTTGAAAGGAATAATGTGTCCTCGAAGGGACTGAAAGATAAATATGTCCTTATAAGGACTATTAAGGAAACGATCTTCAGTAAGAGGAGTTTCTTCTTCCTTTTTATTTTTGAATGTTCTCTCCCTGAATGCTTGTTTCATTCTGGCCGCGGTACGAAGCTCAGCCTTTCTAGGCTCCGGATGTGGAGAATTTCTAATACGGCTTCTTCGCTTGGCGATGTATCCAATATATATAAGAAATTGGAAGTAATAGTTTTCAGATTAGAATAGAGAACATTCTTATGTTAAGTCTAGACTCAGAAGGTCAAGGAATATGCTACTGTATCATTGAGATTAAACACATAAGGCTAGTGTTTAATTCACTCAATGTTGGCTCTGATACCAACCTGTCACACCCCGATATTTCCACGTATTACCGGTGGGCCCGGTGGGGAGTATCGTGACGTAGTTGATATCATCATAGTCAAACACACAATATATAAATGCACAGCGGAAGCAAAAGATAAATATATTACAATCCGAATATAAAGTAATATCAGAGTATTACAACGGAAAGTATAGGATCCACAGGCGGATCAAATAAAAGAAAAACTGTTCAACAGACTTCAGGCATCTAGAACTTGCAAGATTCCTTATTAACGCCCTGAGCTTCCAGCCAATTACGTTCAGTACCCGTCACTTAACCTTTTTGGAAAATACGTCAGTTTACACTGGTAAATACAATTAACTGACTCATTTTGGAAAAGAGTTTGAAAATTGATTTGAATGCACGAGGCACAAAATATCTTTTATAACTTGGGACAATCTTATTAATAAAAATCTTGTATCCGATTTACATGTTTGTCCAACATTTAGGGCCGGTGATTATACAATACAAGCCGGTCAAGATTAATCGACACACCATAAATATAACTCACAAGAAGACACCTTACGAGTAAGTATATCTTTTACATACGCAACAGGAGGTGTTATGCCTACACCTTGTGCTTAAGTTATGGCCATTCACTTTTTAAATGAGCCAAGGATATCCAGGACACGGTCATTAACCCCTAATGTTATTTGTTATCAATCAATACAGATTAAAACGGAATTATGCAATTTAATCATCTCCGATTAAAAGGTTTCTACACCCGACCAAGCGGTATTTTTATAATACCGTATCCCAAGCCCGTATAAGGGAAAATAAGTTAAAAGTATTTACCTGAGCTAGCAAATGCAATTTATACTCAGCCGTATATTCTAATCAGCAAGCACAAGTACTTCTACTGGGGCTCTCAATCTGGAATGAAGGTTTTATTGACCTATTAGATTCCTAACGGGTCTTATTTAAGTCGTAACTTAGACCGGTTAGTTTTAAGGAAAGGTTTACGGTTCAAAACGCATGATTAAGCGAAGACCGGAATAGGATGTGATCTAGACCCGACAAGTTTGGAGACTTGTATAATATGGGTAAACTAAACACATTCTGGATTTTGAGATAAAAACGATAACGTTTGACCCGTTTCGGCTAATTTATGCAAACTAGTTACATCAACCGAACCGAACGCGAATAACTCATGACGGGTAATCATAAGAGTCATATACAGGTTTCCTAAGTTAATATGCCCTAAATATGTTGTGATATCAGTAGGATACCTTCCATTATGCCCAAAACGAATTAAGGACCAATTTATGCCCCGTAGGGGTATTTCGGTCATTTTTAACGGTTATAAAAGAGATTAAATATTAATCTGAGTTACGGGTCTGATTAAATTAGTAAATATACTTAACTTAATAAGTTATAACAGTGGGTTATCATACATATATGAAATTTATTAATTATAACCATATTATGCACCGTAGGGGCATTTTGGTAATTTCACATAGGCTTAAAAGGCCAAAACTGGAAATCTGAGTTTAAAACTTTTGCTTACTGTTGAAATATAAAAATTTACTGAATATATCAGTAGGCATTAACCCTTATATGTTTAAAATAGTTTTGATACATACTATGCGTTAAAAACGCTTAAAAAGGCGATTTGGAGCCATTTCCGGGTTTTCAAAGGAAAGCTGATGTTTTTATTATTCCAGAAGGCTCAAAATATTTTATTTATCATATTAAATCAGTATAAAAAGGTTTGGCATCAAAAGGATTTGTAAAACTCATTTTATAGCCCAAAAGGGCAAAAACCGGCAATTACCGAATTATAGCTAGAACCCTATGTTATGCTCAGCCTAAAAATAAATAAAAATCTTTAAAAATCCCAAAATATTATTTTATATCAGTAGGTAAAAAGTTTGGTTTCAAAAATTGGGTTTAGATAGGCTTTATGCTAATTAAGCCGTTAAATTAATAAAAAGCTTTCTAATTACGCTATTGAGCATAACTCCTAATCTAGACCTCAAACTGATGTCAAATTTTAGGGACAAGTTTATAATTTATTAGTGACGGTTTCTATCCTCTCACATTTTCAACAATATCGTTTTAAGGTCCAAAGGGCATAACGGTCAACATTTAGGCATATAACGGAAACACGCATGAACTAGGATTTCTATGGAACCAAGTTGTATAACCTCGGAGGGTTATACTAACCTATAATATGGTCCTAAAGGAATCCTAAGGCATATCTAAACTAAGCTAAATCGGGTCAGAACTGAAAGTCAAAGCAAAAGTCAACTTCTGCGACTTTCGGTTCCGAACCGAGTCTATACATAGAGTTGTCGGGTTGAACATGCTTAGACATGTTCAACTAATATTTACCAAGTTATTAATGTGGCAAAACTGATTTTATGACTTTTAATTAATAGTTATGCATTTTATTTAAAATTAACCCGTTTGACTTTCATTTGACCCGATAATTAAACTAAGTACACGTGGTAATTAGGAGGCGCCCTTTTGAGGGTTAATTACCTACCTAATTACGGTCACGTAGCCATGTTCGTTGTGAACCATGGCTTAGCCGCTTAAAAGTCAAAGCGTTTATCGAAACGCTTGACTTTTCGGCTTTAACCGCTAAATAATTAAACTAAACACGAAAGGGGACTTACAAAGGGTCCAAGCAAGGAGGGTTGATCCTAATTTCTCAGGTATGAGGAGCAAAGTCCCCAACTTAGAGAATTCAAGATCAAGTGTGGGTTATGAAGGAAGTGGGGAAGGGTATTTATAGGTTTTTGAGGACCGTTAGGATCGTTCCTCGTAAACCGTGATTGAATCTGAACCCTACACATATTACCCATGGTTTTATAGACAATGGGCAGCTCCTAGTTTCCAAAAAACCCATTTACAATTGATAGAAACTGCTGGAACAGGCTGTTCACAGCTGTTTAGCAGCAAACAGCACTTTCATATGTGGCAGAAATGGCCCCTGTGAGCTTTTATGGTCACTTTAGGCACGTTCAAGGCCCGTTAACCTTATTTTAAGGCCCCACTATGATGTTTAAACATAGGGAACATGAAACATGTTCAAAAACATGTCGGATGTCGGTTACTTTGGCCGTACGGTCACGTAGTGCGTCGAATTACGACGAAACACGGATGAACGCTAAAAACGGTCCAAATTACGCGACGAGTGGAATTTTATCATGCCACACACTAAAATAAAATATTTTAGTGCTTACGTAAATTTTTGGGTGTCCGGGGATATTCAGAATGCGAGATATGCGCAAAAGTGTAAACTTGTGCACCTTTTGACACTTTTAGTCCCTGCATGACATAAAAGTTTATTTTTGCGTACCAAACACCTCTAAACCTATATCTAAGCTATATAAAGGATAAATAGGGTATGTTTAACTTATGGACATATTCCGGAAGGTCCGTTACCATACGATTCGACCTCCTTTTGCAGTTTGACGCAATTAGTCCCTTAATTGCGCAAAGTAGCTCGAAATGCCGTTTAATGATATCTAAGCCTTCCATGGCCCATAATAATCATTCCCAAGCATATATTTAAATATTACTACGCTCCCGTTTGCTTAATTGGTCACCGAATGGCGTAGATTCAAAAGTTGACGCTTTAGGCCCCTCTATTGCGCAAACTTGCGCATTTAATCATTTATTAGCATTGAAGCCTCATCTAATCCATATTAGGCATCCTTGAAATTATTATTAAACATTACGATGCTTTGGGTTCTCTAAAAGGTCATCAGAGGTATAATTAAACATATTGACACTTTTAGTCCCTCTAACTTGCAAAGTTGCGCGTAACTTTACTTATAGGTATAAAAACCTTAGACGACCATTAATTGGCATTTCCGAGAGTTATAATTAAATATTATGAAGCTCCTGGTTTGTTAAAAGGTCACTCAGAGGTAAGAATTAACATGTTGACGCTTTTAACCCTTTTTCTACGCAAACTTTCAATTAATTACATAAACGGCTACACTTGATTAACAAGTGGCTCATTTGTGAATATAAAACCATAAAAGGTTATTTAGAAACTTATTTTAGGTATGATAATACTTCCAGTTCTTTCATAATCAAAGTTTTCGATTTTTCAAAAAATTAGTCCCTTAAATTCAACGTTTGACTTCATTAGGGTTTATTACACGTGTCAATACTTCATTGGACGTGATTTTTCGAGGTGTTACAGTAGAGTTAAGATTTATATCCCATTTAGGGCTGCATTATTATGAAATCTCCAAGACAGCTAGTACCATTATTGGAAGAATCGAAAACCCTGATTAAGTAAGTTTTAAGATATAGATTCATAAAGCTTAACTCAATATTCTGAGAATTCAGTATTGTTAATTAAGAAAGATGGTTCATTTTGCTTATGCATTAATTACCGCAACCCTATTTAGGCAACAATTAAGAATTTGCCATCAGCTGCCCAGGATCGTCGATTTGTTCGACTAACGTCAAGGATTAGCTATTCCTTAAGATTAGTTTCAAGCAGTGGTTGGAATAACCATCTCACCTTAAAATAAGCTTTTCTATAATAGTTGTTATATAAGTATCAAGGCTGCTCCTTTGGGGACCTTGTATAGATGGAATGTTAACACCTATTGTTAGAACAATAGATTGGTAAGTCCAATTATCAGGATCTGAAAGTTGTATTGGAAACAACAAAAAAGATGATTCGAATTCGTAATCGTCTAAAAACCGCCAGTAATCGGCAGAAAATTTAGGATTGATAAAGGTCGCAACCTTCTTAAGTCCTTAATAAGGAATAAGGTTCAAATTGAAAGCATCGCCCTAAGAAGGGTGTGCTAAATTTTAAATTCCTCAGGGTAAGTTAAGCCCTGGAAATATAGGAACATTCGGGAAATCGAATGCAACAAAGGTCAATAAGCCTATAAGCTGAAACCTATATAAGGAGCTTAGCGGAGCTCGCAATACGACCCACACTGATGGTTCAAGGATATGTTTCGCCAATATGTTGAGACACATTGACATAATGATAGGCATATAAAAGAGACTTTATGATATGATAAGAAACCTGTATCGATCAAGGATCGGCAGGTTAAGAAGCTCCAAAAGGATACATGTATCTATTAGAAAGGTCAATTGGAGTGCCTTAGAGGCCCAAATGTACTGGGAAAGATTAAGCCCAATATAAGACAGAAAGTACTTCCTTTACTATAGCAAATCTCGAGGTCGAGATTTCTTTTAAGGGGGTGAGGATGTAACACCTCGTAAAATCACGTTCAATGAAGTATTGACACGTGTAATAACCCCTAGTAAAGTCAAACCTTGAATATAAGGGACTAATTTTTTGAAAAATTGAAAAACATTAATTATGAAAGAACTGGAAGTATTATCATACCTAAAATAAGTTTCTAAATAACCTTTTACGGTTTTATATTCACAAATGAGCCACTTGTTAATCAAGTGTAGCCGTTTGTGTAATTAATTGGAAGTTTGCGCAATAAAGGGTTAAAAGCATCAACATGTTAAATTCTTACCTCTGAGTGACCTTTTAACAAACCGAAAGCCTCATGATATTTGATTATACTCTCGGGAATGCCAATCATTGGCCATCCAAGGCTTTTATGCCTAAAAGTGAAGTTACGCGCAACTTTGCAAGTATAAGGGACTAAAAGTGTCAATATGTTTAATTATACCTCTGAATGACCTTTTAGTGAAGCCCGAAGCATTATTATGTTTAATAATACTTTCGAGAATGCCTAATATGGATTAGATAAAGCTTCAATGCTATTAAATGATGAGATACGCAAGTTTGCGCAATAGAGGGACCTAAAGCGTCAAACTGCAAAAGTATGTCGATTCGTATGTTATCGGACCTTCCGAATTATGAACATGAGTTATACATACCCTAATTATCCTTTTTATAGCTTAGATATAGGGTTAGAGGTGTTTGGTGCGCAAAAATAAACTTTTAAGTCATGTAGGGACTAAAAGTGTCAAAAAGTGCACAAGTTGCATTTTCGCGCATATCTCACATTCTGAATATCCCCGGGCATCCAAAAATTTATGTAAGCATTAAAATATTATGCTTTAGTGTTTGGCTTGTCAAAAATCCATTCGTCGCGCAATTTGAATCGTTCTTCGCGCTTATGCGCATTCCGTCGTAATTAAGCAAACAACGCGATTGTACGACCAAACGAACCAACATCCGGCATATTTTTGAACATGTTTCATGTCCACACTGTTTAGGCATCATTTTAGGGCCTTAAAATTGGCTTGACGGGCCTTAGAAGTGTCGGAAATGAGCTTAAACACTAACAGGGACCAAAACTGTCAATATTGCAAAGTTGTTTCTGTTCAGAAGGGCCAGGCGGCCCGCGTAAACCCTTGGTGTCTCCTTACGCGGCCCATGTCAGCTTCCCATATCAGTTTAATCAGTTTTAACAGCTGTTAACAGCTGTTATGCACTCCAAACCCATTTCCACATGTTGTTTCCTGATGCAAGGGGGCCATATTGAGGTACCATGGTGTTACAACAAGTGTAGGGATGAGATTAAAGCACGATTATCAAGAAACGATCTTAACGGTCACCCGAAATCTATAAATACCCACCTCATTTTCCTTCAAACTCACACCTTGATCTTGAATTCTCTAAGTTGGAGACTTTGCTCTTCATACCTGAGAATTTAGGATCAACCCTCCTTGCTTGGACCCTTTGTAAGTGTCCTTTCGTGCTTAGTTTATTTTGTTTAGCGTTTATAGCCGAAAAGTCAAGCGTTTTGATAAACGCTTTGACTTTTAAACGGTTGAGCCATTGTTCGTAATGAACATGGCTACGTGACCGTAATTAGTAGGTGTTAAACCCTAAAAAAGGGCACCTCCTAATTACCACGTTTACTTTGTTTAATTGTCGGGTCAAATAAAAGTCAAAGGGTTTGTTTTAAATAAAATTCATAACTATTAATATAGAAGTCATAAAAAAATCAGTTTTCTCACTTTAATAACTTGGTAATTATTAGTTGAACATGTCTAAGCATGTTCACCCCGACAATTCTAAGTATAGGCTTGGTTTGGGACCGAAAGTCGCAAAAGTTGACTTTTTCTTTGACTTTCAGTTCTGATCCGATTTAGCTTAGTTTAGATATGCCTTAGGATTCATTTAGGACCAGGTTATAGGTAAGTATAACCCTCTGAGGTTATACAACTTGGATCCTTAGTTATCCTATTCATTGCATGTTTCCGTTATATGCTTAAATGTTGACCATTGTGCCCTTTTGACCCCAAAACCTTTTGCAACTGCTTTTATATGATAAGTAAAATAATTTAAGCTTTCTGAGATGATAAAAATACCAACTTTTCTTTAAAAACCCAGAAATCGCCTTTTCACGCGTTTTAAACGCATAGTATGTATAAAAACTATTTTAAATATATAACACTTGATACCTACTAATATTTTTAGTAAATCTATATACTTTAACAGTAAGCAAAAGTTTTAAACTCAGGTTTCCAAATCTGACCTTTAAACCTTATGTGAAATTACAAAAATGCCCCTTCGGTGCATAGTTTGGTTATAAATGATAAAATTCACATATGTGTAATACCCTACTGGTATAACTTATTAAAGTAAGTATTTTTACTGATTAAATCAGATCTGAAACTCAGATTCATATTAAACCTCTTTTATAACCTTTTAAATGACCAAAATACCCCTACAGGGCATAAATTGGTTTTAAATTCGTTTTGGGCATAACGGAAGGTATCTTACTGATATCACAACATGTTTAAGGCATATTAACTTAGGAAACATGCATATGACTCTTATGGTTACCCGTTACGCATATTTCGCGTTCGGATCGGTTTATGTAACTAGTTTGCATAAATTGACCAAAACGGGTCAAACCTAATCATTTTTGCCTCAAAATCCAGAATGTGTTTAGTTTACCCATATTATAGAAGTCTCCAAACTTGTCGGGTCTAAATCACATTCTATTCCGGTCTTCGCTTAATCATGCGTTTTGAACCGTAAACATTTCCTTAAAACTAACCGGTCTAAGTTACGACTTAAATAAGACCCGTTAGGAATCTAATAGGTTAATAAAACCTTCGTTCCAGATTAAGATCCCCAGTAGGGGTTAATGACCATGTCCCGGATATCCGGGCTTGGGATACGGTATTATAATAATACCGCTTGGTCGGGTATTGAATGTTTAGTCGTATTTTGATTAAATTATTGAGGTAACCCGCTTTAATCTGTATTGTTTGAAATAAAAGCCTTTAGGGGTTAATGACCATGTCCCGGATATCCTTGACATCATTATATTATAAAATGGCCACGTCTTAAGCACGGGGTGTAGGCATACACCTGACAGTTTGCATAAGGGAACCGGCATCTCACTCTCATGTGGGCCTATACTTGTGGCGTGTCTGTTAATCTTGACTCGGTTTCTACATCGGGCCCTGAACGTATAACGAACATGTAAATCTGTATACAAGATTACTTTTATATAATTGTCCCAAGTTACAAAAGATATTTTTGTGCCTGGTGCATTCAAATAAATTTTCAAACTCTTTTCAAAATGAGTCGGTTAATTGTATTTACCAGTGTAAACTGACGTATTTTCCAAAAAGGTTAAGTGACATGTACCGAACGTAATTGGCTGGAAGCTCAGGGCGTTAATAAGGAATCTTGCAAGTTCTAGGCGTCTAAAGTCTGTTGAACAGTTTTTCCTTTTATTTGATCCGCCTGTGGATCCTTTACTTTCCGTTGTAATACTTTGACATTACTTTATATTCGGAATGTAATATATTTATCTTTTGCTTCCGCTGTGCATTTATATATTGTGTTGTTTGACTATGATGATATCAACTACGTCACGATACTTCCCACCGGTAATACGTGGAAATATCGGGGTGTGACAACGGTCCTCCCAACCGCCGGAGTGATCTCACTCCGGAAGCCGCTACCCGACCAAGCTAGCTGCGCGGTGACTTCCCCATGCCGAGTTCTTACCCTGGGCGACATATGCCACTCCCAAGACTCGAACCCGGTATCTCTTGGAAGAGGTGGGTGTCGGTAGCCAACTGGGCTACCCCAGTTGGTTATTAAGCAACCTGTCTAGCTCATATTAATCCATCCCGAATATATTATAAGTTATAACTATGCAACAACGTAATGCGTGGCATCTTGAGGGTGAGATAAGTCTTTGGACCAATAGGTCCTATGTTCGATTCCCACAAGAGGGTTTTTCCCATATTTATTGGGTTTCCTTCTGAATTGGTGTATAAGCATTATGCCTAGTGAAGATGAATATGATCGAGTGGTTCCGCTGGTGACACGATGATACTCTAGTGGTTCGTCAGTGATCCAAATTTGCCGTTAAAAAAAAACTTAATGAGATTATTGGCAGAAAAAAAAACTAAAACAGAGCCGAATCTGTAGAAAAAAAAAAGTTAATGCTATTTATGAGTGTTGCTGACTTTTAGACATAAAATCAGGACTTTTCCCCTCTTTTACGTTCAAATGCATGTGCGTATCTCTTTCTTTGAGCCACCAATCACCCACTATCTCATATCAAATTCCACACATACAACGGCTAACCCTACACATATTTAATATAAACTATTGTAATTTTCATGAAAAGTTTGTTATCAACTTTTATATTTTTATGCAACGAATATAGAATTAGGAAAATGGTCCTTTACAGAATCCTAACTTATTACTAATAACAAATATAATACTTACTTTTTTTTCTTATAGCAAATGATTCACATGTTTAAAGTTTTGTGTTTTAACTGGCTTGTATACATAAAAAAATATCAAATTAATTTGTGTATTATGGTTTTAAATTTTATATCGATTAGCTATTAACGTGAAGGTAATATAATTTACATATATAAGAAGAGTGAGGTTATACCCGTGCTAAAGTTGTTGTGAGTGTATGACATCATAACACCACCCGTAGTGGTGAAGAAAAACAATGCCCCCACCATGGGGCATTATCCGACACTTGGCAGTCCAGTCAGCATGGGGCGTTATTGCAAAAGTGGCGTAGTGGGTATAATGCCTAATAATGCCCTTTCAATCATTAAACAAAAAAAAAGATAAAAAAAAGCAAAGTACTTGCTCATTGGCTAGTCAAACTCCTCCTTGACAGACTCACACTCCCATTGGCTACATGTAGTTGCTCATTTAACCACTTCGGCGTTTTATTTAAAACGCTTTCATGCAAATTTTTCAAAAACAACGCCCTATAACGCTTAGTGTAGTGGGGTGGGGGGCGTTTTTTTTCATTTTTTTTTAAAAATACCGCCCCACTACGGGTGGTCTAAGGCCAAAGCGAAAACAATTCTATTTTGATCCGTTGTTGTTGGTCACCGTTTTCATCAAATACTTCATGTTGTAACTCAACACATTATGGAGGTGTCATGAATAGAGATAATAGAGATGAACTACATTTATCCAGAACCAGTATCCCGGTATCGTATTGAACCGATACCGACTAAATAATGTAGGTACGATACTCCTATTCATTTTATATGGTGTTTGGTTTCAGTATTTTTGTATTACCCGTTCCGGTACAATACATATCTCATCCCAAGTCTTGAACACCCAATGCAAGATCAAAATTCTCGTAAAAAAATTGCCACATAATCTTCAAATTGTTGTGCTTGCAAAATGTAGACATTATCATTTACTCTTCGGATAATTAGGTGCTTGATTGTGGAATAGTGAGTAAAGATTGGCCTTAAACTAAGTGACATACAATGATCATTTACTAAGTCTACATACTTATCAAAAAATTATCAATATCATAAAAGAGTTTTTGCTAACCTTTATTCATTTTGACTTGGGATTTTACACTAATCTTGATTCTAACTACATAAGTTTAAAAGTTGACCATAAGATATGTAAATGACTCTAGACTTTATAGTGAAACCAAGTTGATCAACATATGGCGGTTAACTTTTTGATACTTAATTTGGTTCACCAAGATATACTTAGGTAAATCTACGACTATAATATACCAATTATTTGTAAGTAAGTTTTACATTAATCGTCTACAAATATGTAAAAAGATTCATATATACTCTACAATAGTTGGGTTGGGGCAGACTCATCGGGTTGTTTCTTTTAGTACAAGCGAGCGAAGAGGGAAAGGGGAATGGGAAATGAGTTTGGCTCACCACCACCTTGAATCCTTCAAACCTCGTGTCAACTCGTAGTGCCACATCTAACACCATCATCAGTGTTGTGAGTCCGCCACCATCTTTAAGATCCGTCTTCTCACCCTGCAACCCTGGCATGTAGGCGCCCACATCATCTGTATTATAATTTTGTTTTAGTTTTGATTATTATTTTGTTAATTAATTGTGGCTTACAGTTTGATTATAGGTTTGGTTTTTTAAACAATATTTGTGGTTCAGCCTTTGGTTATTTATCTATGTTTACTTATTCGTTTAACTAAGTTGAACCTTAACTAGTTTAATACCCGTCCGGTGAACGGGTACTTTTACGTCATAATGACATAAGTATTTTACTTTGTATTATAAACCAAAACATTTTTGGTGTAAAAATAAATATGGTCGATTAACTTAATACTATTGGTCCTACCATTTTAATAAATTGTTTTTGTTTTATAATATTTTCAAGTGCGTCTCACATTTTATTATCATTTTGGTTTCTAAAGCTTCAAGTATCTTCATTTTCTGTACTTATTATAATAAGCATATTTTAGTAATTTATTGTAGGAAGGCAGAGAGAGTGAGGGCAATGGGCAGCATGTTTCAGGGTAGTCAAAATAACAAATGTTGCGAGAGATGGGATGAGAAAACTAAAGAAGGGGACTTTCTGCACATTTGACAACTTTGACCATTGTGAGACCACCCGTAATGGGCGAGATTCCGGCGTGATTCTCCCCCAATAACGCCCGATTCCGCCGAGCCCCCACCCCCTAGGGCGTTTTCCGGCGTGATTTTACAAAAAAACTTCCCGGCGTGATTTTAAACACGCCAATTCCACCGAGCCCCCACCAATCAAATATATCTTCTTTAGCTTTGACCAATACCTTTTTTTGTTAGTTTTTTTATTTTATTTAATTGTTTATACCCTTTTAACATAATGCCCCCATCCCCACTACACCCATTTTAAAAAAAAACGCCTAAGGGTGGGCGCATTATTCACCCTTACCACTACGCATGGTCTGAGTTTGACTCCCTTATGTGATTTCATGAGTAAGCTATCCCAAAACAAAATATTATCACCACCATAATTATCAACATCCCAACCCATAGAATTAACCCCCACCCAAACAGGTCAAAAGACTATACTGAGCATAAAAAGGTTGACTCAAAATAGTTTTACAAAGAGAATTTGTAACACCCTAATCACGTTTAACCTTAAAACGACGCAGCGGAATTTCGAGTCTGAAAATTTCTTTCATGACATACATCTTGACATTCTAAGAATTCATTTTATAATATAAGAACATAACTTATCGACACTAAATTACATAATTAAACATTCCCGTACAATCCGTCTTGTGACTCGATCTTCGATCTCTACTCCTTAGTAATCCTCATGGCTTGTACTACCTGCGCTCACCACATAAAATTCATAACGTTAGTACGTATCATAAGCCTACAAGATTTGTTCACATTTACTTTTCATTTCGTTAACTCTTTACATCCCGTCTTTCCCCTTGATCATACGATCCGTAGTGAGACTTCCTGGGTATTCCTGCGTTACACTTCATCACCAGACACGCTGTTATTATCGTTAGTACCCAATTTCATTGAATACATGCGTAAATACTTTCATACCACCTATACATACACTTACGATCACACATAGCAACATACATACCTATGTACCTACATACATACGTACGTGCATACCTAAATACATCCATTCATATCATACATACATACATACTTACATACCTACACACATTCATACATACCTACATACATACATTCATACAAACATCCATACATACTTACATACATACATTTATACTTATACAACATACATACGTACATGCCTATAGACTTACTTACATGTATATTTATAATCACCTGTTTCAACATACCCAACTCGTACTTACCTATTCATATACGTCTTTATATATCCTTATGTACCTGCTTACACACTATAATCTTACATACATTCGCGCATACACGCTTACATACCCTTCTACATACGTGTATAAAGATATACAATATCCATACATACCTATCCACACGTGCGTCTACCCTATTGGTCACAAAACATGAGTTAAACTAGTCATACGCAACTTAAAACACGTTTAAACGAGTTCCCAAGCTAAAACGAGGCACGAAAACAATTTTCGGAGAAACTTGACCCGTCGCGCGACGCGACGGGCCGTCGCGCTACGCGACCCCCTTAAAACAGCAGAAGGTTGTTGCTGTTGTGCTGCATACTTTCAGCACGATCCCGTTTCACGGAAACGAGCATAACTCCCTCGTTTTTTATCCGTTTTACCCGATTCTTTTTCCTACGCGTCCGTAATTTAATTCTCCATCTAATGGAACTAAAATCCAACATCTGACTTAATATAATTTCCGACTTTTAACTCTTCGGCTTATTACCCTTTTACCACTTTTCGACCCGTTCATGCATACGTCAACATAACTTGTTCGTTTTACCAAAACCTCTTATAAACATAATAATATAAGTGACGTCTATCATAAATTACCAAATTCTTGGATGTCTTGCATCCTCTTAACACCTTATCGTTCATATGCTTATTTTTGACCCGTTAAGGGTATTCGTGCATTAATTGGTCTACGACTAACCAACCCGTAATCCCCACTTCCATACTTGTCCAAAACATTACACTAATCGAATAACTTGTTTCTAAGCTACCTTTAAGATCGTTTGCCCCAAAATACCCATCAAGGGCATTTTGGTCCACTTTAATTCCATCATTTACGACGAAAGACTTTAACACATTTTGCCCTCAAACAACATGTATGTTTAATTAAAACACCTTATTACTTAATCGTACTAAGAAGTGATTACGGAAATCACTTACCTTATGCGTCCGTGCTCGTATCCGATTCCTCGCCTTTTCTTGACCCGCTATCCTTTCATGCTTGCGTCCGTCTTGACATGATTCCTATACTCTCTTTTCATCAAGATTACGCTCCTATTAACATATGCATTCGTACATGTTAACAATCATATCAATCGCATATTTCACCCTTAACTTTCATTAGTCATTTCTAACATACATAACTCATGTGATTATATTCATATCCGTTTAAACTCATGTAATTCATCATATAATCATAAACAACGCATATTGACATAACATGTACCATACGAATTCCTATAATCCTGCTTTTACGACCACGTGTCAATTCATGTTTCTTATGCTTAGTTGACTTTTGAAAGTCAACTATATACCATATTTAACCACCGACTTATCATTATATACTCGTAACATCATATTCGGTTATACGGATGACACTATATACATTTCATCATATACTTGATGCGAGTACTACCTTTTAAGCATAACGTACAACTATTTTATGCACAAATCTTCTAAACTCATACATAACCCATCAAATCCTACTACCAATCATCATATATCATTCCAAATGAACATTAAACATAACATCGTCATATTCCTATACTTTCATCTAAGAATAATTCATCATGCCCACATAATACATCAATCATTCAACAAGACTTGAACATAGGAGGTGATTCTAGTCATCATCTTCACCCTAACTAACGGGTTTCACCTCAAATCATCAAATTAACACAAACCATACATAACCCATGTTCTATACGAGGATTCTAACCCTTGTACATGATCAATTTCATATTAGCTCACGGATTAGGGCATAACCCACTTCACCCATGATCACCAATCTTAGATTTAAAACATACCTTATGATCCTCTCGTGTTGGTGATAATTAATCCATGCTCGGTTATGGATTTAAGCTCCATCTTGCCTTCCGATTTGAGCATAAAAATGATGCTAGGGTTTGAGGCTCCATAGGAGCCTCCTGCTCCTTCTCGAACACACACGTATGTGTGTGTGTCTGTGTGTGATAAGTTATTTAATAACTTAACTTTCATCTTTCCCACTTTAGCCCCTCGGGTTTACCTTTAAAACATAACTAACATTACCTTCCTCTTTTAATTCTTTTGACCATGCCCTTAACTAGGTTAAATAGCCTAGTTATTTATTTCATGACGTGTCATATCGGAACACACACAAATATTAACATTCAGATTTTTTTGGGGCGTTACAGAATTCATACCATTGTACAACTCTAGAAAATGTAAAAAAATATTAATACATTTTTTTTAAATCAAGATAGAGACCATCTCCTAGAAACATGACACCCAAAATAGTTGCAACTACAATCTCGCTTGACTCGGGTCAAAACACATGCACATTGAATTAGGCCAATTTCTTTGTCGGCTGAAATAAGCATTAGGCCAGGTTAAGTTGAGTTGACTTAGCTAGTTCAAAATCTTCACCATCTAAAGAATTGACATACATGAGCACATTATACACAAAGATGGCTAAATGAGCAAATGGGTAACAGGTCAAACTGGTTATGGGACAAAACTTAAAACATGTGCTTTTATGTATAGGTTAAAACGGGTTGGGTGTAGTTGACCCAAAGATTTTTAGTGCTCACCATGACCTGGTGCTTTTTGATCTTCATAAACTCCTGCAAGACGTCGCCATAGCTACAAAGCCTTTATTAATATTATACTGTCTCTTTCATGTTTTATCTTTTATCTGTGGAATTTCAACCAAAAAACTTTATTCTTGTTTTGTTATGTTTGAGTAGACTTTTTTTTGGGTTCTTGAGTGTAACATTTCAAAACTAACCTTATCAAAGCGGAAATCCTCAAGGGCGGTTATTGTGGGACGTGTGATCAATTTGTGGCTGAATGCCATGCTAAGGCAACTAATGCCTCAACAGCTGCCTTTCGAGCCGCTCAATCAGAATTTGTCAAACAATCATGTCTTTATTGCTTTCGTATAGTAAACAAATTTTATAGATTTTGCTTTTGTCAAGTCATTAAATTAATCTAGATGTTTTGTGTGTTTTAAAAATAACATATGAGTTTACAATGTCTACATAGTATGCATAACAGAGGCCTTAAAACTACAGCTCACCCTAATTTTTAAACTTTATGTAGCCAAATCGGTTTTAATATTAAACAACTTGACCCATTTGTTATGAACCCGACCTACCCAACCCGTTTTAACCAACTTACTTGACATTCTTTGACCCATAATAAAAAATAAAAATAAAAACTCATTTTGACACATTACCCAAGTAAAATCTTGCTCATTTGACCCTTACGAGAACAAACCCATTCAACCCGCTTGAAAGAAAATGATTGTTCTACCAATATTATAAAGCTGACTGGCCTGACCCATTCTATAAAGTGGACCCGTTGGACCCATTTTGTGTGGACCCAACCTACCTGACCCGTTTTGACTGTAATGACCCATTTGGAAGACACTGATCGTTCTACCAATTTAGTAAAGCTACCCATCTGACCCGTTGGACCCATTTACTCATTTAGGATAGACCCAACTTACCTGACACGTTTTGACTGTAATGTTCTCCAACATAATCAAGCAAGCATAACACCAATTTTTTGTTTCTCCTTCATATACGAGATCAAGTGGACATACAAGTTGTTGAACTTACAAGACAAGGGGCAGTTGATAGCTTGAAAGTTGCAAATGGTGATCTATTACAAGCATTTCAGGCCAGCTTATTTTATAATGGTATGCTTGACCTTTTATTCTAATGATTAATGCCATGCTCCTTGATGTATCTAACATGGCAATAATAATAGAAACAATAGTATGGACCAAACTTACCTGACCCTTTTGATAATAAGGTTAATATGGAATGTGACAGAAGTAAATTTAGATCTTGAAATTAAACATTTTACTGTAATGTTTTCCCACATAATCAACCAAGCATATCACTAAAAAGCAAAATAGTTTACTGTATCTGGGCTGGGCTGGGCTCTGTTTTTTTTTTCAGCCAATGGTATATGGTTCATCTTAGATGGGCTCTCCTTTTTTCTAGTCAACAGTATATGGTTCATCTTACATAAAAAAGCAACATAACTTAGTTACATATAAAGAATACAAATTAGGAAATTACCTTGATTTTGTGGAACTCCGACTTGCTCTGTTGTTTGTATAGAAATGATCAAGCAGTGCACTACTTGCTGTCACATAAAATGATCAGAAAAAGCAACATTAAGTGAATAAAGATTTGTTTGCTCTTATAATTTGTATTTTCTAGATTCCAAACAATAATGATTATCCAAATAAAAGACAAAATGACCACATGACTTTGTGCATTCACCCAAACAAAATATCTACACCCTCCTCTTTACAACCATATCATGTTAGCACAGAAAGAAAATGAACACAAGATTTCTGCATTTGGCCTATTTTCATTATTAGGGTCTAGTAGTGGGCTTTGGCCGAATGGAAAGAAACTACTCCTAGATAAATTGCAACAAAATAATCATAAATGACGGAGAAAACATAAAAAAATTAGGCACAAGAGATCGAAACCAAATACAGAGTGAGATTAAACTTATCTTTCACGTACACTGAAACTGATTCAAATCATATCATAGAAAGCCGATGAGATAAGATTGAACATGATTCAAATTCAGAGTGAGATTGGACTTTATCTTGCTAACATCCAGATTTACAGATAACATAAAGAGCCGACCTGAACTGGTTAGACATAAATGGGTCATGGGTCAACATGGTGAGGAATTGGTCAGCAGAT
Source organism: Helianthus tuberosus (assembly GCA_030545235.1). Taxonomy (NCBI): domain Eukaryota; kingdom Viridiplantae; phylum Streptophyta; class Magnoliopsida; order Asterales; family Asteraceae; genus Helianthus; species Helianthus tuberosus. The sequence goes on from CM060421.1 coordinate 32,089,100, forward strand.
TCACCTGGAATACGGGTCACTAATATAGCGACTAATATGGAGAAAACATGGGAAGGTGGAAGATTTGGAGGCTGTTAGATCCATCAATCTTGACTGTAATCTGCACATGAAACACAACAACAAAGTTTCAATATCAATTATAGAGCATTTGAAAAGATATTCAGCCAATCAACACCAATAACTAAATTGAAATAGAAAACCCCTTTGTGGAACTAATCGAATTCCTCTATGAGTCTGTGTGTGTATTCCTGTGAAAGATATACGAGAAAGAAACCCTAAATCATAAAGCAAAAGATAGAACTAACTGGATTGGACTCCGTGGATGTTAGCAAATTCTTATATAGAGATGACTAATTGATCTCCTGGTTCCACATGACCAGATAAGAATGTAAAGTTTAAGAGAGAAAACAGGGAATAGGTACCTTATGACTATCAAGGTGGACCACTCCTCTGAACAAATATGCTTGGTTACCAAGAACACCATGAAAGAGCAGCGAGGAGGATTTCTTTTATTCTTCAAGAATGATTCAATTGAAAATAAGAATTTCTGTATGTGGCGTCTACTTTATATAACAATGCTCCTCAACTGAATTGATATCACTACCCAAGTTTGTAGGAGGAATAAGTTGAGTTGAGTTGAGGAGATCATGGACAGGAAAAGGTGGAAATAACCACCAGCTAAGAAAACCGTAGATAACCGCCATGGAAGCAGTTATTTTGGTGAGTTTAAATGGCTGAGATTTAATCTCAGCATAATCCAACGGTGGATATTGACTTGGATGGTGGTTAGACTTAATGGGTTCCATAGATATATATAATGTTAAATTTTACTTCCGTCAGTGGTTGATTTTGTAAGATTAAATATATTATGATTTAATATTTAATCTAGTAGCCATTATAATCATTTACATTATATGGATCAAAATATATAACAACCTATTAATAATTAGTTGGTAATTGTTGATGAACCATATTACCCTTATTAACTAATTAGGTTTCCTCCCGGGTGCTTATATAAGGGGACTTATGTAGAGGTTAAAGGGTTACTCAATTACACAATTAGACACACCCTATTAGCATAACATCATCGACCTCTTCTCCCATAACCGAATCCCCTATTTGGTTCTCATCATCACCATCATCAGTTAGCACCCTAAGGAGGAACCAGACCAAGCTGACAATCATGTCAAACACTGTTGCTGCGTCTCCATCTGGATTCTCTGCTGGCCTGTGCTGATGCAATCAAAGGTATGTTTTCATGTTTTCCATTATATCTAAACAGAACTGATCAACATGTGGTATCAAAGCATATGTTGATTAGTCAGTTCTGTTTTAGTATCCATTATTCTGGGATTGAAATCTGGAAAACAAAACTTTGAAAACCTAATAAAACTCGAAACCCTGTTTCGAGTCACTCTTTCTAAAAATTTCGGATCTTATGTTTTTGATGTTTAGATCACTATTCCGAAATCAAATGTGTTAAGTTACTGTTCCGAAATCATTAAAATCCCAGATTTCGGATTCTAGTATTTTGTTTTTTTTTTTTGTTTTAGGCTTCATCATATGTTCTTAGGAAAATTCGAAAATTCTATTATGTTTTGGAATGTTTTTAGGATTGATGAGTGTTTTTCCATGTTTGATCCAATTTTATCTTTTAAGTTTATTCGAAAACTGTTAAAAGATATACAGTTATAATTTTTCGAAATATTTTGATAAAATTAGATCATCTTAAAACAGGAAATCATATCTCATAATCCCTTAGATTTCGAATTTTCAGTTATGTTATCACAATAAACAGCTATCAACAGTGGGCTCGAGACCATCAGATTACGACTCGAGACCATCAGTCTCGACTCGAGACCATAAGGTCTCGACTCGAAATCATCAGGTCCTTAAACCTTCACAACTCGAGACCAACAGATCTCGACTCGAGACCAACAGATCTCGACTCGAGACCATAAGGTCTCGACTCGAAATCATAAGGGCTCAAAAGTTTACAACTCGAGACAAAGGTCTCGACTCGAGACCATAAGGTCATAACTCGAGACCATAAGGTTGCGACTCGAGACCGTGGTTGCGACTCGAGACCTCATCATGAGTCGAGATCTCATAAGATATAGTAGTCGAGACCATGGTTCCGACTCGAGACAACAAGTTCGATCCGCGCTAACGGGTGGTTTGCTACTAAATAATTGGTTTTTTGTAAATATTTAGTTAATTAATAAGGATCAAATAATGTTTTACAAAACCAAAATGGCTTAACTTGAATGAGCTTCTGATGTATCACTTCTGCCCAAAGCTGATTTGATGCATCTACTTATCGTTCAAGTATTACTAAAGCTATGTTAAGTGTGCATCATAAACATGAATGTCTTAATATCTGGCCAAAGCTGATTTAATTCCTTCATAGATGGCATATAATAACAAGTGCATAACTAAAGTGATTGTCTCAATTTCTGGCCAAAGCTGATTTGTTACAACCACTTTGTACACATGCTTAAATTATTACACTTCTGGCCAAAGCTGGTTTGTCTTCGTTTAAGTAGAACTCTAAATAAGTCTATTATTTTGATGTTAGTAATAGACATATCACAACCTCTTCACATAATGATCCTTAGATTAATGATCCTTTGTTTTATTTTATTTTATGATCATTTCGTCTGCCTTATTCTTAGTACCCATACTTTTACTCACTATAATTTTCTTCTATAAATCTATATCTCATCCACTCTAATTCCTAAATCTAATATGTTTTGCTTAAAGTTTCTATAAGAATTAGCTCTTAAATTAAATCCTTGATTATCTCTTAAGACACGATAATCCTATTGCTCTCTTCTGATAAAGCACTACAGAAGAAAAGTAGAGCATGATGATTAGGATAAATCGAACATGATGTCTCTTATGATAATCAAGAATAAGTGCTGTCACTAAAAGGTTATTCCAGATTAAGTCTTTCCTAAGACTAATCTATTATTGTGGAATAATCACAAGAGCTCCTAAGATGCATGCCTTCATTTAAAATTATAAACTATAAAGCTAAGTGGTATATGTGAATACATAATAATGTACAATACCATGACCCATAAAGTTAAGGGCTTACGCATGGAAATAAGTACATTTTTTCCAGTACATTACATACTAAGATTTTCACTTGTACAATTTGATGCCTTATAAATCAACTATAACACTCAAAAGTACCAAAGTATAATGAGTGTGTTGATAAGCAATATATGTACATAGAAATAAATGTTTGAAACTGGAAAATAAGATGTTATTCACCTTACAACCACTAATAGTTTAAAAGAGGATTGTTCTAAGGTCCATAGACAAATTACAAGTACTAATTCCAACTTTAAGGTTCTTCAAGGGAAAATCTCACTGCATAATTGTGCCATTAGACTAGGCATAAGCAACGAGACTATCCATTATTCAAGGGAACAGTTGGATAAGTTAATTAGATAGTCACTTACTAATGATATTTAAGTCTGGTAATTTTAATATTCCAATTAACACATGATTAGTTGACTCTAGTTCCATACGTTTCCTTACCAGAACTCGACAAATAACTAACATGAGAGTTAGTGACAAAACTAATTGTTAAGGCTATAAGAACCATAATAAGCAGTCTTTTAACAAAGCTTTTCGATACCTTACATATTCTGAAGATTAATCAGAATATAGTATCATAATTAAGAAATGTTATGAAGATTGTGAGGTTTGCATAGTCAACAGAAAGTCACACTTACCTTAAACTCTCATTTTATTTGTTCTAAATATCTGGATAGAAACATTACTAAGATGAAACTAGATGATACCTTACATTTTCACAACTTTTGTCATCATGAAAATGAGAATTTGACAAAAGGAAAATGAGACTTATAAATTTCATCCATTATAACCAAAATTCATGAGAAATCATGACATGGTTAATGAGGATGATTTTTCCATCTAATCTCATTCTAAGTGATTTTAAATCATGACGTTATAGCCCTAAATATTACTTGGCTTAAGGAATAAGTATGGGTCCACCATAAGTCATTCATTGACATTCGTGGAACTTATTCCAAAATGGAATATTCAGACATAATTCATTTATCATTTGAAAGACTATCAACTTGTATCTAAATTTTGTCGCATATGGCCCACGGTCTTAGAAGAAATCTATTCATATATATATACTTAATAAGATTTCTATTAGATATGTCCCTAAAGTTTCTTATGATATCCGGACATTGAAGAAATCAAATAAGTCTAAAGTATATGTGATAGGTTCCCACGTCACGTAGCTCATTGAAACTTCTCTTGTAGCATTCTAGAGATATTAAAGATCAGTGGGATCATTAAGTGTCTAAATAATAACTTGCAATAGTTGCAAGAGGTGGGGGAGTGAAAATTTTACATTACCTTAATTTGCACCTCTTGTACAAGACACCGCTCCATCACGACACTGTTCTATCAAAAACTTATCTCCTTAAATCTAATGCAACTCTTACAAAAGCTTCATTGTTGCCTAATTGTGGGCACACTTAGATTTCTTACCTAAACTAACATAATCCTCAACAAGAGAAATCACAACGACTAACGTCATTAACTTGTTTCTCTATTAGAATTTGTTGGTCATTAAACATTGACCCTAAGCATGCTGAGTTCCTAAAGTTTTCTAAGGTCAGTGGGAGAAGTCAAAGTCCTTATCATGATTTGTAAGGAATACAAGAGGCGGGGGGAAGAGTGTCATTAAATTTCACTCCGAATTTAACTCCGATTACACCTCTTGTACACCATACTGCACCAACTCTTTCAAACTTAGAATCCTGAAAATGATAACAACCTAACCAAGAGCTAATCCATAAAACTGAAACTTCTAACAAACCCAATAATCAACTCAGGAGGTCATCTAGGTTTAAAAGCCTACTAATTTTGATGATTACATAACCTCCCTAACTGAAGTTGAAATGGATTTTGGAAATGTTTACTGATCCTATCTCTTCAAATTAAGCCATTAGTGTCAATCAATTTTTCTAAATGGAATAAAACAGTTTTCTAGTAAAACTGATTTTATGTGTTCGTATAACGTTTGGGATTTGATTGAATTACCTAAGAGTGTTCATAACTAAATCAAATCCTAATATATAAATGTTAAGACACTAAGAAGCATGATTGATTGTCAAAGGTTATACTTAGGAAGAAATAAATTATCAAAGATTTCTTTGAGGATCATCACTGTTCTAGTAGCTTATAATAGTTTAAAGCTACATTAGATGAACATTAAAACAATTTTCCCTAACAATTGGCTGACACATTTACATGTTCATAAAACAGCCTGAAAGTTCAAAACTGAAGGTTAAAGAACACTTTATTTGTAAGCCAATAATATCCATGTATGGGTTAATGCAAACATTATAATGTGATGTGATGAAATCTTAACGTAATTATTTTCATCAACAATCAAGTGGATTAATGTACCTACTTCAAGATGAGTGGGAGCAACTAAGATAAACTTGTCTATATAGATGACATTCTTTTGACAAGTATATGTTACATAAGTCAAAGCATTGTTAACACAAACTTTGATATAATAAATCTCAGAGATATCTCTTACGTGATTGATATCATAACATACTGAGATAGACCCAATGGGATATTAGTTCCGTTCCATAAGTTTAACATTAAATGGGTCCTTACATATGTAACAATCAATATTGCTCTCCTTCAGAGGATAATATGGTAAATGAGATTAATTTTTTACGCTTCATTAATTGGAAGCCTTATGTAAGTTTAAGTCTATACTCGTCTAGATATTACTCACATTGCAACACACTAGATATGTCTAGATTAATGTGAAACATCTAATAGAGTATTACAATATCTTTAAAGAAACGAGAGGCTATGATTTGAAGAAGAAGTGAGAATTAAAACCGGTTTATTACTCTAACTTTGAGATATTCAAAGATGACAAATTGTAATTTCGGGTATATCTTTATGTCAGCAGACAAAACCTATTTCATGGAGGAGTCATAATGCACTGATATTAACAACCTAAGTTATAACGACATAATATAGTCATTAAATGTTGTTGGAAATTTATCAGTGGACTCATAAGTTTATTAACTCCATATAATTAATGTTTTGAAGACTTAGTGTGATAAAGCCAACTACCATGACTCCTTGAACAGTAACAGTTCAAGAAGTGCTGCATTAATTTTCGATACGCAATTAATTATTCGTTTATGAACGAATTGAGGAAACTAAGTTTTGTATCGAATACATTCATGATATGCTTAAGGATCCTATAACTGAAGGGCTATTACCCATAAGTCTTATTAAGAGAGCTCAGAGACGGGTATTAATTAATGGCCATGCGCAACTGCATATCGTACTATGAATGACTAACTATTAGTTAATCTTTCCTCATCAGTTTGATTTTGTATGTCTCTAAGAATATGTCAAGCTAGCATAATGGCATATAGACAAATATAGTTACAAATCAAACAAAAGGCTTATGCGTATTTTGATCATAACGATTAGGTTTTAAATTAAGGCTATAGTATGATTAATGGGGGTCCTGAGTCGCATAATGATTCAACGGCTGTATTTCTCTGCTATAGTACTTGTTTAAGGCTAAAATGAGTGTTAACTCCTGATCAGGCTTATCTAATACTCATAGTAAATGATTACTCGGCTAAGTGGGAGAATGTAAGATTAAATATATTATGATTTAATATTTAATCTAGTAGCCATTATAATCATTTACATTATATGGATCAAAATATACAACAACCTATTAATAATTAGTTGGTAATTGTTGATGGACCATATTACCCTTATTAACTAATTAGGTTTCCTCCCGGGTGCTTATATAAGGGGACTTATGTAGAGGTTAAAGGGTTACTCAATTACACAATTAGACACACCCTATTAGCATAACATCATCGACCTCTTCTCCCATAACCGAATCCCCTATTCGGTTCTCATCATCACCATCATCAATTAGCACCCTAAGGAGGAACCAGACCAATCTGACAATCATGTCAAACACTGTTGCTGCGTCTCCATCTGGATTCTCTGTTGGCCTGTGCTGATGCAATCAAAGGTATGTTTTCATGTTTTCCATTATATCTAAACAGAATTGATCAACAGATTTGAATTGAAACTTTTAGAGACAACTGATTCTTTTGTATGCGGGCTTTGAATCCATGTGATAACTGTCGTGAATTTGATACATCAAACCTAGTTAGATTGAGCAAGATTAGCCAAATGATTTTCATTATAACGTCTATGAAGTCATCATTGATTTATTGGTTGCAACGACAACTGTGGTGGCGTTGATAACGTTAAAAAGCAAAAGTGCACTAATTTTTAACGTTATTTTACTAATTTCGTGAAAATAACGTTAAAAAGAGGGGATCGTTAATCAGGCATCATGTGGTGGCGTTGATAGCCGAAAGACAAGGGGGTACATGCACCAATTGGCGTTTGTCTCAATTGCTGAGTGTTATGTGCCTTATGTCCAAGGCTTGATGCAAAACCACAATCGAGCCGGGGGTCTCATTGGAAGCAGCCTCTCTATTCCTACGGGGTAGAGGTAAGGCTGTCTACATCCCACCCTCCTCAGACCCTACCTTAGCTTTGCTATAGGTGGGATATACTGAGTACGATGATGATGATGATGATGAACGACAACTGTTGATGAATGATTTTCTTCAATGGAGTATGAGAAGTCAGATTTGCTCTGCCGGACTGGTGACTAGTTTAACTATGAACGTTTGTTGCATTTATTTGTAGAAAAAGAAATGACAAACAATCCGAAACCTCGTTTTTAAAATTTGAAAACACATTCGTTTGTACTAACATTGCAAGTTTAGATACCAGTAAAAAGAATTTATTCTTAGATCAATCACATATAGTGGACTATAGTGTAGAATAGTGTCTAGGATTATATATGCAATAAATAAATGTGGATAAATCAACCAATTGAGCTATGTGTCTTAAATAGTCATTTGAGGGAACAATTCCCATTTGTTTAAGAGACAGATGGATTTGCACGTTTCAGTATTGAATAGGTGGTTTCGAATCATCAATCAATCAAGATATACGTGTATCTTTGAACCAAATATGTACGAAATCCAGACCCAAGGATCGAGGTAAATGTATATATATATAGAGTTAGGATCCTGTAAAAAAGGCCCAAAGTGTGAGAAAGGTAAGAAAGAATCTCAACCATTAGATCTTTTGATCTAATGGTTGAGATCAATAGGGACCAAAATGTAAAATATTTTTCTTAATTTGGACTGAATTGAAAATTATAGGGATAATAAAGTCTTTATATCCATTCAAAATAGGAAACTGTAAATCAAAATTCCTATAATTCCGATCTCTCTCTCCAATTGATCGAACAGTTTCTCTATCTCTCTACAATTTCGTCTATCTCTCTAATCGTTAGAACAGCGGCGACGAAGAGCGGCAGCGGCGACGGCGAGCGACGAGCGGCGACTGCGAGCGGCAGCGGCGACGGCGAGCGGGCAGCGGCAGTGGTTGTGCGGATCGGTAGCGGTGGTGCAGCAGTGGTGGTGCCGGAAGTGGCAGTGGTGGTGCCGGAAGTGGAGAAGATGATACAGAGGTGTTATATTTTTCTTTACTGAATGGTGTTATATCTTGTACTGAATGGTGTTATTTTGTGTACTGAATGGTGTTTTTTTTATTTTCTGAATGGTGTTTTTTTCTTTTCTGGATGGTGTTATTTTTCTTTTCTTAATGGTGTTTTTTTTTACTGAATGGTGTTATATTCTTGTACTGAATGGTGTTTATTTTATTTACTGCTGAATGGGTGTTATTTTTGTGCTGAATTGTGTTATTTTTGTGCTGAATGGTGTTTTTTTGTGCTGAATGGTGTTATATTTTGTGCTGAATGATGTTATTTTTGTATGAATGGTGTTTTTTTTGTGCTGAATGGTGTTATGTTTTGTGCTGAATGATGTTATTTTTGTGTGAATGGTGTTTTTTTTGTGCTGAATGGTGTTATATTTGTGCTGAATGGTGTTATATTTTCTGAATTGTGTTATATTTAAAACACCATGTATGAACATGCTCTGAATGGTGTTATATTTATGGACGGTTATAAGTCCTTAAATCAAGCATTTTCTCTCTCCAAATCCTTAAATCAAGGATTATCATATTTGAATTTGTTAATGCACTTACAATTATACCCTTTTCAATTAATTTAGATCTAATGGTTGAGATTCTTTCTTACCTTTCTCACACTTTTGGTCTTTTTTACAATAACTTCACCCTATATATATATATATTAGGGATGAGCTCGGTCCGGTTCGGTACCGAACCGGTACCGGTACCGAAAGAACCGGTACCGAAAATCCTCAAAAGTTGGTACCGGTACCGGTACCGAATATATCCGGTTCGGTACGGTTCGGTACCGGTACCGGTTCGGTACCGGTATTTGAGGGTAAAAACGAGCAAAATACCGGTACCGAACCGGTACCGTACCGGACCGGTACCGAACCGGTACCGAAAATGTCAAAAGTGGGTACCGAATCGGTACCGAAAAGGTACCCGGTTCGGTAAATTCGGTACCGGTACCGGTTCGGTACCGGTACCGGTTCGGTACCGGTACCGGGTCCATTTTGCTCATCCCTAATATATATATATATATATATTTCTAATAATTGTGCTGTTTTAAATTACATCTTATAACATGGATGAGCATTTATGAGTACTACATGATAAATAACTTCATGTCTAAGTTCCATGTATTTTCTTTAAACAAATATCATTTTGATTTCTGATTTAATTTTGAAAAATACAGGTTCTAACATTTTGTATGTGACAAAATTTTGATAAATTTCCTAGAAAATTCTTAAACATACATCTTGTTTGGTTGCTCCACCAATGTGCCTATCGGATCCATAGAGAGAGAGTGTGAGAGGAGGAAGAAGAAGATGAGAGAGTGGGTCCATCTCCTTTTGTTTTTTATTTTTTTAATTGTTAAAGACAATATGTAGTGGCGGATTTAAGATTTTTTTTCATTACGGTCCATTTTTTGTGTAAGGATTTTTCACAACCAAACATTAAAATTTTTGGGTCGGTTATTGTAGTCGGGTTGGGGCTAGGAAATAATGTAGAAGCATTTAGTGGACATGAAACCACTACATTATATGTTGAAAGTTTTATTTGGTAATCAAGTTATCATTTAAAAAAAACAAATTAGAGGGTCAATGGGTGGTTGTGCTGTTCTAAAACACTAGTTTAATTTTGATGGAAAAAAATAAACTAAAAAAACAACACATATAAGCCTTGAACTTGGGATCTATTTGTTGAAACACAAGTGGATTTACCATCACATAATCTTTGCTTTTAATATAATAGGGTCCAAAATTTTTTATGGGGTTCTTGAAAAATTTAACATACCGGTCCTACTATTTTCTAAAAAAAGATTGGGGTCCGTAGACCCTGACCGGGACCATGTGGGTCCGCCCCTGGCAATATGGTCGTTTAACACATACCTAACTGAGATATTTAACATATGTTAGTGATAAGAATCACCCGAGTGCAAAAAATACAACCATCGAGATCAAATGTGCAATTACTGCACCACTGAGACCAAACCTACAATATTTGCAAACTACATGAACCAACCAGACATTTAACTCCAGGGGCGAAGCTTCTTGGGGGCGGCCGGGATTTTTCGCTCAGTAGTGTTATATATGTAGTTTTCGTATAGAAATTTTTGGATATATACGTTTTTACCCCCCCGATTCTATAGAAATTTTTGGGTATATATGTTTTAGCCCCCTCCGTTTTCTCCGGCAAGCTTCGCCACTGTTTAACTCTATAAGTTATAACCAAGGCGATGTACCAATACCACCACCCCTTGTCTCTTACCTTTTGTTTGTTACTTTGGATATCATATTTTTTTCATTCTTTGCTTGATACATTGTTGACATCATATAACAATGGTACACAAGATAAAACACTTTCATATTTTATATTAAATCATTTATTAAATACTTTTAATATTTTAATATTTAAATTATTATGTATAACATAATCAATTTGATATACCCGTTGCTTCCTTTGACTAATCAATTCTTAACAATCTCCACACATAGAATAATACAATGTTATGTACAGTACAGGCCTGCATGAGCTACACAAGATCCAAGAAACTCCAAATTTCAGCATTTTAGAAGATTCCAACTCTAAACTTCACACAAAAAACAAACAAAATTTTCACAAATTCAACATTCTTCTTCTTCAATATCTTCAATATGTGCAGTTTCTTGCTACAAGAATCAACAACAACAACCACCCATTAACCATACACACACCCAAAAATGCCCACACAGCAATCTCCAAACAATCATCATCAAACAAACAACAAAAAAAGATTAAAATGGAGCAATTTATACACATTCTCATGCTTCAAACCATCGAACAACCACCAGTCAGACTTCGGCCAGCCCGGGTTCACCAGAGTCGTGTTCTGCAACGACTCATCGAAACACAAAACCAAACCATACAAATATTGCAAGAATGATGTCACTACAACTAAGTACAATGTAATAACATTCCTCCCAAAATCGCTCTTTGAGCAGTTTCGTCGCGTGGCGAATTTATACTTCTTGTTGGTTGCTGTGTTGTCAGCTACTTCGTTAGCGCCTTTTTCGGCTTTGAGCTTGATTGCTCCATTGGTTTTTGTTGTTGGGGTAAGTATATTGAAAGAAGGTGTCGAAGATTGGCATCGGTTTCTTCAAGATCTCGAAGTGAATTCGAGGAAAGTTAGAGTTCATGTTGGTGATGGAAAGTTTGTTGATAGATCATGGAAAACGCTTCGGGTTGGAGATGTTGTGAAAGTGAATAAAAACGAGTATTTCCCGAGTGATCTTTTGTTGTTATCTTCTAGTTACGAAGATGGAGTTTGTTACGTTGAGACGATGAATTTAGATGGTGAAACAAACCTTAAAATCAAACGTTGCTTGGAGTGCACGTTACGGTTTGATGATGAGGCGAAGTTTGATATGTTTAAGGCTGTTGTGAGATGTGAAGATCCGAATTCGAGTTTGTATACTTTTGTTGGTAATTTGGAGTTTGGGGAAAATATTGCTAGCGAAGTTTCATTTCCTCTATCTACTTCTCAGTTTCTGCTTCGCGATTCGAAGCTGCAGAACACGGATTATGTTTATGGAGTTGTGGTTTTTACTGGAGGGGATACGAAAGTGGTGCGGAATTCGATGAAATCGCCGTCTAAGCGTAGCAGGGTGGAGAGAAAGATGGATCATGTGATCTATGTGTTGTTTTTCATGTTGCTTTTGATATCTTTAATAGCTTCAATTGGTTCTGTTGTGTATACAGAACAATGGTGGTACCTTCAGTTAATGGATGATACTGATGCGTCGTTCGATCCGGGTAACCCGCTAGTTTCGGGGTTTCTACAGTTCTTGCGGGCGCTTATATTGTACGGTTACTTGATTCCGATTTCGCTTTATGTGTCTATTGAAGTGGTTAAGTTTTTACAAGCTATGCTTATAAACAATGACCAACACTTGTTTGATGAAATATCTGGGAAAAAAGTCGAGGCTCGGACTTCGAATTTGAACGAGGAGCTCGGTCAGGTGGAGATGATTTTGAGCGATAAAACCGGGACGTTGACTTGTAATCAAATGGAGTTTAGGAAATGCTCGATTGAGGGGATATCGTATGGGGGTGATGTGAACGAGATTGTTCGCGCTGCTTCGCAGCGAATGAATATTGATATCGAGAGCTACCGGTTCAATCTAGATGGTGAGGATTCTACCCCGAGGGATAGTGTGGAAATGGTCGAGATTTCATCGGATCAAGTTCTTGAGTCGAAGAACAGTATCTTGGATGGTGAAAATGATACGAAGAATCGTGGTGTTACGGGTATTAAAGGGTTTAATTTTCGCGATAGAAGATTGATGAACAAGATGTGGATACATGGTTCAAATGTATGGGATATGATGATGTTTTTTAGAGTTATGGCTTTATGTCACACTGGCATACCAGTTGAAAATGAAGAACAACCAGGCAGCAATAAACTCAAATATGAAGCAGAGTCCCCTGAAGAAGTAACTTTTTTAATTGCTGCACAAGAGTTTGGATTTCAGTTTTGTAGAAGAACTCAGTCTTCAATGTTTGTTAAAGAGATTGATCCTTCTGCTTCGGAAGTCGAAAGGTAGGTGCTTTCGATCCCTTCGTTAACGTTTATCATCTGTAGTTAGCATGTTTAAAGCAGTGGCGGATTTAGAAGAAAAATTAAGGGGTATCCCAATTTTTTTAACTGTACATTCATAAAGTGAGGATTTTTTAGTGTGTACATTCAAGGGTATTTTGCACTTCGCTGAGAAATTTGAGGGGTAACTTAGGGATGAGCATTTGATACTGGGTACCGGTACCGAAATATTTTCGGTACCGATTCAGTTCCCACTTTTTGATGTTTTCGGTATCGGTACTTTCGGTTCGGTACCGGTATCTTACCTTCAAATATTGTACCCACTTTTTGGCGTTTTTGGTACCGGTACTTTTGGTTCAGTTTGGTATGGTATTTTACCGAATTTTACCTTCAAATACTTGAATATTTTCGGTGCCGGTACCCATATTTGGCGATTTTCGGTACCGGTACAAAGTTCATCCCTAGGGTAGCCCGTGCACCCCCGGGATACACATAGATCCACCCCTAGTTTAAATTACATATTTATATAAGAGTATAAGACATGATAAGATGTGTGGGTCTTGCAGGTTGGGTAACGAGTCAAAATGAGTTCAAAATAAAACCGTTCAGGTTGATATTATAAATAATCTATTTCTTAACAGAAACAATACTAGTTACTATTATAGTCTAAATATTTGAATAAATTGACATATGTGGTTGTGTACTTCCCATGTTCCCCTTTTAGCAAACTTTTTTTCTTTCTATTTGACCCGTTTAAGATAAAACGCAACCCAAATTAACTCGTGGGTTGAAATCCGACACTTTTAATTGTTAAACCATATATTTCAGGGAATACAAGCTCTTGAACTTGTTAGAATTCAGTAGCTCTAGGAAAAGGATGTCAGTGATAGTACGCGATGAATCTGGTCAAATTTTCCTTTTCTGTAAAGGCGCGGATAAGTAAGTCTCTTTTTCGGTTATAAATTTAATTCATCGAGCTCAAACAATGCACTTTGTGTAATATAAATTGGGTATTTTGCAGTATTATATTTGATAGGCTAGGTGATGGCGGTAGGACATACCAACACGCTACAACTATGCACCTTGCAAACTATGCAGAAGACGGATTAAGAACAATGGTGTTTGCGTATAAAAAGATTAAAGACTCCGAGTATGAAGAATGGAGTTCATCGTTCTCCAAAGCTAAGGCCGTAATTGGTCACGAAAGAGAGGAATTGCTAGAAAATGTATCCGAAAACATTGAGAAAGATTTGGTGTTGTTAGGTGCTGTAGCTGTTGATGACAAGTTACAAGATGGGGTAAAATCTTGTTATTCCTCCTTTTCATCTCTGTAAAAATATTTAAATATCTTTCTAAGGTGTCAAACACGTAAGAGTCAAATGGACCGCGCGAATTGGGTTGACTAGTCAACATTTTTTTAAATAAAGTGATCTAAGAGGTTGTAAGCATTTAAATCTAGTGTTTTTCCTATTTGACCCGTTTCATTTTTACGTAAGATTTTTGAGATTTATGTGTTTGACTTGTCAGAGATAAAATATGACCCAAATCAGTCTTTTTATATATGTATGGTCGTACGGGTTGAAATTGTCATCTATATCACTTTTTAACATCGATATCAGGTTGCAGAATGCATAGATAAACTTGCACAAGCGGGGCTCAAAATATGGCTCCTCACCGGAGACAAGAAGGAGACTGCTGTAAATATCGGGTGAGAATTTTAAATTTTTATAAATCAAGTTGAATCATCATTTATGAAGTTTCATAAATTTCTCACTTCTTTTTGATTTTGTTGGTCAGATTTGCTTGTAGTTTGCTTAGGCATGGTATGCATCTATTTCATCTAAGTTTAAGCCGAGACGTTGAATCTAAAAACCAATTAAAGGTGAATATCATGCACTTAGTTTGTGTCAATTTATTTGATCTGCAACTTGACTTAGGGGAATGATTCAACATTTTGTAGCTTTTCAGGCTATGAAAGACGACATATTAAATCAAATCGAGGCTTCTCGTCAAGTAATAATAAATGAAAAAACCAAAGATGACCCGTTTGCTCTTGTGGTGGATGGGAAAGCTCTTGAAATTGCTTTGAGGAACGACATAAAAGACAACTTTTTGCAGCTGGCAGTTACTTGTGCGTCGGTTATATGCTGTCGTGTCTCACCAAAACAGAAAGCATTGGTATGCTCGATTCATCTTGGTTCGTAGCCCAAAAAAAAGTGGCATGACATTTAACTTGGTGTTTTATGTGAAAACTTAGATTACTCGATTAGTGAAGAAATACACAGGCAAGATGACACTGGCGATTGGAGATGGAGCTAATGACGTTGGCATGATTCAAGAAGCTGATATTGGAATCGGGATCAGTGGCATGGAAGGAATGCAGGTATGAATGTTTACGTTATAGTGTTACATCAAACTTTGACGCCATATGTTTACACATGCAGGCTGTTATGGCAAGTGACTTCTCGATACCTCAGTTTAGATTCTTGGAACGGTTACTTATCGTACATGGGCACTGGTGTTACAAGAGAATCTCAAAAATGGTCTTTACCAATCTTCAGAATATTCTGGATGTATATATATGTGTGTGTGTATGATTACTTACATTTTATTGTTTCTTACTGCAGATTCTCTATTTTGTATACAAAAATATCGTGTTCGGCCTTACCTTATTCTACTATGAAATGTACTCCAGATTCTCGGGGGATGTTTTATATGACGGATGGTATATGGTTATGTTCAATCTTTTTCTAACATCCCTTCCTGTCATATCGTTAGGCGTCCTCGAGCAAGATGTATCTTCAGATATTTGCCTTCAGGTATACTTTCACCGACACTCATTATGCTGTTTCTAACTATAAAGGTGATCAAATTACCATCGTATACACCAATCAAGAT
Organism: Helianthus tuberosus; assembly: GCA_030545235.1. Taxonomy (NCBI): domain Eukaryota; kingdom Viridiplantae; phylum Streptophyta; class Magnoliopsida; order Asterales; family Asteraceae; genus Helianthus; species Helianthus tuberosus. The sequence goes on from CM060421.1 coordinate 32,105,199, forward strand.
CTTCATATGTCATACGTGTTCTAACTTCACTTTGTTCCTTGATGCACAGTTTCCGGCCCTATATCAACAAGGACAAAAGGGTATTTTCTTTAGTTGGAAACGAATAATCGGGTGGATGGGAAACGGGATACTTACATCGTTAGTCATATCCATCTTAAACGTCTACGTTCTTTCTCCGTCAGCATTCAGAAAAGGAGGACAAGTAGTAGACATTGCACATTTAGGACTTACCACATACACCACCATTGTGTGGACAGTTAACTGTCAAATCGCTCTAATCATCACTCATTTCACTTGGATCCAACATATCTTCATTTGGGGAAGCATCTTCAGTTGGTACATTTTCTTACTCTTTTACGGCGCACTTCCACCCGAATACTCAAAGAGAGAATACAAACTCCTTATAGAAGCTGTGGGCCCCGCACCCATGTACTGGATCGTTGTATTATTAGTTGTAGTTATATCTCTCCTTCCATACTTCATATACATGGTCATCCAGAGGTCGTTTTATCCCATGGATGACCATGTAATTCAGGAAATGAAGTACGGAAGGAAAGTTGTTGTAGATGATGAGATGTGGTTGAGAGAAAAGAAGAGCTCAAGGAAGCCGACCCAGATCGGGTTTTCAGCTAGAGTTGATGCAAAAATCCTTTATTTGAAGGATCAACTACATAGGAAAAAAATGTTTATTATTAAGTCGATCACGAATAGTCCTATTAGGCGATCAATATCCACTAACCCATTAGAAAATAGAGATTGATATACAATCACAACAACGTGAATTGTTGTAGAACACGCGTGGTGATTCATACACACTTGTTTCTCAATTGTTCAAAGGCATTATATGATTATATAGATTAAATTTTAAATATGTGGTGCTTCATGATTAACATGTGATGCTGGATTAATCTAAAGTGGTTTTTATCTGTTGTATTGATCATAGGCTTTCATGGTTACTGTTGGTAAAAATTGTCAGAGTGTATAGTGGCGAAGCTTGAGATTTCCGACAGAGGGGGGGGGGGGGGTTGAAACGTATATACCAAAAAATTTCTATAGAATCAGGGGGTCGAAAACGTATATACCCAAAATTTTCTATACAAAAACCACATATATTACACTACTGAGCGAAAAATTCGGGGGGTCGGGCATATAAATATCCAAGTCCAACAACATCTTTATAATCTTAGCCCAATCTCTCTAGTTGGGCCCCATGTTGTCCAGTCCAACATTACCAAAATGACTTTAGAGTATTATTTGAAGAATATTTTTTCTTTTCCTCCTGGAGTCAGAAGTTTAAGCTCTTTCATTTTGCTCCAAATATAAAGATGCATGATGCATAACTTATTAAAGCATAATTTGTATTTGAATAATCCAAAACAAATATTAACCACACTTTACAAGTAATAAGGCAAAAGAATTAATGAAACATGTAATCTGATCACGTAGCGAGCTGAGTGCTTTCCATAAATCTTAAAGTTATCTCGCATTTATAGATGTAACTATTGCTTAGCTAGAATCTACCCCTCACGAAAACTCCCTACAATCTTGACGCGTTTAGTTTAAAGTTTGCAACCTCTTTGAAGGTGAAAATTAATAAAATACCACGCAAGAAGAATTAAAAACACGTATATTTTCGGTTATATTACTTGATCCAAATCAAGTTTCCATGATGAAATACTATACAAATAACTTAATGCCCCCAAGATATTGATCTACAGACATGTTGTAGTATACAAATCATGAGTTTGAAATTAAGTCAAGATCCCATATTTCTAATTGCAGGTGTTCCATGCGCAAGTAGAAGAGTGGGAGAGGACCATCCTACTAAACGGGTATTGTATGGTACAATAAGAATTAATAGTTTATTTTTTCCATTAACTTAGCACAGTAACCGTAAAAGGTCACACTTAATGGAATTCAATTAAGTAATGTATTATAATATTTAAGTTAATCCATAATCTTTTTGATCGAAAAAAAAAATATTGATCTTGTGTGTATCTAATGATATATATAGAAAAAGTATATCGTACATTACGGCTTAACGTATTTCAATATGTGTGATTATTTTGTTTCAACATGAGTGATTTTGGAATTTTGAGTTATAACGTGCGTGATTTTAAAATGAACGTGCGTAATTACCTGTCGTACGTGATGTACGTTAAGCCGTAATGTACGTTAACCTTCCTCTCTCTCTCTCTCTCTATATATATATATATATATATATATATATATATATATATATATTTATCCTAAAGTGATAAGTCATGGGTCATACTATATAAGACCGAACTGGACATCCACTTGCATCTTACATAGATTTCCAAAATAGCAAAAACTAGACATTCACCAATATACTTCTCTATTCATTGAGAGAGGTGATTTGCACCACCAAAGCCAATCTCTATAACAAAAAGCACTACTAAACAAATGGACACCGGCACCTAAGTTAAACCGGTTCGAGGCCTAAAGTGCTCGGGTTCGAATCCTGCTTGCAGGCTCTTCGCTCCCCTCGAAACGGCTGGGTAGTCACCGCCAGGCAGCGTTGCCGGGTCGCTAGCTTGGGGAGGGGATCCCTCCCGCGGTCAGGGGTACCGTGCAATTACCCTTTTTTCCTACAACGTTTCAAAACATACTTGATGTCACTTTTGGTGGTGACAAATTGCTTTCCATTCGGTAAAAGTTCAACGAGGTAAACAGGGTTCGAAATCATGTAAGAGGTAGCTAGATTATAAGCCTATTCCTCATCCTATATGAAAATGTAGCATATTACTTCATATGTTTTCCATAAAGACGAAACACTACTAAAACTGGACGATTCTGACGACATATTTTGTCGAAAAAGCCATTTTCTGCGACTAAAATTGCAACCAAACAATTTTGTTGCAAACTACGATAGTTTTCAGAAAATTAAGTTTTAAATAAACAAGTGGCAAAAAGAAAGAAACAACTACAAGAAGATGGGTGAGATATAACTCAGGTTACAACTTACAAGAACACTCAACAATTAAAAATTGACATGCTTACTATTATTATATTATATTATATTATATTATATTATTATATTATATATATGAATTGATACTTGTCATGAATAGTGATTTTGTTTTCTTAAGTGATTGTTTAATTTTTTAATAACATTTTAATCGTTATTTAATTGGATTTTCTTTTAATAAATTGTGTCATGTGTTTATTTTTTTTAACATTGAGATAAATTTTTATAGAAAACGAACATTATGTCATGAATAATGATTTGGTTTCTTAGTATTATTTTAATCATCATTTAATTTGATTTTTTTTCTTTCTAAAAACTTGTTTATATTAAATTAAAGAAATAGAGTAAATTGTGATCTATTTTTGGTCCTTGCCTTTTAATGTGGTTTTTTCTTCTTCCTAATTAGCTTTTAATAACCAAATCTATTTTAAAAGAAGTATACCATTTTTTAACATACTTTCTTTCTACGGTTTAATACGAGGTGAATCTTACTAGACGTAATGTGTGTTTTATGTGTACATATTGGTTTATTCACAATGCAACCTTACTTTTTTGGGTTTTCTATTTTAGTTGTTATACAGAGTACCATTATTATATTGTTTCCGTCACGAAAAGAAAAGAACGATTTAATGCCGATCTAAAACCCGCCGCATGGCGCGGAGAATTTTGCTAGTTCATATAAATCATAAAGGACAAGAAGCTTAACCTTGTTACACTCCTAGATTTTTTTTTAAATGAAAATTACACCAATATTCCTATATCTCCATATTAAGACGGCATGAACTGCGAATCATTGGATGCTTAGTAGAAATTTCGTGTCATAGGGAAGTTTCATAAGCTGAAGCTTTGAATAGTCATTTGCAACTTTTTCAACAAATCATGAATTCTTGTCTTATAAGTTGCTTCATGTTTTAGTTGAGAAATTATTTCTTTGTTTAAATCTTTAATTTCTATTCATGTGATGCAACTTGTTTTTGATGGCCTAGAACCTTAATCGCAAACAGAGAGATGAACACATAAGAGAGGAGGGAGTGCCCTCATGGGTAGGGCTCGCGGCTACATACCCGACGCGGGTACACTGCCGCCGTCCCTACAAGTATTGAATGCATGTTCTCTATTTACGGGTATGCATACTCCCTTAGGGTAGCAGTGGTGAGCGTGTGTGATTGGTGGATAGAGTAAAGGAGTGAGGCCCTTGGTTCTAAGGTAGATGAAAGGAGTGTTTTGAGTGATTTAGTGGTATTAGGATAGTTATGAGTAAAAATAAGGTGACAATGCATGATTAGTGGGTTCTAGGGTAGGGTAGGAGAAAGGAGTGCCCCCTCCTCCTTAACTCATGATTGATCAAATACTTTGATCAACTCTTTTGTATTAATAAAAACCAATATTAGAATAAATACCTATTACAAACCAAAATGACCCATATAAAGAGACCCACAAATCCAACCCTAACTTGATTTCCAACTAACCTAATGACCATTAAGAAACTAAATAAACCCATATATCTACTTACCAAATAACCAAATAAACAATGAAATACCAACATACAACTCCAATAATAAACGTACCAATTAACCCCTATAACTAACTATTAAACTATGGCAAGGTTTGTCTAAAACATTATCTATGCCTAGAAACATATCATCTATTTGATCAATTAGTAATTTGATTGTAGTTTCTATATATAAGCAACAATTGTTTCAACACAAGTACGAAGTTTATATTTTCTTCCTCTTAATGATTATATAGGAACATTATCATGATATCGGGTATGTTTGGCAAAAGTAGCTGGTGACTTGAAGCTGATGACTATAGCTGGTTGCTATAGCTTTTTAGATATATTTATGTGATTGGCAAAGCAGCTGTAGCTTTTAATAAAATGTATAAAATAACCAAAATGGACATAACTAAAAAAACATAATAGTCATTTAGAGGTTAAAATATTATTGAGTAAGATCTTTTTCTTAAAAGCTTATATCTAGAAGCTCCTAAAAGCTTCATGCCAAACAAACCCATCAAGTGGATTGAAAAATGTAACCTTAAGAGGGGTCTTGTAATCCAAACACATCCAAATGTTGGATAATCAGGCCCCAAACACGGACACAAAAACACAATATGACTGAGTTAGTCCGACTTGGGAACCAAAAAAACAACACAAATAAACGTTTAAAAGGACCCAGATGTATAATAAACCCAACTTATCCTATTTAAATTCAAAAAGCGATTAACTAAACCAAATAATTACACCACCCTTTATTTAATATTCAAACTAAACAATTATTAACCCAATAAAACTCTAACCGACTCAAAGACTACACAGATCTAACTCGAACTCATCCTTGCACGCCAAGTCGATCTTTAGTGAATCAAACAAGATCATTCCAACACCAAATATGTAATTTTGCTCTTTTTGACCTAGCTTCTTGTTAGTTGCTAATAAAAACTGCCTTTAAAGAAAAAGTACTGTAGAGGGTAACAAATATAGTAATTTGATTCAGACAAATTTTAGTTAATGACAAAAAAGTATATAAGAACTTGGGAAGGAAGCTGTTGGTTGGCAATAAATCCAAAATATTAAAGTTATTTTTTCTGAAAAAAAAAAAGAACTAAAAAACAAAAAACAAAAGCAAAAAAATATGAAAATACGATCACTTTTCACTTACTATATGCTACATGATTGATGAACAATGCTTGGAGTTCATTAAGATGATAAATCATAGTAGCAAAAACATTTAGCAGGAGTTCATTGCTGCAAAGACAATTCGTGCCAGCTCTTCTTTAACTAGTTACATGGATAGAATGTTAAAAAAACAGATCTATAAAAAAAAGAACTGATGCGCATTTACAGTTTTTGACGAAAGATTGTATTCTGATAAGAGACTTCAGTTCAATGATTCTACAAGAAAAGCCTTTTTTCTCAATTGGAACACATACATATCTATTGTCAGATGATCCCTTAACCAAACACATACACCTCTATCACACATATAATATATATAGAAAAAATATATCGTACATTACGGCTTAACGTACTTCACGTACGACAACGTGCGTGATTTGTTCTATAACATGCGAGATTAATGTTTTCAATATGCGTGATTATTGTGTTTCAACATGCGCGATTTTGGATTTTTAAGTTATAACGTGCGTGATTTTTAAATGAACGTGCGTAATTACCTGTCGTACGTGATGTACGTTAAGCCGTAATGTACGTTAACCTTATATATATATATATGGAGAGAAGAAAAGTAACCTCATTAGGTGACAAACATATCAAGCTATTGATCTGAACAAATGATTTAACATTTATCAAGAAGTTGTAAATTATTGTCTATGAACAGTCCAGAAGCTGTCTTTAAATCTCCTAACATCAAGAAACATAGCACACCAATGCATAATGAAAGCAGAATGCAATCATATTAACAAAATTAAGTCAAACAGAAACAAGACTAACAACTATAAAAAGCAAAAAGACGCATGACATAACATAACTAAAACACTAAATTAACTTTCTAAAAAACATTCGTCTGCCTCCCTATATTTATGTAATTAATTAAAAATCAAATCAAACCTTAAATATAAAATAAGAAAAGCATCAAACCGAAAACGGTGCCCCCCCCCCCCCCCCCATGAGGTTGAGGGTTCGAGTCTCGTAGTGAACATTGGCGTAGAATTAGTATGATTAAAGGGGGGGGGGGGGTGTGTGTGTTAGCCGTTCTATAAAATATAAAAATATATGAAATAAGAAAAGGATCTAACGAGATTAAAAGATCAACACTTAGACCACCTCTAGCGGAGAAATCATCTGGACACCGTCACCAAGCGTCTCTCACCCTTTTCTCGTCTGCGCTCCCCCTTTCTCTCTCATCTCTCCTCTCTCCCTCACATTTTTCATCTGCTAGCGTCTGATTTTTCAGACGCACAACACTCTCCCCCCCCTCTCTCCTCCATCTAGCATTTCGTACGATAGGTGCCTGGCCTTAGTATGACCAACGCATCAAAGATTGATATTGGAATGTTAGGTCAACAGTGGAATATTAACTTCAAATGTATAGTAGCTAGGTTAATACTCAAAAAACAAAACTTGTTTTTCAGAAAGCTTTCTTCATATTATGCAGTTGTCCCAAATATGCTATCCCAAATAAAAAAGACTACACAAACTTCTTGTTATAGTAATCAATCTGTGATGCAGACCACCAACAACAAATAAGCCAAAAAACATAATTCTATCACTTATAGTTATATATGCTATAGATCCAACTCAAATTTTTACATTAGATACCCAAACCTATGGTAGGTATTTGCAAGATGTTACCCTAACCATTGGAATCCAAATCAAAACACAAAAATCTAGTCAAGATTGCAATTTCTTGCACATCTAGCATGCCCAAGAGACAAACTGAAAAAAAAAAGATGGAAATTGAAAAGAAAGGACCATTTTCCGTAATTTGTAATGGTCCTTCAATAATGTCCGTTTTCCATGGATTTAGCACAGTAAACCATAAAAGGTCAAAATTTAAAATTCTCCTTAATCCTAAAAAAGTAATACTTCAATAAAATATAATATTTAAGTAGATAATTATAATCATCTTTGTTTGAGTTAAACATAATAATAGTTAGTCGGTAACCATTGTATTTATATCTATCAAATTCTCAGTTGTGTATCATCCTTAAGCTTGACAAAAAATACACATAAATATCAATAAAATTAGTTGATCCTTAATAAACATAAATATCAATAAAATTAGTTGATCCTTAATTTCTCAAACAAAAAAGAATAATAAATCACATATACACAGAGACAAACAAAGTAGTATAGATAAGATAGAGATGGGATATGTGAGAAAGAATAGGTTGACAGATAGATCATGAGCACACAAAACAATCATATAACTATGATACAAGTTGCCTTTGTGTGCTCACTCTCTTCTGTCAGCCAACTCCATCGCCACCACAAGTACCTTAGGGAGATAGTAACGTGCCATATCAAAAACATATATGAAAAATAACTGGTTTTCTGATCAGATCTGAGAAAAATGATTCCAAGAAACGGATAAAATTATAGGGTAAAATCATGAAGAAAACAGCAACGTTGATTTTGGTGTCTTGATCTCCAGCATGCGGGGAAACAATATTTGTACTTGACAAGATCTGAATAGAACAGTGCCAGTGGTTACATGACGGTGAAGAGATAGAGATGGATCTTTTGAAAGAATATGTTTTGTTAGGGTTTGGGAAAGAATATGAAAACTGCATCAGCGAATGATATTTAAGTGGCTTTTGGTTTCTTTTAGTTTTTCTTTTGGTGATACATTGGTTTAATAAATAACATGTCAACCTTAACTTTTGCACCTCACACATTTTATTTTAGTATGTGTAGGTTCGTTTTCGGAGGATCGATCACAAACCAAAACACTTGTTTATATCAAACACGGTCATGAGTGCGGAATCCCCGTGACGATGCCAAACCAAACACAGATAATAACAACATGATGTAACCAATGAATCACAGTCTATTGATTAAAACGGATGAGAACAAGCATCAAACAAATATACACAGTGTTTGACAGTAAACTTTCAGAGTGGTATGCTCTCATGGTTTCACACAGAAACCATGTGTGGTTTATATAGGCAGCCCAGCCCAAGTGTTGACGAAACACATCCATGGGCCCGACGAAATACCAAAGTTGACGAAACACTAGGTGTTTCGTCACTGTTCATGGCGAAACTTGGATAACCATCCAAAGGGTGTTTCGTCAAACATGTTAACGACGAAAGACAGGGTCTTTCGTCGTGGGCTGCACAATCTGATATGCTGCAAACTGTGACAGTTTGCAGCAGAATGATAAAACACACAAACATAAACTTTTCTACCAAATATGCAACATGCATAGTTCATAAACATTACAAACCAAATGAGACAACTGTCGGACCCAAGTAGGATAGGAGGATATCCGACTTGGTCGACTGACGGACGTACAGACTCGATAAATAAAGACCGTAAATTACAACGCTAAATAGAACAAGTTATAGACACAAAATAGGCATCAACAAACTCCCCCTTGTCTGTTACTTGGTCTTCGGTCTTCAATCTTCAGTGCTTGAGCGACCAGGTGCTTCCAGCATGTATTCCTCGGTAAAAACAGTAACAAGCGACGCGTTGAAATTGTAGCGCTTGATGTGCGTCCTTGTCTTCGTAAAAGATATCATGCCGAAATAGCTTGCTGATGTCGTTCGCCGACATATTCACGATCCACATCGGATCTAGCATCCGAAAATTCTCACGATCACCCTTGAACACAATCACCGCTTCATGAGTATCCGAGTCGTAACACCACAACGGCATATCGTCAAGAAAGTTCTGTTTCATCGGCATCAAAGGAATTTTATCCATAACCTTCGCGGGCTGATAAACAAGCTTGTATCGCGCCGTGTTGGTCGATGGATCCAATGTGAACTTGATTTGCTGATAGATAGGAAACTGAGGCTTGTACAACTCGTCTTTCCAGCCTGTCCTTTTGTTCATCTTTATCTTGTGTGCAAACGTCGTAAAATGGTAAGGACAAAATGCTTAGCAGCGAGCTGAAATATTGAATACCGTATTCCCGTTTGATGGCCATGCAGTGGATTTCCTTCACAAACATCCAGCAAAGAATCTTTCCATGCAAGTTCTCTTTCTCGTACTGCAGGTAGTCAACTTGAACTTCAGCTGGCATAGGCTTAGAAACTTTAGACAAGAACTGCTTTCTCCATTCTGTGAACGCATCCGAGGCATTATCAGAAGTATCACGATTCTTCAATTGTTCATCGATGACGTCCACGTTCTCTTTCAACCATTCTTCATTAAAAGGAGCGAACTCAATCCCGTCTTCTCGCACATATGAGGACTTCTTATCATCGCCTTCAAAGACAATTTCTTCCACATTCTCCAAATTTGCTGTATCTGGTTCACTTGGAATATTATCAATAGTAGCGTCATCGATTTCTTTCATAGCATTCAAAGCTAACAACTGCTCATGTGACAGATCAGAAACAATCTCTCCCTCTTCTATAACATCACCAGTAATAGGATGTACGACCTGCAAAGCAAGATCAGCAGAGCTAGGAATAGAAGATGTACCAGCCTTAGAGCTTTCAATGAAAGAACTGCTTTCCAATTGTTGGACTTCTTCTACAGATCCACCAGATGTTCCTTGTGCCGATTCAAGCTGCGAGGGCTGAAAGACAACGATTTGAGTAGAGGAGGTGGCTGGCGGTTGCTCTGATGTGGCAGAAGGGCTAGGGTTCCCCTGATCCTCAGGATCATCATCCTTTTTCTTCAAAACTTCGTGCTGTTTGCATCGATCGCCCCACAAAATATTCACACGCTTTCTAACAAACTCAAAGCCTTCAGTGATTTTCTTCACCCCATCTGTTATTATGGTATTGCGAGAATTGTACCATTCTCTCATATCGTCATGTTTTTCTTTGAGAGACTCGGCCAACCTTTGAACCTGAGTGCTTCTTTCCTTCAAACGATTCATATCAATACCATGAGTGTTATCTGCAGCTCGCATCTGTTGCAGCTGACGCTCTCTTTCATCATCAGCAGCCTTCAATCGTTCATTCTCAGCCTTCAGTTGATCAATCTCTGCTTGTTGACGCCCAACAATGGACTTCAACGTGTTTATCCCAACTGTTGCTTGATCATGTCGCTTCTTGTAACGTTGATCACGTCCGATTGTCTATTGATTTGACCTGCAGCAGCTTGTAATTGAGAAAACAGGAAATCTACCTTCTCATCCTGCTGCATCTGAGAGAATCTACTTTGTCTGCGTTCCGCGGCCGGCTGAGAAGTCGTTGCTCGAATAGTCGATGCAATTGAGCGTACTGGTTCTTGAGGTGTCACGGTAGGAGTTTCAGCAGCTGAAGTGACTACAGGAGTTGGTTCAGATGATCTATGAAGAGACGATACCATAGCTGTAGCTTCTCCGGCCGTGAATCCAAGGTTTGGATCCATTTCAGCTTCCTGAGTAGGTTCTTGTGGAACGGATTGTTGTGCAGACGAGGAACCGATGTATTTCCTAGCCCTTTTCTTTCTATGGGCAGCAGTTTTCTTTTTCTTTAAACGTCCAGCTTCGGTATCCGAAGGAACGTACTCAGCGTCATCCTCTTGTCTAATCTTTCTAACCTTCCTCACACCACGTTCATCCAAATAGAACTCGTATCCAGGCTCAGGTTGATTATCATCCGATTCAGTATGTTCTTCATCGTCACCAGCTGAACTAGCACCAGTCGTACCAGCAACACCAGATGCACCAACGGCACCAGTATCTCCACCATCACCATCACCACCTTCATCATCACCATCACTGTCACTGTCAGAAGAATCAGAACCCTTCCGTCCAAATTTATCTTCCATCATTTTCTTCAACTTCAGCTCCTCATCGTCAGATTGGCTGTCGTTGTGACGCCATTTGTCGTCTTCTGGAGTGATGTAGTCTATTTTTACCAAGAGCACCAAACAACTTCCTAGGCGGCTTGCTTTCTTTGTATCTTTTCGTAGCAAGGCCCTTGAAGATCTTCAGTGAATGTTCGATCATAGAATCTATCTTCAAGATGTCATCATCGGCTTTTGGAAGATTGGGATGCTGGACATTCATGATCATTTGCAGAAAACGAGGATACTGTCACACCCCGATATTTCTACGTATTACCGGTGGGCCCGACGGGGAGTATCGTGACATAGTTGATATCATCATAGTCAATACACACAATATAATAGCAGAGCTGAAGGCTTGGTGAATAAACTATTACAAACCATAATGTCTGAGTGTTCGAATGAAAGAATATACAAACTTGGTTGTAATAAGATCCACAGGAGGATCATAAACGTACAAAGAAACAAAATAACAGACTTCAGGTATCTTAGGGATTTGCAAGATCCTCTTATACGACACCTAATAGCTCCAGCCTATTACGAGAGGTACCTGTCAATCAGTCTTTAGAAAATACGTCAGTTTACACTGGTAAATACAATTAACTGACTATTTTGAAAATATTTATGAAAAATATTGATTTAAGTGCACATGGCACAAATCATTTATAACTTGGGACAATTATTTAAAAATAATCTTGTATACAGATTTACATGTTTGTCATACATACGGGCTCGGTATAGAAGCCGAAACATGATTAATCGACACACCACTTATAAAACCCACAGAGAAGTTATCCCCAACATGTGGGTATTTAGCATTTGCATCTGTCAGGTGTATGCCTACACCTCGTGCATAGGTCGTGGCCATTTTCAAATGAAATGAGCCGAGGATATCCAGGACACGGTCGAATTAACCCCCAATGTTTATGTTATCAAACAAGACAGATCAAAACGGGTTATGCAAATTTATTAATCACAATCTGATTAAATGATTTCATACCCGACCAAGTGGTATTATTATAATACCATATCCCAAGCCCGTATAAGGGAAAATAAGTTAAAACTACTTACCTGAGCAAATGTGAAAGGTAACTCAGCAGTATAATCCTAAGCTGTATGATGGTACCTTCTACTGGATGCTATTTAATCTGTATAGAAGGTTTAATAACCTATTAGGATGCTAACGGGTCTTTGGTTAAGTCAAGGACTTAGACCGGCTAGCTAGAAAGAAACTTATACAGGTCTCAATTGTTATTATGCTTAAAATATGTTAATACATCAGTAGGGTGTTAACATATATGCCCAAAAAGTATTTAAGATCAATTTAAGTCCTGTAAGGGCATTTTGGTCATTTTAATAATTATAAAAGAGATTTTATAACAAACTGAAGTTCTGGTGTAACATCTGTGCTTGTAATTATTGTGAACAGTTCAATTATCAATAAAACAATGTTATTTGATCCCAATGTTTGTTTGGTTGTGTTTTACATTTTTCATGTTTTGACTTTTATTCAATTTCAAACTCTATATCGCTTTCTGGAGAGTTATACGCAAACTGATGCGTAAACATAATCAGTTTAATGCGAAAAATACTCCAGAACATCAACATATACTTAACATACCTTAAATAACCTTTACATAACTTAGAAATAAGTTTTGAAGGCTTTGGTATGGCAAAAACAAGTTAATTCGCTTACAGGGACTAAACTTGACAAACTACGAAAGTATGCCAATTTGAACTGTAACGAACACTCCGGAACATGACCATAAGTTAAACATACCATAAATATCCTTTACATAGCTTAGAAATAGGCTTTGAGGGGTTCGGTGTGCTAAAATAAACTTTTGGGTCATTCAGGGACTAAAAGTGCCAAAAAGTGCACAAGTTTGCACTTTCGCGCATAACTTACGTTCTGAATACATCCGGACATCCAAAAATTTATGTAAGCACTAAAATATTTTATTTTAGTGTTTGGCATAAGAAAAATCCATTCGTCACGCAATTTGGGTCGTTTTTCGCTCTTATGCGCATTCCGTCGTAATTAACCGAACAACGTAACCGTACGGCTAAACGAACCGACACTCGAGATATTTTTGAACACATTTTAAGTTCCCTATACATTAACTTCATTTTAGAGCTTTGAAATGGGGTTAACGGGGCTTAAACGTGTCAAAAAAACGCATCGAAAGCCAAGTTTTGAGGTTGCAGGGACTGAAACTGTAAATCTGCCAAACTAGGTCCTTAAGTAGGGGCCAGATGCAGCAAAATGTTTTTTTTTCAGCTTTTAACAGCCCTTAACACTCTCCAAAGGCCAAGTGCCAAGTGTCAAACTCTTATGGTGGATGGAAAATGAGTTACCACAACTTTCCAACAAGTGTACGGCTTAGATCGTGCCCCCTTTTCCAAGAAATGATCCTAACGGTGAACCGAAAACTATAAATACCCACCTCCACCCTTCACTTTTCCTCACAAGAATCTGATCTTATGTGCTCTAAGTTGAAACCTTTGTTTCATACCTGAGCTATTTTGATCTAGATTAGCATTCGGGGACCCTTTGTAAGTGTTCCTTCGTTCTTTTATTGCTTTTCGAGTCCGAAAGTCAAACTTTGTTTGACTTTCTGCATTGACCAGTTTATTGTCAATGCGAAGTTCGTTTGAACTTCGCAACGTGATTGTAATCACGATGGTTATAGTCCCTTGTGACTATGCCTAATGATTACCACGTTGTCTAGGGTCGTAAGGGTAAGCGATCTAATAAATCGCTTATACCTTCGAACCCGACCCATTTGGTCTATCATTAGGATCCGACCAAATACATTAGGTGACCATAGTATATAGGGAATAACCTTCCGAGGTTATACCTTATGGTCGCTTCGTTTAAGTAGTTGTATGATAGGTAGTTTATATGCCTTAGGTAAATTACCAAAATGCCCTTTTGACGCCAAAATTCATTTTAAGCATATGTAACATAAATTTTGGTATCTAAACTGTTTTGGTAACAATATTAGATATGTTAAGGCATATTTTACTTGTCATAGGACTAGTTAGGCGGTCCGAACGCGTTTCACGCGAGCGACGCGTTAAAGTAGCATAAGCTACCTAAACGGGTCGTAATGGGTCGTAAGCACTTATGTTAGGTTTCATTTAGTATGTAGGCTTTGTTAAACCATATTACATGAGTCTCCATACTCGTTTGGTTTACGAACCCGCATTCTATCTGATCTTCCGATTTAGGTCCGGTATATTAACATAGTTACCTATATTAGGTGCCGTTTGATTCCGTGATCTCTAGCATTGCTTGGTGGTTATCTTAGGACTTCTGACCAATCTCAAGTGAGTACATAGACCCCTCTTTTACTGTTTTCCAAACATTTTGGGGTGAAACACATGTGCCTACTTGTTACTTTCATGCTTTCCATGCTTTCATATCATATGCCTGTTATGTTCGTTAGTACATTATAGTACATGATTTCATTACATTTCATGCTATGTATGCCCATTGTGTGCGTACTTAGTACATTGTTTTACATTACATTTCATGCTATGTATGTCCATTGGGTGCGTACTTAGTACATTGATTTACATTACATTTCATGCTATGTATGCCCATTGTGTGCGTACTTAGTACATTGTTTCACATTACATTTCATGCTACGTATGCCCATTGTGTGCATACTTAGTACAGTTGTTTTCATCACATGCTTACATTTTGGTATGACATTTGGTTTGTTTAACATGGAACAATACATTCATTAACATTGATCACGCCGTTCGTTAGTAGGTAGTGGACCATAGGAATTGACAACTCCCATTCCTGAAATCCTGGGTTTGTTTGGATTGGAAGGAATGACCGAATTTGATATACATAACTTAGATAAACCTTTAATTTGTTTAAGGGTTTATCACCACAGTCTCAAGGCTTGGATGTATGCATTTTCACAATACCGCATAAATGTTTGTATCAGTAAAGCATGCATTTGTTCCACAAAACATAACTTTGATTTAAACCATGTTTTACTTCAATACCTAGTTTTTGTGCATTTTACATATGGTTTAGTTGATATATTTCACTTACCATACATGATATTTTTGGGTAAACATTACATGATCTACATTAACATAAACATTTTGACATTGATATACACATTTAGTGGTTTACATTGGACATAGACATTTCAATATGGTTTACACATTAACACATGACAATTCATTTATACATGAACAATTTACATTGATGGTTGGTTTGGGTAAATGATTCGAGTAACGAGGCGTGTGTAATATAATACAAGCATGGTGGATACGCCGCTGGCACTTCCTATAAATAAGTGTTTGTATGATATTTCATGTCGTAGCGTTACTTAAATCATTTCAATATTTGACATATTACATTTTACATAAACAACTTATTTTCACAAGACATTGGTTTACAAAACAACTTATCTTATACAAACTCATTTTTACTTGGTTATTCATTTAACCTTACATTATTCTCTTATTTATACATATCATTGCTTTTTAATGATTTACAAAACAAAAACAACTTACAAGGTTCATGACTGGCTGTTATTAAACAATTTTTCCTAAACTTATAAGTCATGAATCCTATTTTCACAAAACCTATGTATCTCACAGGCATTTTTATGCTGACGTACCTATTTTCACATGTGTTTTCAGGAGCTTTTCCATAGGATGATGATCGTGACACTAGGGCGGACCTGTGCCATAGAGACATAAAACGAAGATAGACTTAGTTTAATTATGTTTTGTACTCTTGTTTTTGTTTAAGACAATGTAACTCGTGTGTTGATAAATAAAATACAACTTTGAATGCCATGGTTATGAAACAATTAATTCTGTTACAACACTCCCCGACGTTTTCCGCCACGTTTTGTATGTTATACGTGGTCGGGGTGTGACAGAAGAGTTGGTATCAGAGCCAATGGTTATAGGGAATTAGGTTATTAGTAATTCTTTGACCTAGACTATAACCTTTCTAGGACCCTAACCCAAGTTATCTTGTGTTTAGATCTTAAAACATACATATCACCTATCCTTAGGTGATTATCAAAACAAAAACCAAATTTTCAGAAACGATTTTTGAAAATCAATCATCTGTTTTTGGATGATTTATTACAAGGTTTTGTACCCTCTATTGTAAGGTTTTGAACCCTCTGTTATATGGTTTTGAACCCTTCCAGTTTGGTTTTTGGCCTTGTGCCTTCAAATTTTCAAAATCTCGTCAAAGTTTTGGGTTCTAAATAGTGTGAACACGTGCAAACTGGAAGAGTGAATGCCTGTATTCTGGGTTTTCTGTCTAGGCAAGCACTTCGTATATATCTCATCAGACGCGAGACCAGTTGTGCTTACCTGGGAATTCTTGGGATGAGTGTTCACTTATAGGCGAGCATGTCTTCGCGATACATTATTTTTGATCCATTTACTTTGATTAGTCACTGTGTGTCGTTTGTTTGCTTGGTAATGCGGACAAATGACCACCATCTTTTCTTTTGTTAATTTTGTTTCATCTCATTCTTTTCACCCAAACATCTCACTCGTTCCTTTCATGTTTTTCCTCTTTTAGAATGCCCCCTCGACGCGAAAACCAGATAGCGACTGCCGAACTGGCAGAAATCATTGCGCAGCAGATGGCTTCTCAATTCCCAAACCTCTTTGCTCAATGGAACCAAGCCAACAACAACCACAATGCTCCATGCAAATACAAGGATTTTAACTCGGCTAAACCACTCAAGTTTAGTGGTTCTGAAGGAGCGACTGGGCTTCTTCAATGGTTCGAGAGCATTGAGAATACTTTTCGCCATGTGCAGTGCCCTGACAATCGCAAGGTCGAGTTTTCTTCGAGTGTGTTTCAGAAGAGGGCTCTCACATGGTGGAACAGGGTTATGAGAGACCGTGGTGCAGAAGTTGCTCTAGCACAGACATGGGCTGAACTCAGGGCTCTTATGATGAGGGAGTTCTGTCCTCGTCATGAACAGCGAGCATTGGAGAAAGAGTTTGATGACGTGAAACAAGATAGTGGCGAGCACAGGGCATATACTGATAGGTTTGAGGAGTTGAGTCTGCTTTGCCCGACTATGGTTACCCCACTCGACAAGGCTATCGAAAGGTACATCGACGGCCTACCTGACTCAGTGCAAGACATCATTACTGGTAGTAACCCTGCCACACTCCGTCAGGCGATCGAGTTATCAGCAACATTGACTGAGTCGCAGATTTGGAAGAATAAATTACACAGGAAGGGTGACAAGGGCAAGAAACAGTCGTCTGACAAGGAAGATAGCAAGAAAGGTCAAAACAAGAATGGAAAGAATCCTGGTTCTTCGAGAGGGTCAAGGAAGCGTAAGGCTTCCCAAAATTTTGCTGTCACTGCCCAAGCTAACCAGGCAGCTCCCAACCAACCCGCGCAGCCTCCAGCGAAGAAGCCCTATTCAGGGAATGCACCTTTGTGCAATAGATGCAACAGTCACCATCAGCCGCAACATCAGTGCCGTTTCTGTACTAACTGTGGGAAGTCAGGTCATCTTGCTGATGTTTGTCGGTTCGCTCAAAATCGCGCAGCTCAGAACCTGGCTCAACAAGTTGCTCAGCCTCCTGCTCAGCAACAGGGTCAAGCTGCACGACCACACTACCCACCAGGTGCTTGTTATAACTGTGGGGATCTGACCCATTACAGAAACCGGTGCCCAAGGCTGGCTAACCAGAATCAGAATCCAAATCAGAATCAGGCTCCGGCTCGAGGGCGAGTTTTCAACATGAATGCTCAAGAGGCACAAGCAGACAATGAAGTGGTGAACGGTACGTTCTTTATTAATAATCAGCCTGCATCTGTTCTTTTTGATTCGGGTGCCGACAAGAGTTTTGTGTCATTGTCTTTTGAGCCAATGCTTCGCGTGTCTAGAACAAAACTAGGTAAACCTTTGACAGTAGAGGTTGCTAGTGGTGAACCCATTATTCTTGATTCTGTTCTTCGCAACTGCCAGTTGAACCTTAACGACCATCTTTTTCCTATCGACCTCACGCCAATGCAACTTGGAAGCTTCGACGTTATAGTGGGTATGGATTGGTTATCTAAGCATCGCGCAGAGATAGTTTGTTCTGAGAAGATTGTTCGTGTGCCGCTGTCGACAGGCGAGATCCTACAGGTTCGTGGTGAGAAGCCTGCCGGTGGTCTCAAACTCATGTCTTGTTTTAAAGCACGGAAGTATCTTCGAAAGAACTATGTGGCCTTCTTAGCACATGTTACAGCAGATAAAGGCAAGGGTAAGTCTATTTCAGATATTCCTGTCGTTCGGGATTTTTCTGAAGTATTCCCTGAAGATTTACCTGGTCTACCTCCAGCACGCCAAGTCGAGTTCCGTATTGATCTCGTACCTGGTGCAAATCCCATTGCCAGAGCTCCATATCGTCTTGCACCGTCTGAGATGCAAGAGTTGTCTAAACAGCTTCAGGAGCTCTCTGATAAAGGTTTTATCCGTCCTAGCTTTTCACCCTGGGGTGCTCCCGTTCTTTTTATCAAGAAGAAGGATGGATCTTTTAGGATGTGTATCGATTATCGTGAGCTTAACAAGCTTACAATCAAGAATCGATATCCCCTACCGCGCATAGACGATCTCTTTGATCAGTTACAGGGCGCTTCTTATTTTTCGAAGATTGATCTACGTTCCGGATATCATCAACTTCGGGTGCATGAAGAAGATATTCCCAAGACAGCGTTCCGTACTCGTTATGGGCATTATGAGTTCACAGTCATGCCATTCGGTTTGACTAATGCTCCTGCTGTTTTCATGAACTTAATGAATAGGGTCTGCAAATCTTATTTGGATCAGTTCGTCATTGTTTTTATTGACGACATCTTGATTTACTCTAAGACGCGAGCTGATCACGAGCAACATCTTCGTCTTACTCTGGAACTCCTAAAGAAAGAGCAACTTTTCGCCAAATTCTCCAAGTGTGAATTCTGGCTTAAAGAAGTTCAATTCTTAGGACATATTGTTAACGAACGAGGTATTCATGTAGATCCCTCAAAGATCAGTGCGATTAAGGATTGGGATACGCCTACTACTCCTACTGAAGTTCGTTCTTTTCTTGGTCTAGCGGGTTACTACCGCCGCTTCATTGAAAACTTCTCAAAGATTGCAGTTCCTCTAACTGCTCTAACTCAGAAGAACAAACCCTTTGATTGGGGATTCAAGCAAGAGGAAGCTTTTCAACACTTGAAGCAGAAACTTTGTGACGCGCCTATTCTAACTTTGCCTGAGGGCAATGATGATTTCATCGTTTATTGCGATGCATCTAAATTGGGTCTTGGCTGTGTCCTGATGCAAAGGAACAAAGTCATAGCATACGCATCAAGGCAGTTAAAGATACATGAGAAAAACTACACCACTCATGATCTTGAGTTGGGTGCAGTTGTCTTCGCTCTTAAGATCTGGAGACACTATTTGTACGGTACAAAATGTGTGGTTTTCACGGACCACAAAAGTCTTCAACATATCTTCAATCAGAAAGAACTCAACATGAGGCAACGACGTTGGGTCGAGCTTCTAAACGACTATGACTGCGAAATTCGCTACCATCCTGGTAAGGCGAATGTCGTAGCCGATGCATTGAGTCGTAAGGAACGTACTAAACTTCATTGTGTACATGTTCAATCTGTTATACAAGCTCGATCCGATATCCAAGCCCGTATTTCTCAGGCTCAACAATCTTGTGTTTCACAAGGTTTAATGGATAAGGAATTTCCCTATCACATAACACCTGCTCTGGAACTGAAGGACAATGGATCATATTACTTCATGGACCGTTTGTGGGTCCCAAGCCAAGATAACCTTCGCACCTTGCTTATGGATGAAGCCCATAAATCGCGTTATTCTGTTCATCCTGGCTCAGATAAGATGTATAAGGATCTTCGTATTCACTATTGGTGGCCTGGTATGAAGAAAGACATTTCCTTATATGTATCAAAATGCCTTACTTGTCTCAAAGTTAAGGCTGAACATCAACGTCCTTCGGGTTTATTGGTGCAACCAGAGATCCCAGTTTGGAAATGGGAAAACATTACTATGGATCTTGTTACCAAACTTTCACGCACAAAGAAAGGTCATGATGCCATCTGGGTAGTTGTTGATCGTCTTACTAAGTCAGCGCATTTCTTTCCAATCCATGAGGATTTTTCTCCTGACAAACTTGCTAAAATCTATGTGGATGAAATAGTAGCTGGACATGGTGTTCCTTTGAACATCATTTCTGACAGAGATGCTCGCTTCACTTCTCATTTTTGGAGAACCATGCAATCTGCTATGGGGACCCAACTTAATCTGAGCACGGCTTATCATCCGCAAACGGATGGTCAATCTGAGAGAACAATCCAGACTCTGGAGGATATGCTTAGAGCTTGTGTGATCGATTTTGGTGGTAGTTTGGATTCATATCTTCAGTTGATTGAATTCTCCTACAACAACAGTTATCACACCAGCATCAAAATGGCTCCTTTCGAGGCTCTCTATGGTCGAAAATGTCGTTCACCAGTCTGCTGGAATGAGATCGGCGAGGCTCAGCTTACTGGACCTGCCCTCATTTTAGAGACAACAGATAAGGTCAAGAAAGTTCGTGATAACCTTCAGATAGCTAGAAGCCGTCAAAAGAGTTACGCGGACCCAAAACGCAAGCCTTTGGAATTTCAAGTCGGTGATCGAGTATTACTTAAGGTCTCACCTTGGAAAGGTGTGATCAGATTTGGAAAGAAAGGAAAACTTGCACCTAGATATGTTGGACCATTCAAGATCGTCGAAAGAATTGGTAAGGTAGCCTACAGACTTGAGTTACCTCCTGAACTTGGAAATGTTCATCCAACTTTTCACGTGTCCAATCTCAAGAGGTGTTTAGCTGATGAGAACCTCCACATACCACTTGACAAAATTCGTGTTGGTAAAACACTGAAATTTGTTGAGAAACCTGTGGAAATCATGGAACGTGAAGTCAAGTGGCTCAAACGCAAGCGCATTCCTTTGGTCAAAGTTCGCTGGGAAGCTAAACGTGGACCCGAGTTTCCTCTAAATAAATTTCGGGACGAAATTTCCACAAGTAGGGGAGACTGTAACATCAGTGCTTGTAATTATTGTGAACAGTTCAATTATCAATAAAACAATGTTATTTGATCCCAATGTTTGTTTGGTTGTGTTTTACATTTTTCATGTTTTGACTTTTATTCAATTTCAAACTCTATATCGCTTTCTAGAGAGTTATACGCAAACTGATGCGTAAACATAATCAGTTTAATGCGACAAATACTCCGGAACATCAACATATACTTAACATACCTTAAATAACCTTTACATAACTTAGAAATAAGTTTTGAAGGCTTTGGTATGGCAAAAACAAGTTAATTCGCTTACAGGGACTAAACTTGACAAACTGCGAAAGTATGCCAATTTGAACTGTAACGAACACTCTAGAACATGACCATAATTTAAACATACCATAAATATCCTTTACATAGCTTAGAAATAGGCTTTGAGGGGTTCGGTGTGCTAAAATAAACTTTTGGGTCATTCAGGGACTAAAAGTGCCAAAAAGTGCACAAGTTTGCACTTTCGCGCATAACTTACGTTCTGAATACATCCGGACATCCAAAAATTTATGTAAGCACTAAAATATTTTATTTTAGTGTTTGGCATAAGAAAAATCCATTCGTCACGCAATTTGGGTCGTTTTTCGCGCTTATGCGCATTCTGTCGTAATTAACCGAACAACGTAACCGTACGGCTAAACGAACCGACACCCGAGATATTTTTGAACACATTTTAAGTTCCCTATACTTTAACTTCATTTTAGAGCTTTGAAATGGGGTTAACGGGACTTAAACGTGTCAAAAAAACACATCGAAAGCCAAGTTTTGAGGTTGCAGGGACTGAAACTGTAAATCTGCCAAACTAGGTCCTTAAGTAGGGGCCAGATGCAGCAAAACATTTTTTTTCAGCTTTTAACAGCCCTTAACACTCTCCAAAGGCCAAGTTCCAAGTGTCAAACTCTTATGGTGGATGGCAAATGAGTTACCACAACTTTCCAACAAGTGTACGGCTTAGATCGTGCCCCCTTTTGCAAGAAATGATCCTAACGGTGAACCAAAAACTATAAATACCCACCTCCACCCTTCACTTTTCCTCATAAGAATCTGATCTTATGTGCTATAAGTTGAAACCTTTGTTTCATACCTGAGCTATTTTGATCTAGATTAGCATTCGGGGACCCTTTGTAAGTGTTCCTTAGTTCTTTTATTGCTTTTCGAGTCCGAAAGTCAAACTTTGTTTGACTTTCTGCATTGACCAGTTTATGGTCAATGCGAAGTTCGTTTGAACTTCGCAATGTGATTGTAATCACGATGGTTATAGTCCCTTGTGACTATGCCTAATGATTACCACGTTGTCTAGGGTCGTAAGGGTAAGCGATCTAATAAATCGCTTATACCTTCGAACCCGACCCATTTGGTCGATCATTAGGATCCGACCAAATACATTAGGTGACCATAGTATATAGGGAATAACCTTCCGAGGTTATACCTTATGGTCGCTTCGTTTAAGTAGTTGTATGATAGGTAGTTTATATGCCTTAGGTAAATTACCAAAATGCCCTTTTGACGCCAAAATTCATTTTAAGCATATGTAACATAAATTTTGGTATCTAAACTGTTTTGGTAACAATATTAGATATGTTAAGGCATATTTTACTTGTCATAGGACTAGTTATGCGGTCCGAACGCGTTTCACATGAGCGACGCGTTAAAGTAGCATAAGCTACCTAAACGGGTCGTAATGGGTCGTAAGCACTTATGTTAGGTTTCATTTAGTATGTAGGCTTTGTTAAACCATATTACATGAGTCTCCATACTCGTTTGGTTTACGAACCCGCATTCTATCCGATCTTCCGATTTAGGTCCGGTATATTAACATAGTTACCTATATTAGGTGCCGTTTGATTCCGTGATCTCTAGCATTGCTTGGTGGTTATCTTAGAAATTCTGGCCAATCTCAAGTGAGTACATAGACCCCTCTTTTACTATTTTCCAAACATTTTGGGGTGAAACACATGTGCCTACTTGTTACTTTCATGCTTTCATTTCATATGCCTGTTATGTTCGTTAGTACATTATAGTACATGATTTCATTACATTTCATGCTATGTATGCCCATTGTGTGCGTACTTAGTACATTGTTTTACATTACATTTCATGCTATGTATGTCCATTGGGTGCGTACTTAGTACATTGATTTACATTACATTTCATGCTATGTATGCCCATTGTGTGCGTACTTAGTACATTGTTTCACATTACATTTCATGCTACGTATGCCCATTGTGTGCATACTTAGTACAGTTGTTTTCATCACATGCTTACATTTTGGTATGACATTTGGTTTGTTTAACATGGAACAATACATTCATTAACATTGATCACGCCGTTCGTTAGTAGGTAGTGGTACCATAGGAATTGACAACTCCCGTTCCTGAAATCCTGGGTTTGTTTGGATTGGAAGGAATAACCAAATTCGATATACATAACTTAGATAAACCTTTAATTTGTTTAAGGGTTTATCACCACAGTCTCAAGGCTTGGATGTATGCATTTTCACAATACCGCATAAATGTTTGTATCAGTAAAGCATGCATTTGTTCCACAAAACATAACTTTGATTTAAACCATGTTTTACTTCAATACCTTGTTTTTGTGCATTTTACATATGGTTTAGTTGATATA
Source organism: Helianthus tuberosus (assembly GCA_030545235.1). Classification (NCBI taxonomy): domain Eukaryota; kingdom Viridiplantae; phylum Streptophyta; class Magnoliopsida; order Asterales; family Asteraceae; genus Helianthus; species Helianthus tuberosus. Next base: position 32,129,382 of record CM060421.1, read on the forward strand.
TTTCACTTACCATACATGATATTTTTGGGTAAACATTACATGATCTACATTAACATAAACATTTTGACATTGATATACACATTTAGTGGTTTACATTGGACATAAACATTTCAATATGGTTTACACATTAACATATGACAATTCATTTATACATGAACAATTTACATTGATGGTTGGTTTGGGTAAATGATTCGAGTAACGAGGCGTGTGTAATATAATATAAGCATGGTGGATACGCCGCTGACACTTCCTATAAATAAGTGTTTGTATGATATTTCATGTCGTAGCGTTACTTAAATCATTTCAATATTTGACATATTACATTTTACATAAACAACTTATTTTCACAAGACATTGGTTTACAAAACAACTTATCTTATACAAACTCATTTTTACTTGGTTATTCATTTAACCTTACATTATTCTCTTATTTATACATATCATTGCTTTTTAATGATTTACAAAACAAAAACAACTTACAAGGTTCATGACTGACTGTTATTAAACAATTTTTCCTAAACTTATAAGTCATGAATCCTATTTTCACAAAACCTATGTATCTCACAGGCATTTTTATGCTGACGTACCTATTTTCACATGTGTTTTCAGGAGCTTTTCCATAGGATGATGATCGTGACACTAGGGCGGACCTGTGCCTTAGAGACATAAAACGAAGATAGACTTAGTTTAATTATGTTTTGTACTCTTGTTTTTGTTTAAGACAATGTAACTCGTGTGTTGATAAATAAAATACAACTTTGAATGCCATGGTTATGAAACAATTAATTCTGTTACAACACTCCCCGACATTTTCCGCCACGTTTTGTATGTTATACGTGGTCGGGGTGTGACAGAAGAGTTGGTATCAGAGCCAATGGTTATATGGAATTAGGTTATTAGTAATTCTTTGACCTAGACTATAACCTTTCTAGGATCCTAACACAAGTTATCTTGTGTTTAGATCTTAAAACATACATATCACCTATCCTTAGATTTCGTCCAACATGTTGTGATTTCGTCTTATTTGGATTTCATCCAAAGGGATTTCATCCAAAGGGATTTCATCCAAAGGGATTTCGTCCAATATGAAATCCCCATGTTGGGCTTGGGCTCAGACTTCTTCACATGGACTTTGACTTGGGCTTTGTCAACTGGGCCAATACAATAAACAAACAAACATAAACATAACACATAAACTAAATGCAAACTGCACACACGCAGTTGCATTTACGCAAACGTTACAAAGTAAATCGCATACCGAGTCAAGACAGGAGGTTGTCTTGACTACGGCCTTCACTTCGTAGTCGAGTCGAACCGATTCGAGCCGTATCCACATAATATGTATCAACAAACTCCCCCTTGGATGCTGCTCATGAGGTTCGTAATCTCGTTCTCCATCTCTTGATGGTTCATTAATTCTTGTCGTATGATCTTCAAAGTCTTCACGCGTCGTAAGTAGAAAGTGTATCAACAAACACCCTTTTTCATTTAGGTAGTGTGTTAACAAACTCCCCCTTTGATTATGCTGTGAATCTTTTGATTTTCGATACTTTAGATCCTTGTGGTGTTGGTGATTGATCAGCGGCAACTCGATCATCTTTATCATTTGAGTGCCTCCATGTCGTGTCTTCATTCCGAAGCTTGTCATCGAACATGTTCTCCTCGCCTTTAGCATCTGCACATGCAAGAAAGCTAAACACGTAATGAGAACAACTGCTTGGAATATAGTTAACATAAAACAAATGACACATAGGTGACCAATTTTTCAATCAACTACCGTCCGACAGTTTGTTTGAAAAGTTAACAGATTTTTCAATTTTGATTATTAACTTTCAAAACTTGCAAACTCTGACCGTTTATGAAGATTCAGTCGTTTTGGTTTTTAATCAGATTTCAGGAAACGAAGACTTGAGTTCCAACATCGGTTAATCAAAACTAAAGCAGAAATAAAATCTTTTTGACTTTTATAAAGTTTATATTAAAACACACCTAAAATCTTTTTGGAATTTTGAATATTTCAAATTTAAAGACTGAAAGTAGTAAATAAATATATACAGAGTTGCAGAAACTAATAAAAGTAAATATATACAAACATTCTTTTTGTGAGTTTCGAGGGTAAGAGAATCATACCAGTGTACGGTCATGCCAAAACGCTATTGTTGTTCTTTTTGTTAACAATTAGATAAACATCCTATAACGATTATCGGTATTGTTATCCACATAAGCTCAACTTATCATATGTAATCATGGCGAGGGGATACGTTAAGGTATGATTTATACTTACCGACCGGTGTTCATCCACATCATGACACATTCCCGTATCAAGGTATGCACGAGGATTTCATCTTACGGGTGAGTATACCATTTATCATCTGTTTTGACGTATATGAAAATGTGAGAAACTCACTTATTTTGATTTGAAAACAAGCCCTATGTGATAGAATCACTTATTGATGAGGAACTTGATTTTCAGATGCATGAGGGCACAGGAGCAAGTCCGTGAACAGGTCAGTACTTTCGTACAGCAGAGAGACGAACTTGACTCCCGGATAAATGTGATATATTATCACTTGTTTTGTGGACATGTGATTGTTGATCACTTATTGAGGTCGTATGCAGTATGTACACGTATGTATGATATCATGGAAGATCTAGACTTCGTCTCCGTTTTGTTTCGGTAAAAGAAACAACCATGATATCCGGATGATAAACAACATAAAGACCACATATCTCAGAACCTCGGCAATCTCTCAAACGAAATTTCGGTACTAAGACCATATGCCAATGAGTGGTTCCCACCTGGTCTTCAGTCGATTTAAGTTTATATCACCCTGCACACTTTAAGATGATTGTGAACCTACCGATACATCTTATATAGAGCTGCTTATCATTTTTCATTTTGCATTTTGCATTTCAGATAAAAGAGGTTTCAACAGACCACTGATGTACTATCATTTTCTCTTTTGCTCGCCAGGAAACTCATTTTTGTTTTTCTATTGTTTTTGGGTTTTGAAAATTTTCGATGTTTTTGAATTTTCAAATTTGGATTTACTCCCCCTAAAATCAACAAACTTACAATAATTGAAAAACACAAAGATATTTACAAAAACGATTTTCCGATGTGGATTACTCTTGCTTGACCTTAATGCCGTTTACCAATAATAAAAAGTCAAATCTTGATTTATCAAATGCTTTGGTAAAAAAATCGGCACGTTGGTCATCGGTGTGGACCTTAACAACGTTGACGAGTTTCATATTGAAACAATCACGTGTGAGGTGATATTCGAGATCAACGTGTCTGGTCAAGAGTGTTGTACGAGATGATAATAATTCATAGTGCAGCTTAAATATCGACAAGTATAGGAGAGATTAGAAATTTAAAACCGTATCCTGCAACTGCTTCGTGCATTGCAAGGAATCTGAGCGCTCTCCCAAACTGGATATCCACCCGGTGTGGACTTCAAAGTCGATATTTGTAGCTACTGAGAAATCTCTTGACAGCAACAAGATCATAAACCTCTGGGTCCGGCTGGTCTTCCACATTGTACCAGCGAAGGTCTTTGTCTTTCTCTTTGAGAAGTAGTGTGCGGTTGTTCAATCCACTCCAAGGCATCCGCACACCCGGTTGGTTTGTTCAACCAACACATTTTCTTCAATCACACCGTAGAGAAAAGTACCCTACACGTTCATCTTGTGGACTTTGAACTTCTTGTTGAAGAAAAATCCATAAATCTTCAAAAAGCTTCAAACGTGCTACAGGCGCGTACTTTTCATTGGAATCTTTCATGTTGACCCGATCAAAAACCATAACAACCAAATTTTTGGCACATATTTCATCTGGTCGACTTTTTCAACTTCATTCCTTTTTCCTCTCCATCAATGGCAACAACTCCTAGATATAACGATGTTTCGGAGCCTTATGTCGCCGATCTTGTGCATGGACGCTCCACTATCAACAATCCTAAGACTATCAATAGTTCCTCCTGGAACATCCTACACACTCATTCAGAGATTAGTTGGAGAGGGGGACCCAAGCCTTCACAGACTTGGGTCGTCCGGCATCATCGAAAATTGTAACATCCATTTCCCGATGATTCGGAATTGATCTAGCTCCCCCTGAAACGGTTACTGGTTTTGGTTTCCAAATCTGTTTTTGTTTTTCATTTTTAACTTCTAACTTAACAGACTGTGTTTGGATAACCTCTGGTTTTAAAACCTTTTCAACATTTTCCCATTGTTTCTTTATCTGTTTCACTTCTTGTTGTTTAACAAGACGAGGGTCCTGTTTTGGTGAAACAGATCTTTTATGGTAATTGTTACCATGGGGGGCATCAACTTTTACCTTTCCTTTCGTGAGATATGGACAATTTCTGACAATGTGCCCATACTCACCACATTCAAAGCATGATCTCCGCTCAACAAACCTCGGAGTATCATAACTGTAAGAGCTTGATGATGAACTTCGTGATCTTGAAGTACTTGGTCCTACATCACAACCGTTTGTGTGTTGTGTGTAATTGTTTTGACCGTTTCTTTTCAAAATTCTAACTTGTTTATCAAAATCTAAGTTAGATTTGTTTTCAAATGTGTCAATTTTATCCGTTCCCCTTGATTTCACAAAGTTCACCTTCTTGTCCTTTTTCTTGGTTTGTTTCTTTTGACCTTGAGTCGGTGATTTACCTTTTGGTTTGGTGCGATTTTGCTGCTTTTTCACTGTTGGTAATTTCTGATTGCCACATTGTTTTCGAACTTCAACCTTTGGGATAGGAGGACACTGTGTTACCACAACGTGTGATCCTGTCTTTCCCAAAAACTTACTTGTTGAATCTTCAAAAATTTTACTAATTAAAGATTGATTAACATTCTTAATAGGAAAATCTTTGTCAGAGTAGATTTTGTCATCACCAACAAGAGTGTACAGCAAATTCACACTCTCAGACTCTTGTTAGGAAGTAGACGTGGACTCGGTCAGAACAGTCATAGCAGGTTTTGCGGGAGGATCACATAGAATATGATTCTCGAGAGGTATGTCCTCTTCTTTGATTACCGCATCTGACTGTGCTGAGTCAGTATCATTAGACTCATCATCTGAAGAATCAGTATCCTCAACAATGATTGGAGGATCCTGATTTTGTTCAGCAGTTACAAAAGTATCTGCTGACACATCCGAATCTGATGATACTTCCTGTTTGTATCCAAGTCCCGTTGCAAATTCCTCAATGTCTAAAGGAACAAATTCTTCATAATGAGTTCTATACTCCTCATCAGGCAGTGCATCATAATTTTGTCTAACAGGTGGTGGACATTTCTTATATCCAATGCACGTGACATCCTTTTTCTCTTTTTGTGTGCCAATGATGTGATCCAGCACGTATCTAGAGTTAGAATAACTGTCTAGTTTAAGCCGGATCGCCTCACTTTCACACTTTGTGCAGGCTAACTCTTTTTGCATGCTTTCAAGACGATTGATATAAAGGTTTATGTCAGTTTGTTTTCTTGAAACCATTTTTGTCAGTTCGGTTTTATCTTTTCTTAAAGTTTCAACCATCGTTTTAAATTCCTTTTCATGGTTTTCATAAAACATGTTAGCCTCTTTGCATTTTGAAAGATCCACTATCAACTTTTGATTGTGCATATTTGTCACTTCAAATTTGTTTTGCAAATCCTCATGTTTGCTTTGCAAATCACACCACTTAGTATCTAATGAAACATGTTTGTTTTGCACGTCAAACAATTCAGCATTTAAAGCATCATGTTTGCTTTGCAACTCAGACATATTAGCATCCAAATCAGCACATTTAACACTTAAGCTAGCACAATTATCACAATTAACAACAGTTGGTTCATCGACACATACCTGGCTGGAATCACTCTCAGATGTTGACCTATCTGCATCAGAATCAACAACCACCCTTGATGATTCACATTCAGATCCATCCTCGCTTGAACTTGAACTTGAAGTTGTAACATCTTCAACTGAAGTTGAAACGTCTTCAACTGAATTACTATCATGTTCAGAACTGTCATCGTTTCGCGATGATTCACCATTGACAATTTTAGCATAAAACGCCGTTTTTGTTTGATTACAGTTCATTGGATCAAGAGATAATGGTACTACAGTAGAACGTTGGCATTGTGAAGCAACTGGTGGTAATGGATTTCCATACAAGTCTGTGGTTGGAGCTGGCTTTACAGGAACTTGTATCAGATTGCCATATAAATCTGTGCTTGTGACAAACGCCGTTTGAAGTGGAGCGTGTGAAGAAGGTCTTGCAGAAGTGCTAGGAGTTCCATAATACATATCAGTATTATGTCGCACTGGTATTGAAGAAGTGGGTGCGGGATTTTCGGCCCATGAAGGCGATAAACGTGACGGATTACCCCACCAGTTCGAACTCATTTTCGATGTTTAATGACTAATACCTGAACAAATCACACAAATCAAACAGTTAAATATGAATTGCAAGTCTGCTGTTTAAAAATAACACAAGTATGTGATGAAAATAGGGGTTTTCGTTGCTGATATGTTTGATTTTGTCGCTGAAATGGTGATTTCGTTGCTGAAATGGTGATTTCGTTGCTGAAATGTTTTACTGACAGTTCTGATTTCGTCAGGAAAAGTGATTTCGTTGCTGAAATGTTTTACTGACACTTCTGATTTCGTCAGGAAAAGTGATTTCGTCCAACAACAAGTGATTTCGTCCAATCAACAAGTGATTTCGTCCAACAGCTTGATTTTGTTGACTAAATGTGATTTCGTTGACTAGAATAAGTTGATTTCATCCAGAAGTGTTTTCGTCTAGGATGTATGGTGAAATCAGGGCTGTTTTCGTCCAAACAAGTGTTGATGAAGACTTGGTGATTTCGTCCAGAAGTGGTGATTTCGGCAAGAACGTTGAAGTGATTTCGGCCCAGAAGTTTAAGTGATTTCGGCCCAGATGTTTAAGTGATTTCAGCCCAGATGTTTGAAGTGATTTCGGCCAGGTGTTTTAGAGTGATTTCAATGAAATGGATAAGGTGATTTCGTGGGGGGCTTGATATTGTTGACTGAGTATTTTCGTTGACTGATGAAGTGTAACCCACACAATATACACAAGTGATTTCGGCCAAGTTGATATCACCCAAAGTGATTTCGTTCAAGTTGATAATAAGGGATCAGACAAACAAGATATTTTCAAACTAGATCTTATCTACTCTTTTCTGACACAAGGCTTCTTTTGTCAAACCATCACCATACTTTCGGTTCTCCTTTTTCAACTTTCATCATTTCAAAGTACAATCTTTTTCAAACAAAGAGTATTATAATCAACAACACTTCAACAATAATATTATCAAAGATCAAATACAAATGTTTATGAAGAACACTTTGATATTCTTATGAACTGGATGAAGTTTTCTGAGTTTACCAGCCACCGGAAAGATTTCCGATCACAATTTTTGCGCAAATGATCAATAAAAAATCCTTTCTTACCATGTATAAATGAAACATAACAAGATTTTTATAAACACAATCAGCAAAAACACAAGATTTTTGAAGATTTAAACCTGATTTTTCTGAAAATATAAACTTTTTGTTTCAAAAATCAAGAACAAATCTGGAAACACATGAAAATCTACTTGGTTTTAACAAGGAATCGAGCCAATGCTCTGATACCAATTGTAGGTCCACCCGGAGGATCGAGTAACCTCTATTCCCTGTTTTCCGACAAACCCGAAAGTGCGGAATCCAAACGGGTAAGTTAAACCAAGTGACGAACACGTAAAACACAAGATTCACGATTAACACTCCATTGTATTAATCTAGAAAACGGTTACAATACAATGTTTACAAGATGCTCTCATAAACTCTCAGTGTGTGTGTGTTTACAGTGTTCGCTCTGAGAAATCTATTCAGACTTCATTTATTGTTTCTGTTCTGTGTCTGTGTATTTATACCAACAAGTTGATGAAAACAAGAACTGGACGAAATCCCTTAGATTTCGTCCAACATGTTGTGATTTCGTCTTATCTGGATTTCATCCAAAGGGATTTCATCCAAAGGGATTTCGTCCAATATGAAATCCCCTGATTTCGTCCAACATGTTGGGCTTGGGCTCAGACTTCTTCACATGGACTTTGACTTTGACTTGGGCTTTGTCAACTGGGCTAATACAACAAACAAACAAACATAAACATAACACATAAACTAAATGCAAACTGCACACACGCAGTTGCATTTACGCAAACGTTACAAAGTAAATCGCATACCGAGTCAAGACAGGAGGTTGTCTTGACTACGGCCTTCACTTCGTAGTCGAGTCGAACCGATTCGAGCCGTATCCACATAATATGTATCAACAAATACAAGCATGGTGGATACGCCGCTGGCACTTCCTATAAATAAGTGTTTGTATGATATTTCATGTCGTAGCGTTACTTAAATCATTTCAATATTTGACATATTACATTTTACATAAACAACTTATTTTCACAAGACATTGGTTTACAAAACAACTTATCTTATACAAACTCATTTTTACTTGGTTATTCATTTAACCTTACATTATTCTCTTATTTATACATATCATTGCTTTTTAATGATTTACAAAACAAAAACAACTTACAAGGTTCATGACTGACTGTTATTAAACAATTTTTCCTAAACTTATAAGTCATGAATCCTATTTTCACAAAACCTATGTATCTCACAGGCATTTTTATGCTGACATACCTATTTTCACATGTGTTTTCAGGAGCTTTTCCATAGGATGATGATCGTGACACTAGGGCGGACCTGTGCCTTAGAGACATAAAACGAAGATAGACTTTGTTTAATTATGTTTTGTACTCTTGTTTTTGTTTAAGACAATGTAACTCGTGTGTTGATAAATAAAATACAACTTTGAATGCCATGGTTATGAAACAATTAATTCTGTTACAACACTCCCCGACGTTTTCCGCCACGTTTTGTATGTTATACGTGGTCGGGGTGTGACATCTGGTCCTTGGAAATCAGTAAAAATATTTAATTTATCTCATTACATCAGTAAGATATTATACATATGTGAAATTTACTATTTATGACCAAACTATGTCCCGAAAGGGCATTTTGGTCATTTCACTTAGGCTTTTAAGGGCATTTTTGGAAACCTGAGTTCATAACTTATACCTACTGTAGTAATATTTAAATTTGTTCAAAAATTCAATAGGTAACAAGTCTTAGATGTTAAATATGGTTTTAAACCATACTATGCACCTAATTAGTGTAAAACTCGCTAATTGACGATAATCAAGATGTTTATGTAAATCTGAGATTTTGATCAGTTTAGAATGCTCAAAATAATTTATTTAATGTATAAAATCAGTAGGAAAGAGTTTGGCATTCAAATCATTTGTTAATCTCATTTTATACCTAAAAGGGTATTATCGTCATTAGCCTAATTACACACGAACTCTATGTTTTAAACAGATTATAATCTGTCCAAAAATCTTAAAACTCCTTAAAAATAATATCTTAGCAGTAGGTAATGAGTTTTGGTTCAAAATCCAAGTTTAAAAGTGTATTATGCAAGATATCGCAAATTAATTAATAAAAAGCTTATAATTACGATATCGAGCATAACTACTTTTTGGGACCAAGAACTGATGTCAAATTTTCGGGACAAGCTTATATATCAGTAGCAAAGGTTTGTGTCCACTCACATTTCTAAAAATCTCATTTGTGTGTCAAAAGGGCGTTTATGGCATTTATAAGCATATTAACGATCAAGAGCATATAATTCAAACCACTAAGAACCTTGCAATATAACTCCAGGGGGTTATACTACTGAGTAATGTGGTCCTAATGGAAGCTTAAAACATGGAAGCATTAAGCTTGAACGGGTCAGAACTGAATGTCAAAGCAAAAGTCAAGCTTTTGCGACTTTCGGTCATAAACTGACCTTAGACTGATAATTGTCGGGTTAGGACTGATTAAACAAGTTCTATAATTGTCGGGTTAAAAGCTTATATCTAGAAGCTCCTAAAAGCTTCATGCCAAACAAACCCATCAAGTGGATTGAAAAATGTAACCTTAAGAGGGGTCTTGTAATCCAAACACATCCAAATGTTGGATAATCAGGCCCCAAACACGGACACAAAAACACAATATGACTGAGTTAGTCCGACTTCGGGAACCAAAAAAACAACACAAATAAACGTTTAAAAGGACCCAGATGTATAATAAACCCAACTTATCCTATTTAAATTCAAAAAGCGATTAACTAAACCAAATAATTACACCACCCTTTATTTAATATTCAAAATAAACAATTATTAACCCAATAAAACTCTAACCGACTCAAAGACAACAGATCTAACTCGAACTCATTCTTGCACGCCAAGTCGATCTTTAGTGAATCAAACAAGATCATTCCAACACCAAATATGTAATTTTGCTCTTTTTGACCTACCTTCTTGTTAGTTGCTAATAAAAACTGCCTTTAAAGAAAAAGTACTGTAGAGGGTAACAAATATAGTAATTTGATTCAGACAAATTTTAGTTAATGACAAAAAAGTATATAAGAACTTGGGAAGGAAGCTGTTGGTTGGCAATAAATCCAAAATATTAAAGTTATTTTTCTGAAAAAAAAAAAGAACTAAAAAACAAAAAACAAAAGCAAAAAAATATGAAAATACGATCACTTTTCACTTACTATATGCTACATGATTGATGAACAATGCTTGGAGTTCATTAAGATGATAAATCATAGTAGCAAAAACATTTAGCAGGAGTTCATTGCTGCAAAGACAATTCGTGCCAGCTCTTCTTTAACTAGTTACATGGATAGAATGTTAAAAAAACAGATCTATAAAAAAAAGAACTGATGCGCATTTACAGTTTTTGACGAAAGATTGTATTCTGATAAGAGACTTCAGTTCAATGACAAGAAAAGCCTTTTTTCTCAATTGGAACACATACATATCTAGGCAAAAGATTAAATACAAATAATCTTAACATACTAAACATACAAATTGAAGGAAAACCCAAAAAGACAAGGTGGCATTTTTGTAATTACCACCAACTATCAAAGTTACAACCAAAAATACCTAAAAAAACACAAAATTTTTTTTAACATTTTTTATTAAAAAATCGCTAAATTTCGTTAGCAAAAAAAAAAAAAAAAAAAAAAATTTTTTTTTTTTTTTGCTGCTACTAAAAGTAGCGATTTTTTAATAAAAAATGTTAAAAAAATAAAATAAAATAATTTGTGTGTTTTTTTTTTTTATTTTTTTAGGTTTTTTGGGGGTTTAGTTTTTAGCATTTTAGCTTGGGTGGGGGGGGGGGGTTAGGTTTTTTTTAGGTTTTTGGGGGTGGGTGGGGGGGGGGGGGGTTAGGTTTTTTTAGGTTTTTGGGGGGTGGGGGGGGGGGGGGGTTAGGTTTTTTTTTTGGTTTTTGGGGGGTGGGGGGGGGGGTAGGTTTTTTTTAGGTTTTTTTTTGGGGGGGGGGGGGGGGGGGAGTGGTTAGGTTTTTTTAGGTATATTTGTAGAGTAACTTTGATAGTTATTGATAATTACAAAAATGCCACCTTGTCTTTTTGAGTTTTCCTTCAATTTGTATGTTTAGTATGTTAAGATTATTTGTACAAGAACTTTACCCTACATATCTATTGTCAGATGATCCCTTAACCAAACACATACACCTCTAAATATCACACACATACATATATATATATATAGAAAAAATATATCGTACATTACGGCTTAACGTACTTCACGTACGACAACGTGCGTGATTTGTTCTATAACATGCGTGATTAATGTTTTCAATATGCGTGATTATTGTGTTTCAACATGCGTGATTTTGGATTTTTGAGTTATAACGTGCGTGATTTTAAAATGAACGTGCGTAATTACCTGTCGTACGTGATGTACGTTAAGCCGTAATGTACGTTAACCTTATATATATAGAGGCCGGTTATCATACAAATGCCCTTAGGTTTTTTTAGGTTTTTGGGGGGTGGGGGGGGGGGGGGGGTTAGGTTTTTTTTTGGTTTTTGGGGGGTGGGGGGGGGGGTAGGTTTTTTTTTAGGTTTTTTTTTTTTGGGGGGGGGGGGAGTGGTTAGGTTTTTTTAGGTATATTTGTAGAGTAACTTTGATAGTTATTGATAATTACAAAAATGCCACCTTGTCTTTTTGAGTTTTCCTTCAATTTGTATGTTTAGTATGTTAAGATTATTTGTACAAGAACTTTACCCTACATATCTATTGTCAGATGATCCCTTAATCAAACACATACACCTCTAAATATCACACACATATATATATATATATAGAAAAAATATATCGTACATTACGGCTTAACGTACTTCACGTACGACAACGTGCGTGATTTGTTCTATAACATGCGTGATTAATGTTTTCAATATGCGTGATTATTGTGTTTCAACATGCGTGATTTTGGATTTTTGAGTTATAACGTGCGTGATTTTAAAATAAACGTGCGTAATTACCTGTCGTACGTGATGTACGTTAAGCCGTAATGTACGTTAACCTTATATATATAGAGGCCGGTTATCATACAAATGCCCTTATCGTACATTACGTACGCTACAATCTCAGCCGTCCGATCATTTTCACGCATTGAATTCGCATGTTTTTTTGTACCACATGCGAAATTGTTACAAAAAAACAACATGCTATTTCATCAAAATTATCACATGCGAAATTGGTAAAAAAACAACATGCGAATTCAGCAAAAATTATCACATGCGAAATTGGTACAAAAAAACAATATGCGAATTCATAAAAAATTATCACATGCGAAATTGTTATAAAAAAACAACATGCGATTTTAAAATGCGGGAAGATGATCTGACGGCTGAGATTGAAGCGTACGTAATGTACGATAAGCAATATTGTACAGTACTCTTTACCTATATATATATATATATATATATATGGAGAGAAGAAAAGTAACCTCATTAGGTGACAAACATATCAAGCTATTGATCTGAACAAATGATTTAACATTTATCAAGAAGTTGTAAATTATTGTCTATGAACAGTCCAGAAGCTGTCTTTAAATCTCCTAACATCAAGAAACATAGCACACCAATGCATAATGAAAGCAGAAGAATGCAATCATATTAACCAAATTACGTCAAACAGAAACAAGACTAACAACTATAAAAAGCAAAAAGATGCATGACATAACATAACTAAGGGTGAAGGGAGTGGGTCGGCAAACCCCTCGGCAAAGGAGTTTGGTCATCGCCAACACCGCCGCCATCACATTATTACCGAGTGGCAAACTCCTTCAGCGGCATGTGGTCACCGAACTGGCAAATGAGGGGGACAAGATTGAATGCATGTGTTTGTGTGTTAATTTATTAATATATAATTTAAAAAAAAAAAGTTTGCCACTTTCAAGTATCTACACCACTGCCAACATTTTTCACCAAAGTTTAAACTCTTCACACTTGCTGACATGGCACACTCTGATTGGTCCATTTTAAAGTTTGCCACTTTCACCTGTTTAACCACTCCCTTCACCCTAAAACACTAAATTAACTTTCTAAAAAACATTCGTTTGCCTCCCTATATTTATGTAATTAATTAAAAATCAAATCAAACCTTAAATATAAAATAAGAAAAGCATCAAACCGAAAACGGTGCTCCCCCCCATGAGGTTGAGGGTTCGAGTCTCGTAGTGAACATTGGCGTAGAATTAGTATGATTAAAGGGGGGGGGGGGGGGTGTGTTAGCCGTTCTATAAAATATAAAAATATATGAAATAAGAAAAGGATCTAACGAGATTAAAAGATCAACACTTAGACCACCTCTAGCGGAGAAATCATCTGGACACCGTCACCAAGCGTCTCTCACCCTTTTCTCGTCCGCTCTCCCCCTTTCTCTCTCATCTCTCCTCTCTCCCTCACATTTTTCATCTGCTAGCGTCTGATTTTTCAGACGCACAACACTCCCCCCCGCCCCCCCCCCCCCCCCCCCCCCCTCTCTCCATCTAGCATTTCGTACGATAGGTGCCTGGCCTTAGTATGACCAACGCATCAAAGATTGATATTGGAATGTTAGGTCAACAGTGGAATATTAACTTCAAATGTATAGTAGCTAGGTTAATACTCAAAAAACAAAACTTGTTTTTCAGAAAGCTTTCTTCGTATATTATGCAGTTGTCCCAAATATGCTATCCCAAATAAAAAAGACTACACAAACTTCTTGTTATAGTAATCAATCTGTGATGCAGACCACCAACAATAAATAAGCCAAAAAACATAATTCTATCACTTATATATGCTATAGATCCAACTCAAATTACTACATTAGATACCCAAACCTATGGTAGGTATTTGCAAGATGTTACCCTAACCATTGGAATCCAAATAAAAAAATAAAAATCTAGTCAAGATTGCAATTTCTTGCACATATAGTATGCCCAAGAGACAAACCGAAAAATAAG